>OX463756.1:38179692-38630986 GCA_949824845.1 Rhingia rostrata | reverse complement strand
CCGAAGTGTTTTCTTTTTGCGGGTTAACAAAATAGTCACCCGTTGCAGCCGGACTTGCTGCAACACCTATCATACCGCATTCTATCCTTAAAACTAATATCTAGAAAAAAAGTTATAGTGGCTAAAAACTTTATTAGGATGAATTTAGAAAATGACATTCACACAACAACTGTTCATAATGTTAATCAAAATCGACAAGAAACGACGTTTTTCTATTACTTATGCTGTGGGTTACGGCATACAAATCGTTTTTGCTAAGAAAAACGCCCTAAAAAGTAGGCGTGGCAAAAAAACTTTATTCAGACGCAATATAGATATTGAGATTTCCTAAATATCTCGTTCAGGCATTTTTCAAAATTCTTGCCCGTTTGAGCAAAAATAACATTTTTTTCTAAAAAAAAAAAAGCTATACAGAACCAAAGATTATAGAACTACATATAGCGCGCATATCATACAACGAAAATTTTATATGTGGGGTACTGATATTTATATTCCAGTGTTCACATTGCTACCCCAGCATCAAACAACAGCATAACTGATCGACGAAACTTCTGTCTGAAACTGCTACAAAATGTTTAGTTCTGATGCGTACTCTAGTTCTATAATCTTTGGTCATATATACTTGAATGATGAAGAAAAATGGCGGTCCTTTTAGTAATAATTTAACGGCATCTAAGCTAAAACACACAATTTACTCATAATATAGACTAACTGACTGGTTGCCACTGCACCTCTATTTATACCTATCGACATACTGATCTACATAGATAGAGATGGCATACTCTCGGAGGTTTCCGCAGTTTCTTGATTGTGGTGAAGTCGTTTTGACAGATACCACTATTCCAGTCATTCATTCCAGTGGGAACATCCAGTAGCACTAATGGACACTAAATGGATATGTCGATTTTCACACATCAGGGTATGTTCGCAAGCCGCAATCAGAATTTATAAAAATATGTTGAATTATTTGCATGCCTAGGCTAATTTAAGTTGAACTTTATTTTAAGACAAGGCCTAAGACATTTATGGCCCCTTAAGGTATCTTTATTTTATTTGCAGGTTGTACGTTGCCAAGGGCCGTCTCAAAAAGATTTAACGTTCAAAAAGTGACATTTGGTTTGTTCTGAAATGTTTAATTTATTTTACAAATGATAGCTATCAATAGAAAAAAAACAGATCCTTTGTCTTAGTAACCGTTAGAGATCATCTTATTTTCCTTAAAGTTCTTAGTTGATGGACAAATTAGGCATTTCATATGTTTTGGGAATCCACTTGGTAATACATACTTTATGGTTTTTGTAGTTTATGTGTTTCCAATCCATTGTAATGTACCTGCTACTGTTTGTAGCAATCTACAGGATTCTCTTAATTTTCTAATTTAAATTATGATCTTTTTTTTTTTTTTATAATTTACACGTACTCAAGGGGAATACCCTTTATAAATTACCTTAGTACGAGCGTTAGAGAAGGGGAAGAAAGAGAGGATAGGAAAGATTTTGGATGTAGTGGAGACTTAAACTCCATGGGTGGTGTCTGAACTAGCTTTGGGGAGTCACTTTTTCTTGTGTTCGTTAAATTTGAAGAAATTCAAGATGGTGTGCATACTTTTAGGTATTACACCGACCTTTTATTTCTTTTAAATAAAAGTGAAATGGATTTTGGTTGGGATTGAACGCGCAACCTTCCACTCAACAGACGAACACATTACCACTACACCGCGGCCACCCACATCTTGACAAGACGAAAAAAATACAGCAAAACGTTTGAATCAAATCAGTTGCTCCTTTGAATCTGCTAGGAGGATGGTAGGTAGAAGTGGCGGTTCGGCATGAACCCAAATAGCACTTATGTGCCTTTTTGTTACCACGACGAGTGTGACCTTTATTATGATTGTTGTTGCGGATGTGATACATGCGGTCTATAGATCCAGCCTATGAGGTTAAGAAAACGGATAAGATCTTGTATGCTCATAGACGACCGTATCGAATTCTCTAACTACTTCGTTTCCCTTCCACTGAGCTCTGGTAGCAAATCCTATGTTGAAGCCTTTAACAGCTAAATACAGGTGTTATGTAGTCTGTTTGAAACATGACCACGCCGTTTGGTAACGAGTCCAGGATATAACTGTGGCTGTGCGGACATGCATTTCAGCATCCTGAATCCTTGAATCTTACTGAGCTGCATAAAACGTTATCTTTAATGCGTAGGTCGAGAGGCAAGAGATGCAATAGCACAATAGGGGATTCCGTTGCCGCTGACCTCTGCGCGCCCGTGGTGCCTATACTGGCTGTTCTTTGCAGCTTTTTTTTTAGTTTTGCGAGGTTATAGCCGTTACTCAATGCGGGCAACCATAGTAGAATTGGTGGTACCACATGTTGTTATCTTTATTCTAAGTCCCTAGTTTTTTCCTACGAGCATACACGGCAACACACGCCTTCCTTACTCTATGTTCGATGTTGTGTTTTCAGTTAAATTTTGGGTCAAGCAAGAAGATAGTGTGAGTGGTTGTGCATTAAGACAGGGTCGGGTTTTTTTGTTTTTGTGGTGAATAGAACTAATTTCGTTTGCTCGGGTTTACGCCGTGGCCACAACTTGCAGCCCAGGTGCTAACCTTTTCTAGAGCAGCCCCCATGATTTCTTATCACTTATCACGGAGGGAAATTTTCCTGACACTAGTAGCACCACGTCATCCGCATACGCGACAACTTTGACCCGTTCCTCTTCCAATTATACTAGTATTAAGCATAATAGAGGGGAGATGACGCCACCCTGTGGCGTTTCTCTATGTGCAAATTTGGTTAAGTGGCTATTTTTCAGTGCTGCCTGGATATTTCTTGTTCCAAACATAGAGACTATCCATTGGTTGAAAAAATTCCTCTATACCTAGCTCGATCAGAGATTCAAGAATAGCTCCAGTGACGACGTTGTTAAAAGCTCCTTCTATATCTTAGAAGGAGTGTTTACCTTATGGTGTATGGATTTTTCGATTGTGCGCACAACCTCGTGAAGAGCTGTTGCCGTTGATCTGCCCTTGATGTAGGCGTGTTGTGATTCTTCTAGAAAACTTCGCATATGGATGTCTAGATCGCGCTCCAGGATTTTTAGTACAAAGCAGGTTAGACTGATTAGTCTGAAGTCCTTCATGGTCTGGACATCACTGAATTTATATTACTGTATGGTGCAGTTTGTACTTGCCGAGATCTTCCGGGCTCTGTACTAATATCACTGTATCCGGGAAAGTGTGCATTTAGCAAGAGTTCCAAGGTTTCCGCAAAGGATTCTGTCCAGCCTCCATCTGACCTCCTCAGAAAAGAAGTGTTGGAGTTTGTGTTAGACAGAATTTCGCTTAGCCTAGCAGGACTTTGAGGGTTTCAAAAAATGGCAATCCCGGCCTCCTTTTTGGGCTTATTTATGGCATTCTTATGCAGACTTAAACAGTCCTTATACTCCTGCAAGAAATTGTGTTTGTGGCAGGTATTGAAGAATGGTCTGTTCGTCTGTCTGAGATTGGAGAAATTTTCATGCCACCAGGGGGAAGTGTGTTTTTGCTTCGCTTAACTGGACTTTGTATGCAATGTTCATAGCATTCCCAAAAGTCTGCACTTTTGCCTCCAGTTCTGCGATATCAGGGGCGTTTATTTTTTCTGTGGTTCTGAGTTTTGTCCGAAGGAATTGCCCAAACTTGGTCCAATCAACTCTCTTGGTGTTTCTAAATGGTTGACTTGTATAGATCTCGACACACAAGCCATAGAGGATCCATCTGTGGTCTGAGAGTGACTGCAGATTGGAAGCGAGGAGGATAGATTTGGTTATTTTTGAATTGTTCAATTTTCAGACATAGGGTTTATTTATATATCAGAATTTATTTCACGTTTTTTTATATAATTTTTTCGTACGTTGTTAAGGTTGTTAAGCAGCAGCTGAATGGTGAGAATGACAAGAACTTTCGTGTTTGACTAGCTTTGCCGTTTTACCTCTAGCGTTCCGCGTGTATTTTCCCAGCATCAAAGAAGCCTACATAAGATAACAATGGGGGGACTAACGCGTTGAGCCTACGCGAAGGCCTGTATAAGTTTTCTGACACACCTGAACACACCTTATATCGACCATAGAGAAGAAGTGCAATTAATCACTAAGCCACATATTATGATTTTACTGATTGCAAAATCCAGCTGCCTACCGTAGGCTTCATCAAATAATGTAAAATGTAAGCAAAAACTCATCAAATTTACACAACACGTACAAAATTTACCAAATTGTTTTGAATACCAAAAGAGCTTTCAAAAATATTTATCTATCCTTTTAATCAGAAAGGTAGGTAAGCTTTGTGAAATTTACAACATTTAAGCGGATTCAATTCCATCGTTAGGATACAAAATGCAATTCCTCATTCAAAGATTCATTTTATATTAGTTGAACACATCTTTGCCAAAGACAACAATCCATATCCTGTGTGTAAGCTTATCCAAGGATTATACAATTTCTTACACCTACAAGTTTACATACATTTCCCAACAAACGATATTGTATTGCGTAACACACCATGTAAGCAGAAGATACACAAGGTATCCTCCAGCACAATCATTATCCTTCTACATTAGCAGCACTTACCATACGTCATTCTCCATACCCAAAATCCAAAAATGAAGCTATCATTACTTACATCACAATGTTGAACTGCATTCAATTCATCTCCCGCATATGAATGTGTGAATGCCTTATTTGCGCTTGGAACAACCCCAAAATGATTGATTACGAATGAGCCTTGAATAATAACAAACGGACTTAAACAAAGCATTCCCATT
Source organism: Rhingia rostrata (assembly GCA_949824845.1). NCBI lineage: Eukaryota > Metazoa > Arthropoda > Insecta > Diptera > Syrphidae > Rhingia > Rhingia rostrata. The sequence goes on along the minus strand of OX463756.1, from coordinate 38,626,181 downwards.
TTGTGTGCATGTGTACTTAATAAAAACATAGACCTACACTATACATAGTCCTGCAGGACTCCCCACGTACACATTGGATAACACGACCGAGTGCTATCTTTGTTTAAAGTAATTTGTTGTTGAGCGAAGGAACATGTGCTGCTGCCTCAATTACGACTACAATTGAATATCCCACAATCCTGCACACATACGAGAGCACTGTTTTGTCTGTTTGCCTTTGGAGGAATTTTGTTTTTTTTTTATTATTTTTTGAAGCAATTACAGCTAGGTACCATATAAATGGATTTTGAATAATATATTTGGTTTTAAATAACACATTCCTGTGGATTTGTTTGTACTGATGCGATGGTATGGTAAGCAGGATGTTTTGATTTTATTGTATGTATGTGCTTGCGGCGTATGTTGACCATCAGAATTTTATAGATCCGAGTATTTGGAAAAATCGATATAAGCTAATTTAGTATAGGTGCTATCGCGTGATAGATGTACAGGACATGCTGAAAGTCATAACTTTGCTGAAATAATGAGTGTATACAAAATTTGAAGTAAATTGCGTTCGTGTTTGAAGGTTTTTGAAAATTGCCATAATATTTATGAAATGCAACAAAAAAAAAATGGAGATGAAACTATTTTCGATAACCTATATAATTGAGAAGGCCATTTGGTCGTACTTGAAGTGATATGGAAACATACGTGTTTTGGGGTATCCTAATGTACGTGATGTTGTGGTTGTTTTGGCTTCAACTAGATGCACAAGATGTATTTTAGACATTTTATGGGAAAATGACGTGGCTTCTGGCTTGGGCAATGGTGTCTATGATTTAGAGTTAAACGTGCTTACACTGCTAATTAATTTTCGCAAGATCAGAGTTGATGCATTGCGTCGATATGGAGACGTCTTTAGATTAATTCTGTTATTTAGGGGAAAACACGTTAGAATGTCAAATATATAATCACCATCTATTTATCGATTTCGAGAACGTAGCCCCATATTCGACTCTTCTCAAAAACCAAGACTACAATTGCGCAAGTTGTAGGCACTTGGCTCACTCCGCACTGGGTTACAAGTTCAATCATCGGTTAGAGAAAATTTTTTTCAAATAATCATTTAGGGGACAATTAGCGTCACTGTTAGAAGGAATCTGATGAGGACACTTGGTAATGTCCGAAATAGCTATAATTCTAACCAAAATAGCGTTGTCAGCACACAAGTTGTTGTTGTAATTTTTTCATTCAATTGATAATCGGCAAGCAATTTCCCAAACAGAAATTGCCAGGGTCTGTCCCCCTTAAGAGCTAAAATAATTGTTCCACCTAACTCACCCACTACCGAAGCCATATCTAGTTTTTTTTTGTGTACTGCACCAACTAGTCGGCCTGCAAATGGTGCCGGTGTAGAATATTTGCTGCTATATGGCAGCGAGCTGTCGAGACAACACTGGTGGCAAAATTTTGCAGATAATATGCAACGTCGGTCGTTCATTCGCCGACGATATTGACATCAATGGTCGAAATCAGTGAAAAGTTCTTACAGTCTGTGCAAGCATAGACAAGGTTACTCATAATATACGTCAGGCTGTAGCAGAATTTTCTAAATGGTTACACTCAGGCCACTGTTTAAACTGGATGCAACAAAAAAACTTAAGTAGGACGGACTAAGTGGCTCAATGGTAAGTGCGATGAACAGACACGCGGAAGGTCTGGAGTCGATTCCAAGCCGAAGCAACACCTAAATGATGGCCCTCCTCTCGTGATGATCCGAGTAGTATCAATTGTCATGAAAAGCTTATCTCAACTTAGCCGTTCGATGATGTCTAATGATGTCTACAATTCAACCATAAGTGCGCTCCTAGTTTGGTTAAGTGGAAAGGATCACATGGTAGTGTGTGAGTTAGGAGTAAAAACGATTATCACTCTAAGGTGGACATCACCTGGCAATTTCTGTTCCGAAATTTTTGCCACATATCAATTGTATGATCGAAATTACAACAACAACTTGTGTTTGTTTAGGTTAGGTTGTAGTGGTTGCACGCGATGCCCCTACACACATAGACCATCAAAGCAGGTTGTGGTACCACTTGGATCTGCCGACTTTCCTATATTCGTTCACCTAATTGAACCATTCATAGCTTTCTATGTAGCGAAGGAGGTTTCTGATATTGAAATTAGCAAGCTCACATAGATTGTCGAAAGAGTACTCTCCCAGATGAAGTTTCATTTTTACTGAGAGAAGAGGAAAAGAGCATAGAAGGTGAATAATACCAAAGAGTAGAACTGCATAGAGTGCGCATCTCATACCACGAAACTTTTCTATGTGGGGTACTGATATGGATGCCCCAGTATTCACATTGCTACCCCAGCATTATACAACAGCATAGCCGATGCTTACGATCGACGAAATTTTCCCTTCGCACTTACCGCCCGAGTCTGAAACGGCTAAAAATTTTTTTAGCTGTGATGCATACCCTATGTGGTTCTATACTGTTTGATAATACTTTCCTCCTCTTCTTCGTCTAAGCAGCTTCTGCAGAAGTCATTGCTAAAGAGGCCTAGACTTCGGACAGTGCCCTATAAGGACACCAATAATGGTGCTGATGTTTGATCTGTTCAGCATTGTCAAGCAGATGGAGCGCTTCTGATGAAAGTAAGGACAGAGTTGCCTGGATATTTGACACGTTGTGCCGACTTTACATCTGCGGTTTGCTTTTTTGATCGCATCCAGTTGGATCTGTAAATTACATGTAGCGATGGGCATACCGATCATGTCTACTGGCTGTAGAATATCGAGGGTTGTGCAATTCCTGGCAAACTCATCTGCCTTGCAATTCGCTGGTTTGCTTCTGCGGCCCGGCACTCAAATGAGGTGAATGGAAAAGCGCTCCGCCATATCGTTAAGGGACAGTCGGCATTTGTGGGCTGATGTCGAATTTAACGGGATTGCTTTCAGGGATTTGATTGCCACTTGGCTGTCACAGAAGATGTTAATATGCATCGCGGATATTGCATTCCATTTCAACCAGGACAAGGCTTCTTTGATTGCCGCCTGGAAAACGCTACAATGATCGGGATGGCGAATGGTTATGCTCAGGTTAAGCATCTTGGAGAAAACACCTCCATCCACTCCAGATACTGTTTTAGACCCAGCCGTATAGATGTGAATTGAGTTATTTGTTTCGATCGAATCCGACTCCCATTCAAGGCAACTGGGAATGGTTGACCTGAAGTTATGCTCAAAACTGATTAGGGTAGTGCTGTGGTCGCTGGTTTTTGTAATGTAAAGGTGATTTAGAATCTGTATGTGTTTACCCTGATTGAGTGTCTATTGTGATGAGGCTATCAGTCTTATTGTATATGTACAAGCTGCGATCTGTAGATATCTATGGGCACTATATTTAGGATTGCTTCTAGAGCTGCGTTGGGGGTTGTTCGAAGAGCTCCGCAAATGCATATGCAAGCTGATTTTAGAACTTTACCTAGTAGGTTGCGGTTTGAGGCTGTTTCTAGAGCCGTCCACCAGACTAACACACCATACAGGAGTATGGGTCTGATGATAGACACGTACAGCAGATATGTTGCATACCCCATTTCTTTCCGATTGCCTTTTTACAAGAGTAAATATAAGGCTACAGTAGGCTTTCTTAATGAGTTCTTGGATGTTGAATTTCCAGTTCAGTTTCCTTTGCAAATCCAGACCCAGTTATATGGCTGATTCTGCGAAATTGAGACTGACGCCATTAAGTTTGCGAGGGTCAATGTGTGGGCTTTATATTTCCTGTTGAAAAAGACCAATTCGGTTTGTTGAGGGTTTGCGCTGAGTCTACAATTGGCGGCCCAATTAGATAGTACAGAGAGGTCATTTTGTAATAGATCTATAAAAACATTAATTAAGACATTTCTACGATGTTCGAGCGAGACTATGGAGTTTGCTATGATTGGATCTCCTATCAATTTTATCGCACGCTTTTGTACCCTATCTAGTAGGTGCAATGATGTTTTGGCTGTACCTGATCATATGTAGGCATTGAGCTCGACTTTGTGGCGTATGTACGCTTTTTATATTGCGGCCAGGTCAGAAGGGATGAAATATTTCTTGCATCGGTTAAGGAAACCAAGACATTTCGCTGCATTTTTATCGGTTTTATATATGTGGTCGTTCCAACGAAGATCGTTACTTAGACACATACTGGGCATGGAAGGTTTTTCGGATTCGACGATGCCAAGTGCCATTCAGGGATAATGGCTGTAAATTTCGGTTTGGCTTGGAAGGTAGGTAGGTAGAAGACAGCATTGCGTTTCGGAAGCATTAAATTCCACTCTATTAGATTTTTCGTATTTAAATATGCTGTCGTGGTCCGAAGATGAAGGGCGTATATTCGATAACGAATAAAAAGCTGAGGGTATTGTCATCAGCGAAGGAATGGGATTGGATTAGAAGTTGCAGACAAGAGGTCCTTATTAAAAATGAGAAAGAGTTTCGGAGAAAAAACGGAACCTTTAGGAACACCAGCATTTATTTGGTGAGTTACAGACTTGAAACCATCCAAATCAACTTGAATTGAGCGTTTCGAAAGGTAATTTCTAATCCACAAAAGCACGCATTTTCGACCAAAGAGCTTGATGCCTAACCCTGTTAAATGCCATTGAAATATCAAGTGCGACGATATTGTTTTCACCACCAAGGTGGACTGATTGGTCGCACTTTTCGGTGAGATACGACATCTAATCACCAGTGGACCTGTTGCTATGAAAATCGTATTGACGGTGATTGAGGAGTATTTGTGATTCAAGATATTTAAGCTGACGGCTTATCATCGTTTCCATGACCTTAGAAAGAAGGGATGTAAGTGCAATTGATCGGTAGTTTGAGAGAGAAGAAAATTCGTCTTTTTTGGGGGACGGGCTGGTCAAATGCAGTTTTCCATCGACTCGGAAAACGTTGTGATGATTAGGACAAATGGAAAAGCTTAGGCATTGATTTTACTAGCATTAAAGAACACCTCTTTAGAATTATAATGGGGATACCATCTGGAGCAGCCGATTTGTGTATCTCAAGATCGATCAATACTCTTGCGACTGTACAAGTACGAAAGTGGATTGGTCGCATAGAATGTTCTACGTTCTCTAATACAGGTGGAGACTGTGCACAATCTATCAGCGTAGAATTGGCTGCAAAATTCGCCGCGAGCAGATTGGCTTTGTCTAGAGAGGTGACAGCTGGAATATCATTGTAAATGAGCGTTGGAATGGTAGATGAGGTCGAATTCCTAATGTTTTTTTTTGCAAACTACTAAAAGTTTAGGTTTACTGAGTCTTGAAAATAAATCGAAATTCTAAGAATCATTTCCGAGAAAATCAAAACTTTTCAAAATGTTGATAAACCGTTAAAAAATAACAAATTTTTGGCGCAACAGACTCGTTAGTACCCAGGGCTGAGCTTTCTCACAACCATTCATGTGTGCGTGTGCACTTCTAGCACGATGGCTTGACCTCCAGTTTTATGCCGAACCCGAACGGCGAATTTGAGATAGGATTTTCCTGATAATTGGTACTACTCGTATGATTTGTCAGACCATATCGAGAGGAAAGCCAGTGAAAAATCATTAAGCTGTTGTTACGGCTGGGAATCAAAAACCCATACCTTCTGCGCGACAGGTCATCGCACCAACCATCGCGCCATTGAGCCCGTCAAGTTGAGCTCGACCAGATTTTAAATAAGCGTAATAACTGCTTAAAAATTGCTTACTAAATTTAAGTTTTAGAGCCTTTCTGCGATTTGTTTTGTTGGATGAACAAATACAGGACATTTTAAAGAAAACATGTGGGTTTTATCACGGAACAAAGGGAGGAGTGGATACAATTGACCAAAATGTGTAGCAACATCTCATGTTTCGATATTTTTTTTGTAATCGATAATTATGCCTTTGCCATTTCAATTTAAAGACAACTTCATGTAAATGTTGTCTGCGGCTCCGTTTCAAATGTTCCATTCGGAAGGTCAAATTTTGCGTCAGTTTTTCGATCATTTCGGCCAGTATTCCACAAATTACGCGTGTGATGTTATACTGTACTTCAATCGTATTCGGCTTTTCCACAAAAACTACTTTATGTAAACACACCAGAAATAATCAAGATGCGTTAAGTCGCATGATCTTGGCGGCAAACTAGCAAGGCCATTTCGAGAGATAAGCTGCTCACCAAATTCATCCTTCAACATTTCCATTATTTGACGAGTTGTGTGGCATGTGGCACCATCTCGATGAAGCCACATGTCAACCAAGTTCAACTCAGCCAATTGGGGTAAAAAAAAGTCGCGTATCATGGTTCGATATCGTTCGCCATTAAACCACACCAAACTGTCGTTTTTTTTCGGGATGCATCGGTAATTTTTGTATGGCATGTTGCTGTTCATCACTCCAATGCGATAGTTGTTAGGTGTCCGTTGGCCTGAAATGAGCCTCATCAATTTTTCGATAAAACGGCGGATTTCGTGGAGCTGCTCTAAGGCCCATTCACCAAATATAAGACGTTGTGGTAGGTCATTCGGCTTTAATTCTTGCACAAGTTGAATTTTATAGGCTTTCAAACCCAATTCGACACGTAAAATTTTCCATTTGGTTGAGTAACACATGCCCAATTGCTGAGAATGGCGAAGAATTGACATTTTACGAACATCATTAACAATGGACGCTACGACTGCAATATTATCTTCAGTACGCACAGTACGCATGCGAGTCGATGGTTTAATGTCAAACAAAGTAAATTTGGTGCGAAATTTGGTGATAACATCTCGAATTGTTGAATCACCGGCTCGATTATAATGACCATAACATGGTCGTAACAAACGGTCCACATTTTTCACAGAGCACGAATTTTGATAAAAAATTCCAATAATTTGCAAGCGTTGCTCGTTTGAAAGTCTTTCCATGATTAATGGCAGAGTATACTGCAAAATTTTCACGTTGACAGATGACGTTTGGACGCCATTTAAGGCCAGTGCTGCTAACCTGAAAAAACTTAACTCTTAAAAAGATCACCCGTTATAAATAATTATATCCGTTACGCCTACAATATACGTTTTCAAACCATTAAAACGCATAGATTTTATGAAGGATTTTCACTCGAAACTTGTAGCCTAATGGATGAAAAAGCGGTTAGAAGCACCAACTTTACCTGCTAATATAAGATCTAATATCAAATGAAGTTCCACCGATAGTAAAAAAAACATTAGGGAGGACAACGTGAATTCAGCAATAATAAAAATTAGACAAAAAATTGTCAATATTGTCCGCACACAAAACGACGCAAAGAAAGTCCTCTCGAAAAGCTTTAGCAGGCATGCAGAAACAACTCATGTGTTTGTTAAAATCATGAAATAATTAAAAATAATCACTCTGTATAAATTATAAGTTCCAATATAAATTAATTTTTCACAATGTAGAATCACAAAAGGCTACCGCAGTTCCTATACAAATAGTCACAATTCCTGTAATTGAAACCCCTAATCCGGTTAGCTAAATAGGTTATGTCTCCAACAAAATTACATAAACTTTCGTTCCCATGTTGTGATTCAAAAACAAGAAAGAAAACTAATTAAACAGTATTCACTGTACGTTTATATAGAACACCACCCGCCTTATGTCCATAGATATCCTTTGTGTTGGGAAATTTTCAAAACACAACATTCACCACAATAAATGTCAGTTTTGTTAATTTGCTAAGCATTAAGAAATCTCCGTTTCATTTACACACTAACCATGAAGCCCCAAAGACACGTTGCACGTCGCCCAAGTATTAAGCACGAACAATGTGTGCGTTGTCATTCCACAACAAATGCCAAGGATTATAGTCGGCCACAAAACAGAAAAGCGTAACAGAAAACAGAAAAAAAAGGGAAATGCTATTGTAAGCCTAATTAGCCGGAAAACTCATCCAACAGCCGAACAAAAACAACGACCAAGGATATGAACCATCATGAGAATGTATCCTTTTGCTGATTTTCCTTGCCTCTTTTATTTTGTTCGGGTTTTTCCTTCTTTTTTTTTTTTTGATTATTTGCTGCCTCAATACTGTACATTGGGATGCTTTTACTAATGGCTTTCGTATTTCCTGACTAAGCTGTTTGTATACATATAGAGCGGGATAGAGTCTCAGAAACATACGAGTAATAAATATCATAATCATTTGGTCTATCGTCAAGGAGCAAATTAAACATTGCACACACTTCGGGCGTATTCACATGTCCATGGACTTTTACAACGGCCAGCCGACCGAACGAAAACGTTTGTCGTTGTTTTGTATCCCGAGAAAGGATCCATATAAATGCTAGGGGTATTATGTTAAAGTCGTAATTAAATTTTCTGCTAAGGTGTATAGGGTGGGGGAGTGTCCTTTCTATGTGACTTTCGGCTGCGACTGAAAACGACGACAAAATAAAACAAAACTACCGCAGTACCAAGAGACTAACTGTATGGTCACGTGCAGGGGCTTTATATTACCAACATGAAAGGCTATCCACTGGCTATGGTTTGACTTGAAATTTTGTATATTTGGTGTGTAGAGATGATATATCCTTTTATACTTACATCTTATTCGTAAATTAACTAAGGCACTTTGTGTTTCTCCTCTATCGTTAGCAGCCGAACATGCATACAGTCCGGCATGTAAGCGAGCAACTCTCTGAAGGACCAAGGATCTTGTTGAAATGATTACTCCCCAGGATACATTCTGCGTAACAGGGACACCCTAGGGATAGACACAAAAGTACAAAATTAGTGAAATGAAAACAACAAAGTATGAGATGAAGTAGCCGAATGTTATTATAGAAGTGTAGATGTGCTGTGTACACAATGTGTGTTTGTGTGTGTATGTTTGAGCAGTAGTAGGATGATGGATTACGGAAAATAATCAGAAAATATCCTGGAAATGGTTTGCATGACTTTTGGACAAAGCCTTGCACATTGACGAATTACATGCACAAAGTGCAGGCAGACGTTCTGATTATGTTTTACATGTATGTAGGTTTGCGACGAGGATTCAAAGTGAAGACATAAACATTTTCAATTGAGCTAAATTGGACCATGTGCAAGCTTCATTTAGTTAGACCTAGCCATAACGTGAGTTGTGTGCTTGAGTGCAATGTATGTTTGGCGAAACATTATTCTTCAATAAATCTGGAGGTAGAAACCAGGTAAATGGTTGCTAATGGTAATTCGTAGCTGGGGTTGGTAAAAGTAAACCTTATTTAGGCCGGCTAAAAACCTTCTATAGAAAGGTTCATATATAAGAATATCGCTCAAAAGAACTAAAATTAAAAGTCTTTCTGCATCTTTTAATAGCAGGATAATAATCGTGGCAGAAGGTTTCATAACCCCTCTACTTAATTGCATCCCAACTTGTCTGTTGGAATAGTCGGCCAATACTACGGCAGGACTTCCAACATCATCCAATTGTCTGTTTACAAAGTCAATGAAAAGAGGACCGAATAATTTCCAAAGCAGGAATTTTTTTCACTTTTGATAAGGTCAGCCTAGGGGGCGTACAGGGTTTTTTTTTTTAGAGGTATTGAACTTTGAAATGAAATAAAACAAAGATACTTTTTTTAAATTGACATGAAATTAACTTTAGTTGAAAGATAATCTTGTGGAATTATAATTGAAATATGATTTCAGGCCTATGACCGACAGCGGGTGGCTCGGACGTTGTCTATTCGGAAGCTCGAATTTTCGATGACTTTTCTCAACATTTGAGGCCGTATATCGGCAATACCGCGGCGCATGTTGTCCTCCAAGTGGTCAATTGATTCGTGCTTATCGGCATACACTACCATCCTCACATATCCCCAAAGGAAATAGTCAAGCGGCGTTAAATCGCACGATCATGGAAGCCAATTCATAGGAAAAAAACGCGAAACTATGCGCTCACCGAACGTTTCCTACAATAAATTAATTATGGCAAGAGCTGTGTAACACGCTGCGCCGTCTTGTTGAAATCATAGCTCATGCACATCATGGTTATGATGAACGAAAAATTCTGTACTCATGGCTCTATAGCGCTCAACATTGACTGTAACGTTCTGACCACCATATTTTTTTTTAAAGAAGTACGGGCCAATTATCTGCATAAGCGCTGAAGCATGGACCGTATCAAAAGCGGATGAGGAAATCCTCGGCCACTCAGGGTGAGAATTCTTCGAAAAATCTTTAGTCCTGTCTGCGTTGACGGGCTATGGAGACGAAGATTTAACCAAGAACTATACGAGCTGTGCAGCGACATGCACTTGGTCAAAAAACTCCGCAATGGACGTTTAAGATGGCTAGGATATGTAAAACGAATATGTAGAGCGAGGACACCAGTACTGCTGCTCGCAGAGTTTTCGATTCCCAGCCAGACGTCAGACGAAGTAGATGAAGACCTCAACATAAGTGGCGCGCACAAGTAGAAACCGATCTCAATCAACTTGGAGTGAGCAACTGGAGGCAGTAAGCTAAGGCCCGGGCTAATTGGAGAGGCATGTTGGTTGGGGCCCGCATTGAACGTTTAAGAAAGATTGGATATGTAGAACGAACGGGCATTAATACTCCGGCTCGTAGAGTCTTCGATTCCCAGCCAAATGTCAGACGCAATAGAGGAAGACGTCTCCATAAGTGGCGCGCAAAAGTACAAACCGACCTCAATCAACTTGGAGTGCGCAACTGGAAGCATTTAGCTAAGGACCGAGCTAATGGAGAGGCATGTTGTTTGAGGCCCAGCTTCATTCCGGACTGTAGCGCCACTTAAGTAAGTAAGTAAGAAACAATTATCCACCAACCCATAAAGCACACCAAACAGTCAGTTTTTGTGGATGTAACGGTGTCTCAACATACACTTGAGGATAATCATCACTCCAAATACGTCAGTTTTGTTTATTGACGTGTCCATTCAACCAAAAGTCAGCTTCGTCGCTAAACAAAATTCGGCCAATTCACCGAATCTACTCCTTGATAGGTGATCCTGTGGCATCAATTCTTACACGAGTTAGATTTTGTAAGCACGCAGATCTTTCCGCAAAATCTTCCATAAAGTGGAATGTCATATCCAATGCGATGCGAGTGCATTCTTAGACCATAAAGGTTCGTTGGGGTACAACGTGGATCTGTCGACTTTCCTATATAAGTACGACTAATTGAACCATTCAGAGCAAATTATGTAGCGTAGGAGGTGTCTGACATTAATATTAGCCAGCTCCCCTAGATTTTCGAAGCAGTACTGTCCCATATGGTGCTTGCTTTTTCATGAGAGTTGGACAGGAGCATAGAATGTGAGTAATACTTTCCTAATCTTCTTCATTTAAACAGCTTCTACAGAAGACATTGCAGATGAAGTCTAGTCATTTTGCGTGTAGGCCTATCGGACAGTGTCCTGTAAGGACATCGATATTGGTGCTGATGTTTGATCTGTTCAGCATTGTCAAGCAGATGGAGCGCTTCTGGTTAAAAATAGGCCAGTATTGAGTCGATACTTGCTTAAACGGCTTATTTTCTTGATCGCATCCAGTTTGATCTGTAAATTGCATGTAGCGATGGGCATTCCTATAATATTTACTGGCGGTAGAATATCGAGGGTTGTGCCTGTCTGGCAAGCTCATCTTCCTTGCAATTCCCTGGTATGTCTCTATGGCCCAGCACCCAAAAAAGATGAATGGTAGAATGCTCCGCCATCTCGATAAGAGACAGTCGGCATTAGTGGGCTGATTTTTAATTGAACGAGATTGCTTGCTACCAGGGATTTGATTGCCGCTTGGCAAAAACTTTCCATACTTAATCGAATTAATTGCTCTGATGAACGATTATGTTGACCATAAAGTGGACGTAGTGAGCGATACGTATTTTGAACAGAACCTTGGTTTTCAAAACAAATTTGCACAATTTTTCAGACGTCAGTCTAATCATATTGAAATGCCAAACCAAACTAAAAATAAATCTTTTGACAGGTGACCAAATCGCCGCCAGTTAAAATAGTGTTGCCATATATAGGACCGCATTATTACTCCGATTGAGGGCTTGACTTGCTGAGGAGATGCTGTTGTCAGAGAGAAAGAGTCCCGTACTACCTTAAAGTTATATCTGTCAATGGCGACTTCCATCTTAGTATATGCTGCCACCATGGAAGGACACTTAAAATCGACTTAACATGTTGAGTGTCCTTTCCTGTTGACAGCATATATTTGGTATTACCGTAATTTACTGCTACACCCATTTTTGTCGCTTCTTTCTCTTTATCACCAAACATGGCATTACGTTGAGTCCGACCAATGATGCCAATATCGACAGAGTATGCCGGAAGTTGCACAAATTTATGGAAGATTGTGCATCAGGTATTGGCTTAGGTGTTATGTGAAATCTTCTTAAGAATGTTTTAAAAGAAGTCACATGAGTGTGCGTCCTTTTTGTTAAATCCTTGCTCATTATCGAATGTTTCGATGAGTTTGTTGCCGACTCTGATGGGGGATGGTCATCGGAAGGATTTTGGGCGGTGTACCAAGACTAGACATGACTCTATATATAGAAGTCTTGGATATTTATTGGATTTTAGAGTTTTTAGCGTTTTCCAGGATCTGAAGAAATGTGAAGATGTGGTAGTTTTATTGACTTTCTTGGCCAAAAATCACAGCAATGAGGGCCGATGAAGTTGTTAAAATAATCAAAAAATACAAATTTTTGGCGCAACAGGCTCGTTAGTACCCAGGGCCAAGCTTTCTCACAACCAATCATGTGTGCGTGTGTACTGCTTGCACGATGGTGGGACCTCCTGTTTTATGCCAACTCCGAACGGCGAATTCGAGATAAGCTTTTCTTGACAATTGATACTGCTAGGATGATTTGTCAGATCATCACGAGAGGAGGGCCAGTGAAAAGTCAATTATGTGTTGCTACGGCTGGGAATCGAACCCAGACCTTCTGCGCGGCAGTTCATCGCACAAACCATCGCGCCACTGAGCCTGTTAAAATATCCAGGCTTTAAAATAATGCGAAAGATGCCACTGTAGTCGGCGCTGTTAACAGGTATGTTTCGTAAATCTGGCTTAGGGTTCGTTATTCAGGCATACTTTCTTCCGACAAAATTTTGCTAATGAGTTGGCGTATGTTGCATACCAAACCATTACCGCTGACTTTGTATAGCTCGACAGGAAAGTGGTCATTTCCAGTAGCTAGATTTAAGCTCTTAAGCACTCTTTAGCACAGAAATTTCAATTGTCGCTTATCGACGCGCCAATACAGTGATAGATGTGGTATTTTTTTCACGGCGTGGTCGATAAAAGGACTTGTTGTCTAATCCTTTCGCTTATAACTAATCCTCAACCAAATAGTCTGCTCACTTAAATATGGATTATAGTAGATGTCACAGTTTTATATCCGCATTTTCCCGCTTCATTTCAACGTATTTCCTCGACGGCAGTAATGTCTACTAGTTGCGGAATTGCACCTTGTCTTGTAAGTGTCGTTCTCCTCTTATCATTTAGCATGGTGTCAACGGCATGATCATTCCTTTCCGACGCTTTTGTTCGTATCGTAACCATAGAATTCTTTCGTGACCCAAAACACAACATCCAACTAATATCGGGTTTTTCAACAGGGACGCTACAAAAGTTGAGCGACAGGGACAGCAAACGACGCCATATTTCTTGCCGCTCTTCTGACATTTCTCTTCAGTAAGGTTTGCCATTTCATGATGGAAAGATATACGATCCAACAATGAGTCGAAATTATTAAAATTTACAACCGAAATTCGGATTCAGTGGCCTCAACGTTAAGAGCGCTACGTCCAATTTATGGTCATCATAATCGTCCTAGCAGATCAAGAATTGAGCGTCTTGTGGAAAAATTTGAATCCACAGGCCCAGTACAAAATGTTCTCGTACCAGTGAGACAAAGAAGTGCCCGTAGTGTCGAGAATATTGCTGCTGCTGAGGCTTCAGTTGAAGAAAGCCCAAATGTGTCTCTCACACGTCGTTCTCAAGCGTTGAGCATATCTTTGACGTCGTTGTGGCGAATTTTGCGAAAAGATCTTGGCCTACATCCTTACAAGATTAACTTGACGCAAGAACTGAAGCCGCTTGACCACCAGAAGCGTCGTATGTTCGTGAATTCGGCAGAGCAACAACTTGAAAATGATTCGGATTTTCATCGAAAAATCATCTTCAGCGATGAGGCTCATTTCTGGCATAATGGCTTCGTCAATAAACAAAATATGAGCTATTGGTCAGGCAGCAATCCACACGTAATCCATGAGTCATCATTGCATCCCGAAAAAATTACGGTTTGGTGTGGTTTATGGGCCGGCGGCGTCATTGGGCCGTACTTCTTCCTTGATGATCAATACCGGCTGTGAATGGGAATCGCTACCGTTCAATGATAACCGAATATTTTTGGCCCTAATTCGATGATATGGACAACAGGACGGCACCACAAGCCGCACAGCGAATGCCACAATCAATTTTTTGGAAACCAAGTTTGGAGAACGTGTTATCTCACGAAATGGTCCAGTCGCTTGGCCGTCTCGGTTGTGCGATTTGACGCCGTTCGACTATTTCCTGTGGGGCTACGTCAAGTCTATGGTCTATGCCAACAAGCCAGCGACGATTGATGAACTTCGTACGAATATCGAACGTGAAATTGCAGCAGTATCGGCCGATTTATTCTTGAAAACCATCGAAAATTGGGTTCAGCGTCTGGACTTCTGCAAGCGTGCCCGTGGTGGCCATGCAAAAGAAATCGAGTTCCATACATAATGGCATCGAATGTACTTTAACAAGAATAAAAAATTTCATTGATATCCAAAACCGTTTTTGTTTTATTTGTTTTATTTATTTACTTTTGTAGCGCTCTTATTGAAAAACCCTGTGCTAGGGTTATTCTTACATAACCCTAGTACTAGTTGGCCATCAACTAGTACTAGCTGGCCATCACAACGGAATTAAGCGCTGCCTTAACATAACCTAAATCGACTGAACTTTTGCAAGACTGCCACCTATGTACGGGAACATTATTTTAATTGCTGCATTTTTTTAGTGAAAATTTATTTAGGACTCTCCAGACATACAATTTTCTACCAACCTCATTCTAGCCGACCAATCCTTTCCCTTTGGCCATTAAGATATGGCCAATCCCCCAGTGACCCATTTGACTAAGCATATCCTTTACTGCGTATTTTTTCGCATCACCACCAAAAACAAATTAAAGGAATACTTTCTCCCACCGTCGCGTCATGTCCCCGCGTCGACACTACCTTTGTGTTTGTGAAGTTGAAGCTCATATGCATTAGTGCTGATGTTGCTAGCTTCTGGTGTTGAACGTAATTGGTTGCTATTCATAGTTTATTGCAAAGAAGGTGTCTAGGGAGTGTGCGTGTATAGAACCACAACGATTACCACACTTCTGAACTTCTGTTTTCCGCTACAGCTGCAGCGCTTCTGGTGCTGTTGCATCTACCCCACTCCGCCCACCACAAAACTATCATAGAAATTGCATCCAAATTTATTTGTACCGTACTTTTGCCTCTGTACACGGCAATTTGTATGAGCACAGGAGTGCTATAGCGGCAAAGTGGCTGTGACTCTCACACACACAACTACTTAACAAAGTCCTGTATTCATCATCATGTTACCTAGGTGTATTTTCTACTCTCAACTTCAGTTTCAATTTTCCCAACTATCACATCACAGTTCAGCAATCGCTGGAGAAAAAAAAAAAAACTTAAACCAACGTGGTATGAAGCACACTTGAACACATATGTGTGCATATGAGAGAATGATTTTTTTTTCTTGTTCAGAACCAGAACAGAAAACACTGCTCCTTTGAGCAATTATCCTGATGAGTAAAGTATATATATAATTTTTTGTTTTTTTTTTCTTTGCTTCCACACTTTATGGGTGAAACTGTAAAATGTCCTTTTGCTGCTCATGCATGTGTAGCTCTAATGGTGGCTGGTTATGTTGGTTGGAAAAATAGAAATCCACCTAGATATACACGAATACTTTGTTGATGCGGATCTTAAATGATATCCTGATGGTTGTGATAGTAATGCATGGTTCTGTTTCTGTGCATTATTATCAGAATAAGAGTATGAGTACGAGTATGAGAAGGAGATCTTGTTTCGCATGTTCTCGTATTCAAGTGTGTATGTATACAATAAGCTTTTACGTATTCTATAACAGCCTAATGGGTAACGTTCAAGGTGATTCTTCTTCTTTTATCTTTGGGCAGAAGATACATTTATTTTTTACTCGGATTTTCCATTTACCGACACTTGTGTATACAAAGATAGAAAATGTGTTTGACATTCAAATATCAGGGAAATATATGTGGGCACACTAAAACCTGAAGGTGAGTTCATGGTTAAGCATGATTAAGTGGGGATTGCTGAGGAAAAAGTAAATTTCCATTGCTGAACAAATTATTTTTAAGTAAATATTGTTGTTGATTGGAAGTTTTAATATCTCCTAGGGAACTTCAAAATGTAATTTTGTAAGAGGTTTTCCATTCGACTCGAAGTACCGAATCGTTACTGTAGATTAAAGGGCAGACCAAAATGCGTATCTTATATCGCTGTCAAAAGAGAGATACATTCCTTGCATGAAGTTGCCATTCATTCAACTTCAAGCTACAGATTCACATTGTAAGAGCTTACGGATTGCCTTGTAAATGTTTTTTTTTTTGAGGTATAGAACTTCGAATTGAAATAAAACACGAGGAAATCGTTTTAATGTTTATCAATTTGGCTTTATTTGAAGGATAATCCAAGCCATTAATGTTAAAATATATGGCCGCCGCGGCTGGTTCGAATAAAGCCAAGTCTAGAGGTCCAATTTTCAGCCACTTTTTCGAGCATTTAGGGCCGTGTGTCGGCAATAACGCCACGAATGTTGGCTTCCGAGGCACTTAACGCTAATGGAGCGAATAGACGAGCGAATTCACATATCCCCAAAGAAGATAAAACAATGGTGTCAAGTCACACGATTTTGGTGGCCAATTGACAGGTCCATTCCGCAAAATTATGCGTTCATCGAATGCTTCCTTTAACAAATAAATTGTGACGTGCGCTGTGTGGCATGTAGCGCATGTAGCACATTCATGCCATCCAATCTGGGATCAAAATTGTCGGTTATCGTGGCTCTATACCGGTATCCATTAACGGTAACTAACTCTCCAGCATCATTTCGAAAGAAGTATGACCCAATAATTCCACCAGCCCATAGAGCACACCAAACCATCAATTTTTGTGGATGTAATGGCATTTCAAGGGTCTCATGTCGATTTTCTTCACTGAAAATTCCGTAATTTTGCTTGTTGACGTAGCCATTCAACCAAAATTGAGCCTCATCACCAACAAAATTTTGCGATGAAAATCATCATAGAGATCAATAAAATTTTCAGCCCATACACCCAAATCACGACGCATTGCATGATCTCGCGGCTTTAATTCTTGCACAAGCTGGATCTTGTAAGGTCGTAAGCCTAGATCTTTGAGCAAAATCGATAAATAGGCCTTTACCATTTACGTTTTAAAGACAACTTTGTTTAATTGTTGTCCGCGACTCCATTTCAAATGGTCCATTCGGAAAATCCAATTTTGCGTCACTTATTCGAGCATTTCGGCCTGTATTCCACGCGTTTTATGTTATCCTGTAATGCTTCAGTCGTGTTCAGCTTGTCCACACAGGCCTTATATAACCCCACAAGAAATAATCAAGAGGCGTTAAATCGAATGAACTTGGCGGCCAATTCCCAGGGCCATTTCGAGAGATAAGCTTCTCACCAAATTTATCCTTCAACATTTCCATTGTTTCACGAGCTGTGTGGCATGTGGCACCGTCTTGATGAAACCACTTGTCAACCAAGCTCATCTCAGCCAACTGGCGCAAAAAAAAAGTCGCGTATCATGGCTCGATATCGTTCGCCGTTGACGGTACCTTTTCTTCCACGGTCGTCTTTGAAGAAATATGGACCGATGATGCCACCAGCCCATAAACCACACCAAACTGTCGTTTATTCGGGATGCATCGGTAATTCTTGTATGGCATGTGGCTGTTCATCACTCCAGATGCGACAGTTTTGCTTATTTACGTATCCATTGAGCCAGAAATGAGCCTTGTTGTTGAACACAATTATTCGATAAAACAGCGGATTTTCATGGAGCTTTTTAAAGGCCCATTCACCAAAAATTATACGTTGTGGTAGGTCATTCGGCTGCAATTCCTGCACAAATTGAATTTTATGGGCTTTCAAACCCAAATCGACACGTAAAATTTTCCATTTGTTTGAGTAACACATACCCAATTGCTGAGAACGGCGACTAATTGATGTTTCACGATCTTCCTTATTATTGGACGTTACGACAGCAATATTCTCTTCGGTAGGCAATGTACGCATGCGAGTCGATGGTTTTATGCCAACAAAGTAAATTTGGTGCGAAATTTGGTGATTGTTGATTCACCAGGTCGAGTATGACAACCATAATATGGTCGTAACAAACGGTTCACATTTTTCACAGAGCACGAATTTTTATAAAAAATATAAATAATTTGCAATCGTTGCTCGTTTGTAAGTCTTTCCATAATAAAATGGCAGGGTATACTGAAAACTTTTCACTTTGACAGATGACGTTTGTATGCCATTACTAACCAGTGCTGCCGAACTGAAAAATTGAACTCTTAAACTATCACCCTTATATGGACTGCTAGTAGCCAACTTCACGTATGTTCCAAAACTACATACATGCCACTGTTTCACTGTGGAAATCTAATTTTCACTGTGCTTCAACATTTTGCTAAACAAAATTGATGTAAATGATCATAAAACATTAGTAAGAAACAAATTTACAAAACTTGTGCAGTCAATAAGTAAAAAAATGTATTGCTATTGCAGAATTTATTTGAAACCTTTTTTTGTGGTTTTCCAACTTTTGAATAGATGACGGTACATGTCGCTGTGGAAATGAATCTCTTGACACAAGATGTCGCTCTTTTGTTAGCATGGTACTATGAAAATTTAAGCTTGACGACGGCATGTCTTTCTTTGCTAATCCGCAGAGAAACAACGGCGCCTGTGCTGTTTTGGAACATATTTTCTCGCAGAAGCATTATGAAAATGACATTTCACTAGCAGTGCATATATGTATAATAAGTCAATATACGATAGATTTTTCTGATGACGGCTGACTTATAACTGATGAGTGATTCAACCGTTGAGAACGTGTGACTCCGTAGTGTGCTGACTGCTAAAATACCTTTATATCTGAGTTGGCTCACCAGACGTCCTCTTTTAAGAGGACGTGTCCTTTTATTGTGAAGAAAAAAAAGTCCGTTATCTGTTTCAAAAGCATGCAATTTGTTCTCTCTTAAGGTTTTCTCAGTAAACTAAATTTTATGACATGACAAAAATGCAACAAAACTTTTTGTAAAAATTTGAAATGTTCTGCATATTTCTGGTATCAACACGAATGAAAATATTTTCGTACCTAATCTCATTAACTTCTGAACAAAAAAATACAAATTTCTGGCGCAACAGGCTTGTTAGTACCCAGGGCCGAGCTTTCTCACAACCATTAATGTGCGCATGTGTACTTCTAGCATGATGGCTGGACCTCCTGTTTAATGCCGACTCCGAATGGCGAATTTGAGATAACTTCTCTTGACAATTGATACTACTCGGATGATTTGTCAGATCTTCACGAAAGGAGGACCAGTGAAAAATCATTTAGGTGTTGCTATCGGAATCGAACCCAGTCCTTCTGCGCGGTATATTAGTATATTTTGATGGATGTGAGGATATTTTAAGGGATCGACTCAGAGTAGATAGCTTACTCGATCTAGCCATGTTTGTCTGTCTGTCCGTCCGTTCGTACAACTGTGTGTCACCGATTTTCGGGGTTTCAATTTTGGGCATGATTGATGATGATTGATGAAATTTGGTAAATAGACTCTCTGTCCGACAAAGCAAAACAAGTGTAAAAATTGTCCGCCCAGTTTTTAGTAAAACGTTGTTTTTGTCCAAATCCATATCTCGTGTATATAGAGTTTTATTGCCACGCCTACATTTTGGGGGTGTTTTCAGCAAAATGTTTTTTTTTTGTCAAAATGTTCCAATGAACTTTCGGTGCTAAATCATTGGTAACGTTAATATAAAATGTTCGTCAATGGATCAGTTTAATCCACAATACAATTTTTCACGTAAGATTTTTGAAGATGTCCCCTTTTTCGTGGACATGGATCTGGTCGTCCAATCCCTGAGTACATACTTTAAACCGTACATACTATGATTTTTATCGAATTTACGAAAGTTAGGTTAGGTTGGTTGGTTGATGAGGTAGTCGATGTGCTTCATCCCCATCACACTCAGGTATAGACCCATATTGATGCCCGTTGGGGGTCCACGTGTGTGGTTGGTTCCTTCAATATACCGTTACTGTCCATTGTTGTTAGTCCCTTTCCAGTCACCCAGATGTGGTTGCAAACCTCAAAAGAAAGGAATTTGGGATCAGAGAGGTCATGGAAAAAGTATTTTCGTAAGGTTCTCGTTCCTAACTGGCTGAGGCCTGGGCAGTGGCACAGAAAATGGGGGGTATTCTCGTGTGTTTCTTCATCTCCGCATCCTCTATAGAGGTCATCATCTATAAGATGCAATTTCAGTTTGTGGCTTTTTAGTAAGTTGTGTCCAGTTAAAATCTTTTCTAGAATCGAGACAGATTTCTTGTTTGTTCGAAGTAGCTTGTGGGTTCTGGCTTTGTCATACTCAGGCCACATCCACCTGTTTTTGGCAATATTCAGTGTTTTCTGTCCCACCCGACATTTCAGATCACATAGTGGTGGTTTGACAGACTGGTCTGCCTGGTCAATGCTGTAGGCAGATCCTTTTCTCGCCAGTGAGAGAAATTTCATTGCCCTGTGTCCGGGGACCCAGCAGAGCTAAGCATTATGTTGGACGCCAAGAATCTTTAGCTCCTCACTACAACGCTTCACAGTTTAGATTTTATTTCGACAGCAGATATGGATTTTATTGCAGTCTGAATGTAAATAAAGATGGTGATAACATCCGGTGGTATCGCCAGCATTGAGGTCGCTTTGGCTGCCTCTGCTACTGCCAATCTCTCGGAATGGAAAACAATGCTGTGCTCAGGGAGACGAAAAGTGCTGTTAGTTGTTGTGTCTCTGAAAACTCTGCAGCTTCAATGTCTACTTCCATTTTTGATATGGTTTCGGTGCGCAGTTCGTTCCTCTCCTTACATCTCTAGTAAAGTGTTTCCATCTAAAAAGCCTAAATACACATGTTGTTCAAACAGTCATTTTTTAGGCATTCAATGTTGTTTCGTGTATATCGTATAGTTTCTTCGCCACCAAAATTTTGCAATTTTGCTTATTAACAGCGCTTGAGAGGGTAAATGTACCTTGTCGGTCATCAAAATGTGCGTCCAAAAATCTGCTTTAATATCAACCATTTACGCGATTGTTTGGTCGTTTTCCAAGCCACGTGAAAAATCTGTTCGGACTATTCTTTGAGTCAATTGCACTTTATTTGGAAACGAATGCACATCATCCCTTCAAAATGCACAGCGGGGTGTTGCCACTAATACGGATTCACGATGGGGATTGTTGACAATACTCTCTCTTACCTCTTCAAATAGTTCCTTTTTACACCTTATAGGCCACGATGTATTCAAGGATATGCACGCTGAGTGAACACATCCCAACTGTTTTCAATGTACACCATCACTGTTTTTGAGCGTTTTTCGCTGTTTTTATGTACGGAATTGACGTTTCAAAAACATGTCTACTGAAGTCAATCGGAAGATAAATGCCAATCTTTACACACCAACATAAAAAATGCCACACCGTGATTCAATAGCATGTCACTGACGATATCTCAGTTTAAAAATAGCTTAGCCCTACAAGTTGGAACGTTTGGTCTTAAACCAGATATTATGTTATAGTCAAGGCATTTGGTAAACAATTTCGCGAAACCACAGATAAAAAACAGCAAAGCGCCACCGGAAAACGCAATTGCTTAGAGGCACCATCTTCTCTAAAGAGTTATTCTTATGAAGACGAAGAAGACGATAAATAAACCACAAGCAATGCTTGTAGAAACAAATGGGGATAATCTGCTAAAAGCAAAGGAGAATATCAGTAGATGAGTAAGTACATAACCATGAGTACAAACTATGTAAACTTCGTATCTTTTCTATATGAAATAATATTAAACCTCTCGTCAGAGTTTCAAAAGGATATTATCAATACTACAAGGACATATATGAAGCTAAAGCAGTGAGAAGTAGCTTTCACTAAGCTCTACTTTAATGCCATCGAAATCCTTCCAACACAGTCTATGTAATGATTACTCTTTGTGGTTCCAAGAAACTTATAATAAACTAGCATAGGAGTCACACAAGTATTGAACGAAATTCCATGAGAAGCATTTTTTGATAAATCACACTTTTAAAAGTACACCACCAAAAATGGAACTTAAGCCAGGATATGCTAAATTTGCGAACTTCAAAGCTTTGTCAAACGATTTAATTTATAAAAAAAAACTCTCAGCAACTTGAAAGAATTCTTCTTTTTCTTAAGTGGCGCTACAGTCCGGAATGAACCTGGGCCTCAGCCAACATGCCTTTCCAATTATCCCGGTCCTTATGTACCTGTCTTCAGTTGCTCACTACAAGTTGGTTGAGCCCCACTTAAGGCGAGGTCTTTCCCTACTGCATCCGACGCCTGGCTGGGAATCGATGACTCTACTAGCCGGAGTATTGGTGTCCATTCGTTATACATGGCGTAGCCATCTTAAACGTCCAATGCGAAGTTTTTTGACCAGGGCCATGTCGCTGTACACCTCGTATAGTTCTCGGTTGAAACTTCATTTCCATAGCCCGTCAACACAAACGGGGACGAAGATTTTTCGAAGAATTTTACTCTCGACTCGACCAAGATTTCTCCCTCCGCTTTTGATGCGGTCCGTGCTTCAGCGCCGGAGAAAAGGACTGGGATGATCAGGGTCTTATATAGGATATCCTTAGTAGTTGAAGTGAGGGCTTTACTACTAAATTGCCTTCTTATCTCGAAGAATCAGCGGATGTTAAGAGTAATTCTTCGTTAAATTTCTAATGAAATGTTGTTGTCAGAGTTGATAGCGGAGCCGGGGTAGACAAAGTCCCGTACTACCTCAAAGTTATATCTGCCAACATTCACGTTCTGTCCGATTCGTCGATGTTAGGTGTCCTTTCGTGTCTTACTTAGCCTTGCCACATTTACTGCTAAAACCATTTTTGCCGCTTCAATTTCTATACTAGCAAACGTGGCTAGGACATCATGTTGAGTCCTACCAATGATGTCAATATCGTCGGAGTTGGCTGTGATGTTGGCTCAGGAGTTTTGCATTTTTTGAGAGAATCAAATTGAAAAAGTCACATGACAGCGCACCGCCTTACCTAAATCCTTTATTTTGGTATCGAATGTGGAGGGCGTTTCCGACCCTGATCGAGCCCCGAGACTTTTCCATCTTCAAGATTGGACGGTATACCAAAACTAGACATGACTCTATATAGTGCGTCTCTATAAATGCTGTCGTATGCGACTTTGAGTCGATGAATAGGACATTGGACATCACAGTACTTCGCACATGAATGCAACGAACTACAGACACATAACGGCACTGGCGACTGAGGCCATCGGCTGGGACAGATCAAGACATTAATACAACAGAGAGAGACAGATAGATACAAAGAAGGAAAGACATATAACATACATCTACGTGGCACAGAGGAGGAGACATAGATTAATATTGTCTCATATTATCGCACAGGTGGCCTCAGATAAGCTGGCGATTTTCGTAGAAAACAAATGCTGCCGAAGCTGGGGCTTGAGTCGATGAATAAATGGTGGGTATTGATTTGGACTTCTTGGTTTTTTTTCCAGGATTCGCCTAAGTGTGAAAATTTGAGCCGTTGTGGACTTTCCTGGCCTAAAATCACACTGATAAGGGCCGATCATGTTGTTGATTAATGGCTTCAGGCATGCACATGTTACGGCAGATATGATATTATAGGCGATTTTGAGTAGGCTTATGCCTCTGTTGTTGGCGCAATCCAGAGTGTGCCCTTTTTTGTGGATGCTGCAAATATGGAAGAACCAATTCCGCAGAGTGTCAAACGGAGATGACGAATGTCGTTTAGGAGGAACCATTCAATATTAAAATTTACAGAAAAAATGACCGACCACCCAACATAAATGAATAGCAACATGTAATTATAAACTTGACATGGCTACCTAATGAAGGCCATCTCAACTAGCTTTGTATAGCCAATGGAAATGATTTTGCGAAGTAATATTTACCAGCTCATATGCTAAATTTGTTCGTCTTAAAGAATACCTCATGAACGGAACCTCGGCATCGTTTGCCAGATCCACAAAAAAAGGAGACCCTCTGAACTGCGACAACTACAGTGGCATAAGTCTCCAAAAATCTCAACAACTGATCAAATTTTCACACTTCAGCGGATTTTGAAAAATCCAAAGAAAATCTCGCTACTTCATCAATATTCGAAACATTCGATACAAAATAAAGGAATTAGGGAAGAGCCAACATCAGAGGCACAACATCCGAGGCACAATCTTTATCAATCGGTGCAGCTACTTGCCGACGATATATTGACAAAACTGGATTGACTTAATGGAAAGTCACAGCTACGTTTGTTAGTATAGCGAAGGAAGCAGCAAAAAATTGGATTAGCCGTAAATGAGGGGAGAGGCCAAGCACACGCTGTCAGCATTAGAGGACACACAACAGAAATAAATTTATCTATCTTGACTCCACTATTAAATCTGACAGCAATATCTAGTCAGCAACAAAACGAAAACCAGTGTTTTTACTGGCTAAAAAGGTAATTCAGTAGTAAATCATTCACTCGAACTACTAAGGAAATGATGACCCTGATCATCCTGTACGGACCTGTAGCATGGATCGTATCATACGCGGATGAAATAATCCTTGGCAATTTTTAGCGAAAAATTCTTCGAAAGATCTTCGGTCTCATTAGGGTTGATGGACTTTTGAGTCGAAGATTCAATCAATAGCTATACGAGTTGTACGAAGACATTGACCTGGTCAAAAACTCCGCATTGGATGATAAGGATTCCTTGAATGTGCAGAGCAATTGATTACTATTACTCCGGGTGGCAGAGTCTGCAATTCCCATTCATACGGCGGGCGCAATAAAGAAAGGCCTTGCTTAAAGTGTCGCGCATAAGTAGAGCCAAAGATTATAAAGCCATACAGATGACGCATTGAGTAAAATACAAAACAGAAACTATTGCTAACCACCTTCAAGACACGGGCGGGTGGTCTGCACGTGCACACATGAAAACCCAGATCCAAATATATGGCCGGCTTTGCCAGTACGACCCGCCATAGAACAATTTTTCTTGTATGCAGTGCGTCATCGGTATCTCAGCGTCATCGGACCTCAACTTATATGGTGCAACTGAAAGCATTTAGATAAGGAGCGGTCTTGTGAGGCATGCTGGTTGAGTTGCCAATGATGACGTTCTTTAAAACTCATCTCTCTTGTTAGCAACATATAAAATCTTGAAGTTCCATGCTTCAGGAATTCTTTCATCATATTTTTAATTCCAAAAACATCCTTCATCAGAACCCAAATTTTCTGTCTACGACCCTGTTAGATTCAACCCTTATGATGTGCGAACCCAACCAGATACTGTAAAAAATTTAACTCGTTTCGACTCCCTTACAAGAACAAAAATAATAAGAATACCATTTCAACGGTAATTTAGTGAAAGATTTTAAGGACTAAAAAGGCCATGTTTTCATAATTCAACATGAAAGCAGAGGCATGAAAACATACGTAGCACGTTGGAAGGACAACATACACCCACTTGAAGCTTGAGCAAGAGTGTGAGTGGCACCCTTTTCACCAAGTGCATTTCATTTCATACATAGCGACCGACTCATTGTCAGAGTGATGAAGCCATCATACGCACGTACATGTAGCATCATCCTTAGGCGGACATACTTAAAAAGAACAAAAAAGAAATCTCTAACTCAAGCGAGGTGTATAAAGTCTAAGAATTTGTGTTTTGTTGCTTTAGCTCCACTTAATGAATTATACATACAAAAGGGATGCCTTGACAGCGCTTCGAAATATACAAGATGAACAAACTTTTGTGTACTCCCTTGATAGGACATTCCCTGCAAACTCTCGACAACATACCGCTATAGCCGGGAATACTCTTGAGAGAAGTTCTCCAAGCTGCAAAAAAAAATATTAAGGACGAAGAAAAAAACATCCTCGCTGTTGAGATATGTGAGTTTAAATTCTCATAATGATAGCACAATTAAGCTCAAGCGAATATGGCAAGGAGAAAACTTTTTTCTTTGAAGGACATTTGTAGGTAACATTTTTTTTAACTTAGCAAGCACTTTTTGTGGATTTTTTTTTTATGTGTATTTCTCTCCGATTACCAAGACAAGCCTTGAGCACTAAGCTGCCTTGTCAACGTGTATTACAATATTGTCGTTGTATTTTCGTTTGTTTATTCAGCTTGAATTCTACTTGGAAGGATCTATTTTGAATCTTCCACCACATATAGGGATGAAATTCCGCTCTAGCCAAAGGCGGTCTGAAGTGTGTGGGCAAATATATACATAGAAATCGTTTTATTAATTTTTTAAAAAAGTTTTTCTTTTCGATTTTGAATTTTTTTTATTAAATTTTGTTCGCCCAACATTGGTACAAGTTTTGGGAAAACTTTATACTTAGAACATACCCAAAAATAAATTTTCATTGCATGTTTGGGGGTTGCTCGGATGTTTCTATGCATATCCTTCCTAATGGATAATTGATTGCCCCCAGAGTCGTTTTGTAATACATTTGATCCATCAATACTCAAGCAGACAAGACGTGTCATATACATATCGATGAGATAGGTCTTTCCCGTACTCGTACATGTTTACCTTTCGGAAATATGGGAGAAATTGTTTTTTGGTTGTCTCCCTGGATAATATACCAAAGGACGATCTGTTTTTATTTAAAAAGGCCAGTCAGTTGAAGTTTTTGAGGGTCTGTGTAAAAACGTTGACCTTGGTAAATGAATATCAAGGAGTAGAGCTCGGTCTAGTGGGGTCTAGTGTCTTGAGAGGAGAATTTGTTTGTTGGTCATTTGGTTAACATTTAATTTGATTGTCTGAGATTCATTTTGGAATGTGGAGAAATTCTTGTTAAGTCAAGTGTGGCTTATATTAAACAAACAAAAAAATGGATAACGGGTGAAGAACTCTTAAAAGTTGTTATGAGATACTTTGTATGCATATTACACATGAATGGTTGCCAAACAAAGCTAGGATTTAGATACAATTCACATTTCATGAAACGTTTATAAGTAATCTCAAGAAACATTCAATATATATAAAAATATGTATACGGTACATATAACTTTTTAGCCAACAACCGTTCGTTCACTGGCTGACTGGGGAAGAATTTCCAATATGGAGTTAACCGTGGGGTATACAGTTCCAGTTAGGTGGGACATGTGAAAAATTACATGAGCAGATTTGAAATAGATATTTGGACAGCAATTTATTTAGGAATCTTAAGGACGACCAGGAAAAAGCAAGGTCGTTTTTTCATTTGAAACGTATGTACTCCGTGCTGTATACCCAGGATTCTAATCGATTTTCGAATCTTTTCACGATTGGTACGGAGTAGTATGTATACCTATGTACTAATTTAAGTTGCACTACAGTCTTGAATGCATCTGAGCTAGATTTGTAAGCACTTGACTTCCTAAATGATAAACGCGAGTATTGATAACACGATGAAAAACACTATAAACAGCCAGGTCAGAATGGCACGGAATAAATACCCGGCCTGCTGTCCCAGGCGAACCTCGACAAGCTGCTGCGACATATTCGGACAACTTAATGTTACGAAGCAAACAGTAGTCTCGGAGAGGACTGATTTCACTGTTGAAAACCCTGCTAAATGAAAAAAGGACAACGATGTTAGTATCTGCACCTGAAATGTGAGAACATTAAACAGGAGAGGTGCAAGCAAAGAACTGGAAAACTGCTACAAAGCAGACATTACTGCCATCCGGGAAATACAATGGGATGGGCCGGGCAAAAAGAGGATGAAAAACTGTGACATCTACGTCGGACCGTGTTATAGTGAGCAGAAACAGCGACTTTAAGGATGCGGATTTGTTAAAATTGCCAGACTTGGGCAAGAAATCTTATGTTTCCAAGACATTAGCGGAGATGACTTGGTAAGTAGCATCCACCAACTCATACGCCAAATCTGGTCGGATGCCTTAAGAAAAGAACCTCAGCATCGTTTATCTTATCCACAAAAAAGAAGACCCTCTTAGCTGCGCCAACTACGGAAGCATGAGTGTCCTCAACATCGCCTACAAGATCCTATCTGCCGTAATATGTGAACGCCTGAAACCGTTTACCAACAATCTGATCGGCCCTTATCAGTGTGGTTTTCGGCCAGGAAAGTCCACAACCGATCAAATTTTCACACTTCGGCAGATCCTGGAAAAAAAAACCCAAGAAGTCCAAATCGATACCCACCACCTATTCTTCGATTTCAAGGCCGCATACGAGAGATGAACTGTACAGAGCCATGTATAGTTAGCTAACGACCGGGCTAATTGGAGAGGCATGTTGGTTGAGGCCCAGGTTCATGCCCGACTGTAGCGCACTGATAAGTCAATTTATGCTTAGAGATAAATGCAAAAAAACAAGAAATAAGAAATGAAAAGTAAACAGCGACTTCAAAACACGTCTACTAGATAACGGGTTTTTCAATAAGAGCGCTACAAAAGTTTTTTTTAATAAGACAAAAACGGTTTTGGATATCAATGAAATTCTTTATTCCTGTGAAAGTAAGTTCGATGGAATTATGTATGGAACTCGATTTCTTTTGCATGGCCACCACGGGCACGCTTGCAGAAGTCCAGACGGCTGAACCCAATTTTCGACGGTTTTCAAGCATAAATCGGCCGATACTGCTCCAATTTCAGGTTCGATATTCGTACGAAGTTCATCAATCGTCACTGGCTTTTCGGCATAGACCGTAGACTTGACGTAGCCCCACAAGAAATGGTCTAACGGCGTCAAATCGCACGACCGAGGCGGCCAAGCGACTGGACCATTTCGTGAGATAACACGTTCTCCAAACTTGGTTTCCAATAAATTGATTGTGGCATTCGCTGTGTGGATTGTGGCGCCGTCCTGTTGGAATTGGGGCCAAAGATTTTCGGTTACCATTGAACGGTAGCGATTCCCGTTCACAGTAACGTGCCGGTCTTGATCATCACGGAAGAAGTACGGCCCAATGACGCCGCCGGCCCATAAACCACACCAAACCGTAAGTTTTTTGGGATGCAATGATGACTCATGGAGTACGTGTGGATTGCTGCCTGACCACTACCGCATATTTTGTTTATTGACTAAGGCATTCAGCCAGAAATGAGCCCCATCGCTGAAGACGATTTTTCGATGAAAATCCGAATCGTGTTCAAGTTGTTGCTCAGCCCAATTCACGAACATACGACGCTTCTGGTGGTCAAGCGGCTTCAGTTCTTGCGTCAAGTTAATCTTGTAAGGATGTAGGCCAAGATCATTTCGCAAAATTCGCCACAACGACGTCACAGAGATGCTCAACGCTTGAGAACGACGTGTGAGAAACACATTTGGGATTTCTTCAACTGAAGCCTCAGCGGCAGCAATATTCTCGACACTACGGGCACTTCTTTGTCTCACTGGTACGGGAACATTTTTTTCTGTGCCTGTGGATTCAAATTTTTCCACTAGATGCTCAATTGTTGATCTGCTAGGATGATTATGACGACCATAAATTGGACGTAGCGCTCTTAACGTTGAGGCCACTGACTCCGAATTTCGGTTGTAAATTTTGATAATTTCGACTCGTTGTTGGATCGTATATCTTTCCATCATGAAATGGCAAACCTTACTGAAGAGAAAGGTCAAAAGAGCGGCAAGAAATATGGCGTCGTTTGCTGTCCCTGTCGCTCAACTTTTGTAGCGTCCCTGTTGAAAAACCCGATACATACGAATGCACACGCTCAGCATTGTGGTCAGCACTTTAAAGTGGCGACCACCGATTCGGAATTTCGATAGTAAATTTTTATTATTATTGTCAACAATTGTTCCTTTGTGCACTGCAATATGATAAAAATTTTGAATTTGCAGAAAATTTTGACAGTGACTGTTCGGTAATCGGTTTAAGGGTGCGTGTACACTGAAAGTTGTAAGTTGTCAAGTCGCTAATGAAAGACCTATTTTTTAACCACAACCCAGTTTTTTAAAGCCATTCATATTAAAAATGCGATGGAATTTAACACACTTTGCACAGGGAATCGTAATCTTATAGTTCGTTTTTTCCGTTAAGCGTTAATATGGGCTTCCTTTCTGTGCCCTTCTTGTTTGCACAGCTTTTGCTAATTTTCGGAGGTAACCCTGTATACGATACCTTTTAACTTTCACAGTATTGAAGGTAGCAATCAATGATTAAATGTTTTCAATTGAGGGTGTCAAATATTTATTTCTGTACAATCTGTATAAGGATCGCTTAATCTACTTACATTGTGTGACCACGTTATTCGGTGTTCCTTTGGATTTGCTTTTATGTGACATTCAAAATATACATCGTCACCCTCTTTGATATCGTCTGGTTTCAATGTGGAGCCTAATGATAATGTTACTTGTGGTGGGTCTGAAATGAGAAAAAAGGACGATTATAGTACGAAAAAAATATAAAAACAAAAGAACGTATTTTGTTTCGTCTGTGGGTGTGTTATCATGGCAATTTGAAATTATAATGTGTTCCTCGGTCTCCATTGTTAAAACGCCCGAAGGCGAAAAACCAATTCATCGGCCATGTACGGATTACTCATGATTTCCTGAATGAGGCAGACTTTGCAGAAATGTTCCCAAGGATATTGTATTTATTGGTGTCTGGGATGTTATTTTTGGAGTTTGATAGCACAATTACAGTTGTATTTATGGGGCAACGATTGCAAGTAAGGGATATGTCTTGTTTATGAGGATAAAATGGTTTCTCTTCTTTATTTTTTTATTAATCCTCTTTAATTTATTGAGCATTTAAATTTCTTTAAATCCTATTGTATGGTGTACATAGGGTGGTGCGTGCGAAACTCTTAATGCGTTATTTAAGAGTTGATTCTGTGCACAAGGAGGTGTAAAGTAAGGGTGTTTTATTGCCGGGTTTATTATGTCTACATATTTGTTAGAAGGTAAATGGCTGTTGTAAGTTGGCTAATGTCAACTTTAATGGCCGTATTACCTTACGTACAATGAAGCAGGGGTGAGAGATGTCTGTAATATAAAAAAAAACAAGGGGAGATAACTTATGGTTTAAAGGCTTGAGGTTAAATTCAAATTTGGAATTCTCATTTCGGGCTAATTTCAAATTGTTATTTCAGTGGTAACAGAAATTTGTTCGAGCTATGCAGTATATTTGGGAGAAGCTCATCTAAATAGTTCCAAACATGTACCAGATTCCGTTCGTTTTGTACTGTGATCAATCGTTCAATAAAGTAGTTAATTACAAATACGAGTATTTGGCGCAACAGACTCGTTAGCAACCAGGGTCGAGGTTTCTCAGAACCATTTATGTGTGCGAGGCTACGTCTTGAAAAATTAAACATGCATATGCATCGTGTATTAGACTCATTGCTGCCATAATTGGTTTTATGAGGTTTTGATATTTACAAATTTCGTTCGAATATCGAGAACAAACATTACACCAGATGCTTTACTTCTGAAACTTGAGGTCTTCAAGCCTGTTTGTATACATCTTTTTTCATAACTAGGCAACTCGTCAAACGTAAATAATTTACGGAATGCATACCTCGTGAAATTTTTCTGAACTCTCTAATCTAAGTGCCTGCATTACATATGGCGAATATGGGATTCGCCATATGTAATGCAGGATGGATGTGTATTTCAACTGCGGTCTAAATAACGAGCATTTTATAGTTTTAAGACTTCAGACATATCGGAAGTCCTTGCAATTTCTATTTAGAAATCTTTTCATTGTGTTTCATTTTGTTTTGCTGTAGTGCAATCATAATTAGAAGGAAATTTGAATGGTTAGTCAGATATGACACCGAAATCTTTAACTTCTTCTTTACGCTGAGATTTAAGATCGTTCATAATGAGTGTTTTTTAAGAGGTTGATTTTTGAAAAGAGATAAAACTGACATTATGTGGTCAAATCGGGAAATTCTAATGTCATTTATGTTCATTTAGGGTTGCCGTTTCATCATGAACAGGTTGACAAATCGTGCAAATTTATTTCGAAATTAATGGTTCAGTTCGCGAAACTTACCGCAATGGGCGGAGCCATTTTATGGTCCACATAATCGTCCACCAGAGCAATTAATACGGTTAACCATGGATCGTTTTCGCACTACGTTTATTATATCTGATAATACGCATCCACAAAGACGTCTAACAGTGCTTACTGAAGAAACAATTGCCGCTGTAGAGCAAAGTGTTGAAGAGCATAGCAATTGGAGCTTTGTCCATCAACATTATGGAAGATTTTGCGCAAAGATCTTGGCTACGGCGTTACTAGATCCAGCTGGTACAAGAATTAAAGCCGCAAGACCATGCAATGCGTCGTGATTTTGGTGTATGGGCCGAAAATGAGATTGGGGTCGATGATGATTTTCATCGTAAAATTTTCTTCACTGATGAGGTTCGTTTTTGGTTGAATGACTACGCTAACAAGCAAAACTGCCACATTTGAAGTGAAGAGAATTTACATGAGATCCTTGAGACGCCATTTCATCCACAAAAACTGCCTGTTTGGTGTGCTCTATGGGCTGGTGTAGTCATTGGGCCATACTTCTTCCGAAATGATGCTGGGTAGTCAGTTACCGTTAATGGATACCGGTATAGAGCCATGATAACCGAGTGTGGATGAGACGTCGTTCCACAAATCACACAGCCACACAGCACAAGTTACAATCGATTTATTGAAGGAAACATTTGAAAGGCTTATATTTTTGCGGAATGGACCTGTCAATGTGCCACCAAGATCGTGTGATTTGTCACCATTGGATTATTTTCTTTGGGGATATGTGAAGTCGCTTGTCTATGCCAACAAACCAGAAACATTAGGGGACATGGAAGCCAACATTCGTGGCGTTGTTGCCGACATACCACCCCAAATGCTCGAAAAAGTGGTTGAAAATTTGACCTCTAGACTCCATTTTATTCGAACCAGCCACGTGCCCGAAATTATTTTTAAACATTAATGGCTAAAAATTATCCATCCCACAAAGCGAAATTGATTGACATTTAACCGATTTGCATTTGTTTTATTTCTATTTGAAGTTCTGTACCTATAAAAAAAAACAGCCTTTATAATAATCATTCATTTTGGGTGCAGTTATGTAAGCATCTTACATTTTGATATGTTAAGCTCGATAGAGTTATGAAAATACCATGCCGACAAACTGTCAAACTGTAAGCATCTTACATTTTGAGATGTGAATCTCCATAGCGTTATGATTACACCATGCCACCAGTGGGTGGCCGCGGTGTAGTGGTAATGTGTTCGTCTGTTGAGTGGAAGGTTGCGCGTTCAATCCCAACCAAAATCCATTTCACTTTTATTTAAAAGAAATAAAAGGTCGGTGTAATACCTAAAAGTATGCACACCATCTTGAATTTCTTCAAATTTAACGAACACAAGAAAAAAGTGACTCCCCGAAGCTAGTTCGGACACCACCCATGGAGTTTAAGTCTCCACTACATCCAAAATCTTTCCTATCCTCTCTTTCTTCCCCTTCTCTAACGCTCGTACTATGGTAACATATAAAAGGGTATTCATAAACCTCATAAACCCCTTGAGTACGTGTAAATTATAAAAAAAAAAAAAATGCCGACAAACTTTTTATATCAGACTAAAACGTGTCTGTTATATAACTTATACGAGAATATAATTTTAAATGGCCTTCGAAAGTTAAATCGTTGCAAAAATTAAAAAAACATCATAAACGTCATTTAAAAACAAAATAAAAAGCAATGGACGTAAATGGCAACCTTGCGGGAAACCGGGTGTTACATCGATTTCGCGAGAAGTATAACCATCGATCTTAACGATTTGCTTGTGGTTTGTTGTATAATTTTGAAACCATTTACGAATTTAAGTTTTGCTAAAAGTAAGGTGTTATGCACTCTTGCAAAGGCTTCTTTTAAGTGAGTGTGGAGGTACAGGATCTACCTCGAATAAAATCATGTTGTTTATTCGAGATTACCTCTGTATCTACGAAAAAACGTTTCTCCTTAACAATGCTTTCCAAAAATGCAGGAATTGCAGAAAGCTTTGATGGAAGTCGATCATTTTCCAATTTTTGTATTAAGCTGTTTTTATAGTTTGGAGTAATATAAGAATATTTGCATTCTTCCCAAAAAACTTCCTCGTGGTTAAATATTATTTTTAATGGACCTGCAAAAGAAGATAAATATTTCTTTTACTATAACCTCTGGTATACCGTAAGGACCAATGTTTCTGTTCAATTTTACAATCGAAGAGTCCAAGGCAGAAGGATGTCTTCGTACAAAACGGCATGGGGTTTATAGCTTCAAACTCTCACTGCCTTAATGCTTTCAATTGATCTTTTGATTTCAAAGGTGATCTTATGTGTATGAAATCCCGTTTCTGTATTGTTAAACTCTCCGTTTGTCCGAAAGTAGTGATTGATGTGACAATCAATTTCTGGTTTTGGACAGGATCCAACGATTTCGAAAAGTATAACACAGCACAAGCTTGCGCTTGTTCCAAACTGTTCCAAGCCCTGTAAACTACTGACCGGGAAAATGATTAAAACAATAGAACGACTCCGGTCTTAAAAAAAAACACTTCCGCCCACTACGACCCATCAATGTTACTTTCGAAAGAATTTTTTTTTCTTTGATTATTTGGTCCTGTATGAGGAGAAGAATTTATTAGCTGTTGCAATATATGGACGAAAATGTGAAATGACGTCAACTTCATTAACTTATACACATTCAGTGAATGAACTGTAATGATCCAGCCAATTGAATCTTCGTATCCCAGCTTTATTAATACTGAACCTCCGATTTAGGGTTCAAGCATCCGAAAATGCCAGGTTGATTGAATTGAATGACTAAAACAATGTATGAATGACTGACTATCCTTAGGAACAGACCATCAGCAGGTCAGGAGCTTATGAGTAAGTGGACTTGAAAGCCAAATATAATATCACGGTAAACATGTTAATATCTAAAATTCATAAATGTTAATTTAAAACACAATTGCTTTCCGAAAATTGATCTATTTAAAGCCCACCAATCGATTTGTTGGGTAGAAGCCTGTTTAAGAAATTATGCAGGAAAATTCACAATCATAGCCGCAGTTATTAGGGTACAACCTCTGAAAGGTTGTTTTTAAATTTCCGGAGATATGTGTACAATTGTACATGTACCATGCATTAAGATGTTCCGGTAGAATTTCGCATGAAGTTAATCCGAAGAATAGCATGTATAGAGCTAAGGCTTAAAAATTCTAAGGTGAAAAGATTTGGAAAAAGGTAAAAAGATCGGGAAAAGGTGAACAAATCGTTAAAATGGTAAAAACATCGGCAACCTACCGGAGAATGAGTCAACACTATTCAAGTACTTACTGGTATTTACTGGTCTTTCATGTTCGAAAATACAGAACACAACATTATTGAAATAAAAAGTACATGCACGTATCGGAGAAATCGTCTTTCCTTTGGAGAAAACCATTAGGGAATGGCAGAGTAATGATCCCATTTATCTAGATCATTGTCTCGCCATTAAAGATAGAAAAGGTGCATATATGTCCAACCCTCCTATGGTTGTAAGGTTATGATAGTTCTATCAAGATCTTCATCACCCTGATTAAAGTAATAAAAGAAGAAAAGGAAGAGAGACTTGAATTTAAATGACTTCCAAAAACAAAGCACATACCCCTCCCCAAAAGCAGATAGTCATCTAAATTGTTTCATTAATTTTTTTTAATAAAAAAAAATCTTTTACACATAACGCAATAATTTCACTTATAATGCAAAGAAAAGTGTCAACAAAACATCACACGCTCTGCAGACTTATCTGTTAATTAAGGTCCTGATTCAACTTGAAGCATTTACCGCACACGCCATATTCTACATTCTGCCCTAACCACACGACACTTTTCTTCGTTGAAATAATTAAAATTCATTTGCATAACTCTTCCGAGTTAAAAAAAAGTGAGAGCACAAAAAAAAAAAATTACGAAAAAAACCTCAACGCCCTTCCCCACCCATCTGGTTGTAATTTTACAGCTAACATCCCTATGAATATTCTGAAAACTCTAGAACGTAAGAAACCTCCCCTCTTGGGTGACGGTTGCGAATTAGTGCGAACATTTCCTCTATGCAAAAAGGCAGTTGCAGTTGCAGCATGGCAGTGGCACGACAGTCAACCCACACAGAATTACAGAAACACAGATACAGTAAATCACTTTATATGTATGTACGTATAGCAACCCCACTTTGAAGCTGCTACTTCACTACTTATGTAATTACAATGTAATAAGAGCGATGTTAAGCGCATAATATTCTCAAGTGGATGAAGAGCTTTCCATGAAGACAAGTCGACATGTAGGATGCAAATGTGTATATACTATCTGTACTTGTGCTTGCATGTGTATAATACCCAGAACAAATATTCCTTTGCACATAACTATATATACGAAGTGTTGGCTTCTGTTTATGCACGATATATACGAAATAGGTACTTATGTTCGTTAAAACTCAAGCGAACAACACTCCAAAATGAAATTGCAAGGAACTTTCAGGGCATCCGGCACCATTGCTATATGCGACACACGCGCTCTTTGTGCACGGTCTTCCATGTCAATGCAGTCAGACGAGAGTTTAATGTTGTCATATCAAAAAAAAAAAAAAAAAATTAATTACCCAAATGGGAGGTGGCAGGATATTCGTCGTACCTACCCAAAGCACATCTTTTATTATTTCTTACACATTTGTCTTTATTGTCTTGTTTTCGTTTTATTTTTTCGTTAACTTTAAAAAAATAATGGCTGCAAGGTAAATGGATTCAATTTTCATGTTTACAGCATCCAATTTGTTACCTAGGTTTGATAGGGCTTATTAAAAAAGCGAAAATCTGTTTTCGAAAGTACAAATTTACAACTTGAGGCTTGAGATTGAAGATAGCAGAAGGGCGGTAGATATTGTTTTACTTTTGTTTCAGTCTAGACATACATTAATAAATAACATGGTGGTAGGTACATATATTGGTTAGGGGGTATCATGGCAACATCAACTAAAGCCTATTACCAAATCAGTGCGAAAGTCTATTACATCAGCCTAACTTTCTTTCTTAAGGCTTATTTATCATGTTAGGAACAATATGCACTAAGCTTACTGAAGTCTGGTCAGTTAATAGAAATTCGTTTCTTAGACGATTCTTTCAGTTCTTCAAAATTACAACCCTCAACCTTAGCGGAGGTAGAATATCTGCCATTTGACTATAGGTATTCTGTATGAAGGAAGATAACCACAAAATGTTACTTTGATGATGATGATGATTTTCATCCCCCGAATAAAATTGGCCCACAGTCCACTAACACAGACCCAAGAACAGATATACGAAATTTCCTTTAGTTACAGAAGAAGCAAACAATTATGGAGTTACCCCTTACCAATATAACTGCTAACACAATAGATACCATCCTATCGGGAGATGCAATAACGTTTGCAAATGGCGAATTTTTGAAGTGTTTTTTTGTGAAATAATCACACGAAAGACACCAAGTCCTTATCCAATGCGGCAGCGGAAGAATTGCATAGATGCAATCAACGGTGGCGTATAAGGTCCCACTTAGGATAGACATAGTGAAAAACCTAAATGGTCTGCTTCGGCATATTCGAACAACAGGAATCCTAAAAAAAACTGAATCAGCTACTTCATCATATTCGAACAACTACTTCAACATATTCTCAAAGTCCCTTGAACGGCAATGGTTTCGGATGAGCCGTAAGGCAAACTGCAACACTCAATCATACTGATGGCCCCGTGTCCAATCTTATAAATTGGAACAAGCCATCTAGATTTGGAGCTGTGCCGCCAGAATAACTTCCTTACTACATACAAATTTAGCTCGTTAAGAGGAAAAAATACTTTCGTA
Source organism: Rhingia rostrata (assembly GCA_949824845.1). Classification (NCBI taxonomy): domain Eukaryota; kingdom Metazoa; phylum Arthropoda; class Insecta; order Diptera; family Syrphidae; genus Rhingia; species Rhingia rostrata. The sequence goes on along the minus strand of OX463756.1, from coordinate 38,587,895 downwards.
TAACGGATCCCTTCAAATGAAAAATTACTTACGAGTATGCACTTGGAATTCACATCTACACGGATGGGTCCAAAACAGAATCTTGCGTGGGTGGAGGTGTTTTCTCCGAGATGCTTAACCTCGGCATATCATTCACTTTACCGGCCATTGTAGCGTTTTCCAGGAGGAAATCATGGCAATTAAAGAAGCCTTGTCCTGGCTCTTAACGAGATGGCGGAGCAGTTTACCATTCACCTCTTTTGGGTGCTTGGCCACAGAGACATGCCAGGGTACCAGGTATGCCCATCGCTACATGTAATTTACAGCTCAAACTGGATGCGAAAGCAAGCCGCAGATGGATAAACGGCACAACTTGTCAAATATCCAGGCAGCTCTATCCTAACTTTAACCAAAAGGACTACATGCATGAAGACAGGGCCTCTTCAGCAATGATTTCTGCAGCAGCTGCATAGACGAAGAAGAGGAGGAAAGTATTATTCATCTTCTCAGTAAATCACCTGGGAGAGTACGCTTTCGACAATCTAGGTGAGCTGGCTAACATCAATGTCAGAAACCTCCTTCGCTACACAGTTAGCTCAGAATGGTTCAATTATGCGAACGAATAAAGGAAAGTCGACAGATCCACATTACCGCGATTCAGGAAATATGTTGAACAAGATCAGGAATACATTAACGGAAAACATGCGACATTTAATTCAGCTGCCACCAAGGCTGCACATATTCGAATGCGGATTCGTTGTGGGGAGCCGACTTAGGTCAAGAGTAACTGACTTGAAGCCGGTTGACGATTGACTGAATAAGATAAGATCCGCATCAGAGTAGTGTATTGCAGCATCAGCCTTATATGTGAATACGCCTCTACCGATGAGAAGAAGGAGGCAATATACGACCTCCTAGACGGAGCCTGTTCCGAATACGGTGTAAAATTACTACAAGAGGACCTCAGTCCGTAAATCGGCTAGGAAAACATCTTTGTCGCATTAATTGGAAAACAAATTCTACATGAAACGACTTGCGTGTAATACTGTTATCAGCAACAATAGGTACAATCCATCCTCCTGGCTGTACAAACATTTAAGAGGGGCAATCGTCGATTCTGACCATTTTCTCGTTGCAGCAAAATTCAGAGCTCAACTGTCCAACGAGAAGAAGCTACGAGTGATGCAAAAAAAGAAACATCACGTTAGTCGCCTTAGTGAGGCGGATATTGCCTGAGTCTATAAACAACAAGTGACTGAGATACTACCCGCTGTGCCCAACATTTAAGGTCCAAAAATCGGTGACGCAGATGGAAGGACAGACTCAGCTATTGATTCTGAGTCGACCCATAGTTGAACCCAATGCTTCGCTAGATCAAAGTAGCATCGGTATTTAGAGGTAACTCATCGACATCGAGGTGTCCTTTGTTGGGTCGATGTTGCTAAGGTTAGGTTAGGTTGCAGGTGGATCTGTCGAATTTTCTTATATATCAGGTTTTTCAACAGGGATGCTACAAAAGTTGAGCGACAGGGACAGCAAACGACGGCATATTTCTTGCCGCTCTTTTGACATTTCTCTTCAGATCCAACAACGTGTCGAAATTATTAAAATTTACAACTGAAATTCGGAGTCAGTGGCCTTCACGTTAAGAGCGCTATCCGAAAAATCATCTTCAGCGATGGGGCTCATTTCTGGCTGAATGGCTTCGTCAATAAACAAAATATGCGGTATTGGTCAGGCAGAAATCCACACGTACTCCATGAGTAATGATTGCATCCCGAAAAAATTACGGTTTGGTGTGGTTTATGGGCCGGCGGCGTCATTGGGCCGTACTTCTTCCGTGATGATCAAGACCGGCACGTTACTCTGAATGGGAATCGCTACCGTTCAATGATAACCGAATATTTTTGGCCCCAATTGGATGATGTGGACTTGGAGGACATGTGGTTCCAACAGGACGGCGCCACAAGCCACACAGCGAATGCCACAATCAATTTATTGGAAACCAAGTTTGGAGAACGTGTTATCTCACGAAATGGTCCAGTAGCTTGGCCGCCTCGGTCGTGCGATTTGATGCCGTTAGACTGTTTCCTGTGGGGCTATATCAAGTTTATGGTCCATGCCAACAAGCCAGCGACGATTGATGAACTTCGTACGAATATCGAACGTGAAATTGCAGCAGTACCGGCTGATTTATGCTTGAAAACCGTCGAAAATTGGGTTCAGCGTCTGGACTTTCTGTAAGCGTGCCCGTGGTGGTCATGCAAAAGAAATTGAGTTTCATACATAATGGCATCGAACGTGCTTTCACATGAATAAAGAATTTTAGTGATATCCAAAACCGTTTTTGTTATTTAAAAAAAAACTTTTGTAGCGCTGTTATTGAAAAACCCTTTACTGTTGTAAAAAGTCACCATTCGGCGTTATATGCAGCTAAAAAAATTGAAAAACAGAATTGAGCCACAGAAGCACATATAACCTTAAACACAACTGTCCAGCTGATAACTTAAGGAGCACGACACATTTTCAGCGGACGCATACATGGAAAAGGCAGACGTTTTGTTGGTGGAATTACGTAAACGGAATTCAGGTATGCCTGCAAATCTAAGGTGGGAACATTTTTTACATCAAATATAGATGTATGACACACCATTGAAAAGGGAGTTTTACCAGGAGTACGGGAGAAATGCTTAATTTTCTGAAATTCGAGCCGGCTAGAAAATACAGCATAGCGAGTGCTGTGACATTTGGAAAATACTTCAAAACCATTCCAGAGATGTCAATGGAGACTGGAAGACCCTTGGAAAAGCAGGTAGGACTATAAAAAAGCCGATCGAACAACGACCGAGCCGCTTCGGAATCCCGCTTAACAGCAGCCAAGAGTCGTGAACTTTCCATTTAAATAAAATTAAGCCCAACAGGTGGCCATGGCTTAGACTTAGAGTAATGCGTAGTTGACTGCTAAGCCAAATGCTGCTTTTTCTACAAAAATTGTCCGCTTATCGGATGCCACCTGTGCGATAATATGAGACAATATAAATCTATGTCTCCTCCTCTATGCCACCTAGGCTTATGTTAGATGGCTTTCCTTCTATGTGTCTAGCTGTCTCTCTCTCTCTCTCTCTGTTGTATTAATGCGTGACTCTGTCCCAGCCGATGGCCTCAGTCGCCAGTGCTCTTATGTGTCTGTATTTCGTTGCATTAAGGTGCGAAGTACTGTGATGGCAATGGCAATGTCAATGTCAAAATCAAACCATCTCGGGAACCATCATTTTTAAATAGCTGTTGTTGTTTGTTTTTTTCTGCTCCAATTTACGGTTTGTTTGGCTCCTGTAGTCGCAAAATACAACAATACGTTCGCCTTATTGGAACATTCAGAGCTGAATATGTAGAAGTTTCAAAATTGTTGCTTATCACAGTGTCGTTTTATCCATTTTACAGAGTTTAAAATAATGAAAACACAATTATTTAAAGCTTCAGGGCCATACAAACAGTGGAAACCTTTTATATACGTTGATTGTCTTTCAATTAACCTTAGTAGACAATGCAATCTCCAACAAAACATTAAGTTGATCTATAATCCATTGTTTACCTTCTTATGTGTCGTACTTCTAAGCCGATATCCTTTATACAGGCTCTGTCACATTGCTAAACCTCCCTTGTTAGCATTCAATGAATGTGCAATAAATTAATCACATGTTGCTAGAGCTACCCTGAGTATACGTTGTCATATTAACTCAGTCTGTCAGCAGAAGATGTATAACGTGCGAGCACTATTGTGAAGGATAGAAAATTATTGTTTAATGATGAAAGGATAATACGCACAACAAAGTGTGGCAGTTTTACTCAACTGGGATAAAGTCTCTTGCGGATTTATTTATAAATGAAGTTGCAAAGAAAAAGTAGTTGCTGTTGATGGCATGTTATCTACCTGTGTGAGTTGTGTCGCAAATATTTAAGCTCAGAGTTGTTGTCAACATGTACAGGCACCCCCAAAGCGTATTTATTATGCCAAGAGAATTATGTGAAGACGTCAACAACACATTCAAGTGTTATGTGTGACTCTAAGTAAGATGTAACTATTCAATTCATTAGAAGGAAGGATCTCAGTAACAACTGAAGGGATGTTATTAAAGGAATTCCTATTTCGTTCTCAAGGCTTGAGCCTAGTTTTCATTATACATATCTATTTCAGTTATGATAAAAAAAACTTTTAATTAAACTTTATAATATAGAGCAGTGGTTCTCAAACTTATTAAGTTGTGGAACCCTAAACACTAAACAAGGCCCAAATATTTTTTCAGAGCTTTAAGTTGGCAACATTATTTGAACTGGCGGTCATTTTCGTAGCTATCGCTAAATACGATGTGATAGGCCGGGCAAAAAGAGGATGAAAAACTGTGACATCTATTACAGACATTGTTATAGTGAACAAAAAAAGCGTCCATTAGGATGCGAATTTGTTATAAGTGCCAGACTTAGGCAAGAGTTCTTATATTTCCAAGACCCAAGCGAACGCATCTTAACATTCCTCATCAAGGCCAAATTCGCTAACATAAGCTTTATATGCTTACGTCCACACGAAGCTAAAAGATGATATAGCTGAAGATTTACTCTACGAGCTCCTTAACAAAACCTGTGTGGCTAAGAGCGACTTCCGAAGTATGATGTCAAAACCCTGCTGGGAGATTTTAACGCAAATGTAAGAAAAGATGACGTCTTTAGCAGTATTGTCGGAAAACATATCCTACACGACAACACGTCTGGTAACGGACTTTGGCTAATTGACTTCGCCACGGATGGAAATGATATTATAGCCAGCACACGGTTTCCTCACATCGATATCCATAAACAGGCATGTCGGCATCCAAATCAACGAACGTTCAACCAAAGCGATCACATTACGATAGACAAGAGGTACGCATCCAGTATTTTGGACGTACGACCATTCCGAGAAGCTAACGTCGACTCGGACCACTATCTTGTTGCAGCCAAGATTAGAATGCGGATATCCACCAAGTCATAACAATATAGACATACTGTGAAAGAGTTTAATGACTGCATAACAAAAGACCTCCAAGACCTTCACGCAACGAGTATCACTTAACCTCTCGTTTAACACCATACCACCAGCATCGAATGTCGAAGAACAGTGGAAACCATGCAAGCCATTAGATAAGCCGCAACTGATGTGTTAGGTTTCTCTCGCCCACCAGCAAGAAACCCCTAGTTTGATGAGGATTGCCGACATTTGCTCGTAGCCAAGAACGAGGCCAACAAGGCTAAGCTGCAGGTGAAGACGAGAACTGCCATTGAACTATATCGGCACAGTAGAAGGGAAGAACACAGGCTTTTCGAAAGAAGAAAAACAGCAAGAAAACGCGTGATCGAGGATATATAGAGGTGCCCCTCTAGGCACGATGTTCGCAAGTTTTACCAAAGTGTAAAATGTCAAAGCCAAGGATACAAGGCTGGCACAGGATCCTGTCGGGATGAACAAGGAAATATCGTAGTTAAGACACAGTCGATGCTGGGCATATGAAAGAACCACTTCTGCAGACATTGAAACCTCATCGACCCTTATCAATGTGGTTTTAGGCCAGGAATTGCCACAACCAATCAAATTTTCTCACTTCGGCAGATCCTGGATAAATCCTAAGAAGTCAAAATCGATACCCCACACCTATTCATCGATTTCAAAGCCGCATAAGACAGCATTTATAGGGACGAACTAAACAGAGCCATGTATAGTTTTGTTATACCGTCCAAACTCGTCCGTTTGTGTAGTCCGCTGCTCCATCAGGGTAACAAACGACCTCGCCGGCACTTTCGATACCAAAAACAGATTTAGGTAAGGCGATGTGCTGTCATGTGACTTCAATTTGATTCTTGAGAGGATTGTGCAAAACTCACGAGCCAACACCAGAGTCACAATTTTCCAAAAATTGGTACAACTATTAGCATACGCCGACGCAACGATATCGACATCATTGTTAGGTCTCAACGTGATGTCTTAGCCACGTTTGCGTGTATAAAGAAGGAAGCGGCAAAAATTGGCTTAATAGTAAATGAGGGCAAGACGAAGTATATGCTGTTAAAACGAAAGGACACATAACATCGACGAATTGGACAGAGCGAACAGATATAACTTTGACGTAGTAGGGGAATTTGTCTACCTTTGCTCCGCTATTAGTTCTGAAAAAAACATCTCGTCACACATTAAACGAGGAATTGCTCAATTACGCAACTTAGTAGTAAAACCTTCACTGAAACTACTAAGGAGATAGTATATGAGACCATGATCATCCCAGTCCTGCTCTACTGCGCTGAAGCATGGACCGTCTCAAAAGCGGATGAAAAGACCCTTGGTCGATTCGAGAGGAAAATTCTTCGAAAAATCTTCGGTCCCGTTTGCGTTGACGGGCTATGGAGACGAAGATTCTGCAAAGAAGTATACGAACTGTACAGCGACATGCCCCTTGTCAAAAAACTCCGCACTGGTCGTTTAAGATGGCAACGACATGTGGAACGAATGGACAGTAATACTCCGGCTCGCAGAGTCTTCGATTCGCAGCCAGATGTTGCGCACAGTAGAGGAAGACCTCGCCGTAAGTCGCGGGAATTTTTTTTTAATTCATTTTCATTTGAGTTCACTTAGTGATAACTTTCGTTATAGACAAAAAAAAAAATTGCTTATCTACAAGGTGATTTCCTATCAGAAAATGCTATAAATTTTGCGATTGGCCCCTAATGTCAGTTCTGTTTTGACTTTTGTGTAGTAAACACATAAGAAATACACGCTAATAAACAATTTTACGCTACACTGCTCCAGAACGCGGAATATTGGTGACTATTTATTTTAGCAATAATCGGTCGGTGACTTTGGCACAACGTGAATTTCGTCGCAGATTTCCTAGCCGTCCAACGCCTACTGGTGAAACACTGAGACGTTTAGCCGCTCGCCTCGAAGAGACTGGCACAACACGAGATGATGCCAGGCGTGGCAGACCCCGGAGTAGCCGTTCTGCAGAGAATATTGCTGCTGTAGCCGAAGATGTCATGGAAGCGCCGTCGACATCGACCAGACGACGTGCCACGCAAATGGCTATCAGTCGACAGTCTTTACAGCGAATTTTGGTACAAGATTTAAAGATGTTTCCGTACAAAGTCCAGACGGTGCATCAGCTGTTAGCTGCTGACCGCCAATCGCGTCTAACATACGCTCAAGCCATCCTTAATCACCACCAAGAGGAAGATGATTTTTCATCAAAAATAATCATGAGTGATGAGGCCCATTTCCATCTTAGCGGGTACATAAATAAGCAAAATTTACGCTTCTGGGGCACTGAAAATCCGCGTGTAACCCACGAAGAGCCATTACACCCGCTCAAAGTTATTGTATGGCGTGCTGTTTTCGCTGGAGGAGTCATCGGACCCTCGCGGGCCAAACGGTTACTGTGAATGGTGAGCGCTACAGAGCAATGATCAACGAGTTCTTTTTGCCGCAACTTGATGAAATGGGATTGGAAAACATGTGGTTCCAATAGGACGGTACAACGGCACACACTGCACGTGCCACAACCGATATGCTGAAGGATGCATTTCCCGAGCGCCTAATCTCCCGTTTTGGCGATTTGCACTGGCCAGCAAGATCGCCTGATTTGACCGCTCCAGACTTCTTTTTATGGGGCTTTTTGAAGTCGCGGGTTTATGTCAACAAGCCTCAGGCTCTTGTAGCTCTTAAAGACAATATGCGTCAAGAATGTGAGGACCTATCGCCGGAAGTTTTGGCCAAAGTGATGGAAAATGCGATAAAAAGGGCTCAAATGACAATCAACTGTGGCCGTGGCCATTTACATGACATCATATTCTCGACTTGATGTAAAAAAAATTAAAAGACCAAATAAAAATAACCAACACGAAGAAACAACGTTTTTTTTTTAAATTACAGCCAAAAAAACATCGGAAGGTTATTTTTGCACCTCCTTGTACAAATACTTAACTAACTTACCTGCCCTATGCGGATGCGATATATTATGTAAAAACTTAATACTAATACCCTTCGGCCTATTATCCCGTTCGAATTATTCAAATTATCTTTTTTTTTATTTTTCGAAACCTATAAACTTTTTTTTTTTTTAATTAGTACCGGACTGTAGGGCCACATAAGTCAGTATGTAAGTAAAAAGTGATGACAAAATTGTTTACCAACTTATAGCTGATAATGATTAGGGCTATCAGATTAAAAGTAAACCAATAATTGGGACACTGTATTGTATATTGCCTTACACTCAACTAACCACCAAACAATTTGTGCCCAAAAAATGAACAACTCCTGCAAGTCCAAGTATTTTGGATTCTTATCATGAAAGAGGTCTGAGATTGACTTTCAACTTCTGCAACATTATCCCGGAATTCGAGCAAAACAAAAACTCATATAATGCTAATTTCAGCAAAATGACTAGTCCTGATAAGTAGAAGACCTGTTGCTCCAACAAAATATATTTGTTAGTGTAAAAATAAATAAAAAAAAATAAAAGACTAAAAAATTTTTATAAACCAAATCTACGTAGATATATACTGTCTCTCTGTTTAACCACCTCATCGCCTTTGTTCGGAAAAAGTTTCCACCCCCTATAAGCCAAGTTGAAATAATTTATTATTCCATGGCAGTCCCCCATGAAATTTGAAAATATCAACCCCTCTCCATCCAAATCTGTTCACATCAACAAAGTGTCGACAAATTAAACAAAAAAGAAAAATTGACATAAATCCGCTTTAAATTCGCCGATTCTCCCTCAAACCAAAAAAAAAAAAAAAAAAAAGGACTCGACTCATACAAAATTAAGGATTTCCGCCCCCCTGTACTCAAACCAATCCAATGATGATAAAAATTCAACTTTTTCATATATTTCCGCATTAAAACCACAATTCATACTTTTGCAAATATTTCATACTTAAATCTGTTCCATTCGTGAAGGCGTTCATGCGCATGCAAAAAGGCCAACAAAACCTGAGCTGATATATTGTAATAAAAAATGTATAAAATACCTCGAACCAATTTCTGTAAAATGAAGTGCTGAAACATAACAGACAAAGGACGAACGAGACAAGAAACAAAAAGAAAATAAACCAACAACATTATAACATAAAGTTTTCAAATGAAATTATATTCACGACTTTTAAGGAACAGGGGGTAAGGTGAGGTATGAAGTGCAAGGGTTACAACGCTCAGAATGGGAAATGTGTGTTTTTGTACTCATTTTCAATGACGACAGGGACAATGAATGAAGAATAAGCAAAACTCTTCGATTTTTTCTTCATTTTTGGAGCGAAGAACCTTCAGGATGAACAACTTTCGAAAAGAAGTACGCGCACGGAAGAACGTAGAAACTTTTTTACACAGAACGGATAGGAACAAATTTTTCGTGCACCATGAACCCCGTTTCATCTACGTACACCTATTTTATTCATTTCCGTTTTGAATATATTTCCAAAAGGCACCAAAGAAACTGACGACAAAGTCTGGGATAGGTAGGGGTCCTTTGCAACAAAATTTTCTGCACATCCTACTGAAAACTTAAATCGTTGGAGAAAGTTTTCCTTTTTTCAATTGTTTCGCCATTTTCTATGGTGTGTCCTCTTGCGTGAACCTATGAATGTGTGAAGATGGAATATGGGGGTTTGGAAGATTTTCTATTCGTTGTATATCGACCAATTTAAATGGCCCCCGCATTGCAATAAAGGGGTGCTAACCTTGAAGTAATTTCTCTCTTGGAGTAATAGAGTCTGGCAAGATTTTAAAGCTCCTTCTGTAGGGAAAGAAACTGATTTTGTAATTTTATTCAAAAGATGAACAAAGATGTCTTGTTGGAAGACCACTCTAAGGTGGATGTACAAATATTTTTGTTAAGTCGGTAGTACTTAGGGTAGTTATGGAAACTAAAATTCCATTCAGTAGAAGAACGCAAAAGAGTGGATACATATATATTAAGATACAAATATTTATGTAGATTTGTGTTTTGAATTAACCAGAGTACTGCTGTAATTATTTGGTTCGAATTTTTCAACCAAACTTAAAGGAATTGTAGGTAAGACTTCCCTGAGTGCAAATATTCTACTTTTTCAGTTTTACCAGTGGCGTAGCGTGGGTTGTCGCCACCAGGGACAGACCCAATTTATGCCGTCCCTTGTAATTCTTTCACACAATAAAAATAAGGTTGTCTACGGTTTCAACCAGTTATACCTACACATAAAGGGTGGCCTTCATTTTTCGGGTTTAAAAGTAAAGCTAAATAAAACACACACAGCGATACATTTTTGATAATTTTTTTTATCTATTTATCTATCTATACTATCTATCTAGAACGTGGATGAATGCACTTATTGAAGTCGCCAAAAATTGAAATTACGCGACTTGGAACTTCTCACTAAAGAAAGCCATAATTGTTAGTGGCCTGTTCCCCGCCTTGTTGGGACCACATATTTTCCAAGTCATCATCTTCAATCTTACTAACTTACTAAAGTGGCGCTACCGTCCGGAATGAACCTGGGCTTCAACCAACGTGCCCCTCCAATTAGCCTGGTCCTTAGGTAACTGCCTCCAGTTGGGCACTCCAAGTTGGTTGAGGTCGGTTTCTACTTGTGAGCGCCACTTAAGGCGAGATCTTCCTCTACTGCGTCCGACGCACGTCTGACGTAGACGTTCATTCTTCGAGTCATCGCAATCTAAAACTACCAATGCGGAGTTTTTTTTTTTGGCCAGGGCCACGTCGATATACAGCTCGTATAGTTCTTTGTTGAATCTTCGTCTCCAACGCAAACGTAAATGCAAACGGGACTGAAGACTTTTCGAAGAGTATTCCTCTCGAATCGACCAAGGATTTCGTCATGTGCTTTTGAGACGGTCCATGCTTTAACGCCGTAAAGCAAGACTGCAATGATAAGGGTCTTATGTAGGATCTCCTTAGTAGTTCGAGTGAGGGCTTTATTTCTGAATTGCCTTCTTAGCCCGAAGAAACAACGGTTTCAACATTCGTCGATGTTGTGTGTCCTTTCGTCTTGATAGCATAGTCTTTGCCTTCGCCTTATTTACTCACGTTGAGTCCTACCAATGATCATCAATATCGTCGGTTTTTGGAAAATTGTGCCTCTGATGTTGACTTTTTAGTACTGCACAATCCTCTGAAGAAGTCACATGACAGCGCATCGTCTTGCCTTAACCCTTTTTGGTATCGAATGTGTCGGTGAGGTCGTTTGCGACCCTGATTGGCCACGAGAATTCTCCATCGTCCTCCTGCCCAAACGGACTAGTTTGGGTGGTATACCAAAACTAGACATGACTCTGTATAGTTCGACTCTATATGTGCTGTCTTATGCGGCTTTGAAATCGATTAATATGTGGTGGGTATCGATTTGGACTTCATGGGTTTTTTTCAGGATCTGCCGAAGTGTGAAAATTTGATCGGTTATAGACTTTCCTGGCCTGAAACCACACTGATGAGGGCCGATCACGTTGTTGGTAAACGGTCTCAGGCGTTCACATGTTACGGCAGATAGGATCTTGTAGGCGATGTTTGAGGAGACTGATGCCTCTGTAATTGGCGCAATTTAGAGGGTCTCCTTTTTTGTGGATCGGGCAAACAATGCCGAGGTTCCATTCCTCAGGCATACTTTTACGACCAGATGTGGTTTATAGGTTTGTGGATGTTACTTTCCGTGTCATATCCGACGGCTTTATAAAGCACAGCTGGAAGGCCGTCATTTCCGGCAGCCTTTTGAAGCTCGAAATTGGATATTGCTATCCGCACTTCACTTAGGTCGGGCGATTGACAGTTTTTGCTGTCGTTGACAATATTGAATGGTAGTTCTGCCTGACAGTTGTTCGTTATCGCCATTTAACAATCTGCAGAAGTGATTCTTCCATATCCTAAGAATAGACTGTGTCTCAACTACGATATTTCATTGTTAATCTCGATAAGATTCTGTTCGAGCCTTGTATCTTTGGCCTTAACATTTTACACTATGGAAAAACTTGCGACCATCGTTCCTGGAACCTCTCTATTTCCTGGATCGCGAGCTTTTCTTGCTCTTTTTTCTTCTTTATAAAAGGCCGGTGTTCTTCCCTTCTTCTCTGCCTATAGGGCTCAACAGCAGCACTCGTCGTCGACTGCAGCTTAGCCTTGTAGGCCTCGTGCTTGCTTGTGAGCAGCTGTCGGCATTCTCCAACAAACCAGGTGTTTCATGCTGGTGGGCGTGAGAAACCTAGCACATCAATTGCGGCTGATCTTATGGCTTGTTGACATCGTTGCCATTGTTCTTCGACATTCAAGATGGTGATATGGTGTCCATCGAGAGGCTACTTGATACGCGTTGCGCCGAGGTCTTGGCGATCTCTTGCGACTGCAGTCTTTCGACATTAAATTTGTCACAGTATTTCTGGATTGTTATGGCGTTGTGGATATCCGCACATTCTTTCGTTCCGTAACGAAGTCAATTAGCCAGACGTGTTATCGTGTAGGCTATGTTTTCCGATAATACTGCGAAAGATGTCTTATCTTCCTACCTTTGTGTTAAGATCTCCCAGCACGCTCATAGGTTTTGTCAAGGAGCTCATAGAAGAAATCCTTAGCTATATCATCTTATTCTTCCGTTGGGGCGTGAGCGCATATAAGGCTATTGTTACATTGCGTTCGCTTATGTCTTGGAAACATATGATTTCTTGCCTATGTCTGGCCTTATAGCAAATAGCAAATCGTATAGCAAGGCCGCTACGCATCGACTACGGGATTGAGCGCTGCCGTTGGCATTTCTGTTTAGTCGCCACCATACCCATTCAAGGGGCCTGACTAACCCTTGAAATTCCTAGATAATTTCAAAGCAGTTTGTCTAGGCTCGCCTGGGACAGCAGGCCGGTTATTCATTCCGTGCCATTCTGACATGGCGGTTTATAGTGTTGCTGTTTTTCGTTGTGTTATCAGTACTCTCGCTTTTTGTTTAACAAGTCAAATATGGTTGGTTGAGATAGGTACTAGTCTCATCCAACCGTACTTGACTTGCTGGTTACCACTTGCAAGTTAAAAATAAGCAATTGATGTGTAGTCATAGTAACAACCACTGGGCAATGCCAAGTTAAAACCAATCAGAGTCTACCCTTTCTACAACACTCAACCACACAGCATGTCCGTCCGTCTAAAAAAAATATCTTTAAAGTCCCGATCATTTTTAAAACTGGCTTTTCAATATACAAATTTCGCATACATATTGTATTGCGAACAAAATTTTATCCACTACCACTAAACATTGTGATGAGGGTCATAACCATTTTTTTAAAAGTTTATAAAATTCAAAGAAATTTATCAACAAATACGTTTGGAAAAAATATCAAATTACTTACACATAACATTCAATGGAAGCGTATCTTCGAGAGCCGAATTCGGAAGACGTGGATTGGAACCATCACATCGAAGCATAGTGCCATCATCCTCAGGCATCGGATTGAAGGACAAAACTGAAGTCACTTTCCTTCCATTCTGCGTTGTTTGTATCTGAAATGAATTTCGATTAAATTCATATTTTCTTTCAATTCAATTGCTATATTCCTCATCCCCAATCACTTACCGTTCCTCGCTTAAATGGACGATTATTTTGGGTCCATTTGACATCTGTATCTGGCACAGAACCATCCACAATACAAGTCAAGTTGTATTGAGTCGCAGACGACAGAACTTTTGGCTTACTCGTCAAGTTCACTGTTATAGGACGCACTAAAAAAATGAGAGAACAAATAATTACTCCTTTTGTTGTATATAAATTTAATAAGGATAAGGATTGCCACCCAGCCCCTGCCCACGACTTCGCTTTTGCAATCTTAATTGAAAATTAATCTATCAGTGTGTTGAAATTATTCATGAATCGAACTATGTATAGCAAACCAATTAAAAAGTGTATTTCCGTTCCCATTATTTATATATGATGCACCAGTACAACAAGAGGATACGCCTATTTGAGTATTCGAAATATCGACCGATTGTGCTTGAATTTAATTGGGAATATGATAAAAGGAGTGACGAATGACGAAAATATAGGTCAGACGTCTGATAATGACTGAGTGTCGGTATACCTAGTCTGTTATCGGTCGTACTCTTTGATGTTGATGTCTTCTTGTTTTTTTTTTATATGGCGCCCTCTTCTTGCCATATCTAGGTCAGGGAGAGTCATAGGGAAAGGGTGCAGACCTGTTTTATGGATCGCCCTTTATGCAAAGTGAACACTAATGACGTTCTGTATCTTTTTCGTAATGAATGGTCAGAGTTATCTAAAGGTGTTTGGTTGGCTAAACAGAAACAAGGGGAAGTGGGATTTGGCACATTATGTCGTCTAGCCTAGATCGAAGTGAGTGGCAGTGGCGTAGGACTATTTATTTTATACAAGACAAGAGGCTAAGTCATGGAATCATCTTTTATTAAAATCTATTGCTTTTGGAGTTCATATTATCGCACCTGTTATAAAATTACACGATAGTCATTGTACGTATGAGTTTAACTTTTTCAATGGCTTTGAGGAAACTAATCGGCCAATAAATGTTCACTTCAAACCAACTGTCCGACTTCAACTTCGGTAGATTAAAGAGCAATTTATGAAGACCTTGATTTCTATGGTAGTGGCTTTGAAATATCTGCTTAGAGATGGTATTTGCAGATTGAGTTTAGGTTTAGGTTTAGGTTTTAGACGTCAAACTCGCCTGCATTGTAGTTATATGTACAAGGTGGGCCAAAAAGATAAAAGATAGCCCTATTGAAATATGCTCTTTCAATTTTCAAATGGCCGCCAATGTTAAATTTTTTTTGACACTTGTGGACTGGACAGATGTAGAATACAAGCGAACAAGCCATGGAGCGATACACTCCCTAAGAACGCGGAATAATCGAGTCTATTTTTTTGTGTAACAATTCGTCTGTAGTGTTGGCGCAGCGCGAATTCCGTCGCTGAATCCCCGCCCGTCCGACTCCGACACTGCGATAATTGGCCACCAACTTTGAAGAGTATGGGATCATACGGTACGTTGCCAAGAGTGGCCGGCCCCGGAGCGCCCGTTGTGCCAAGAATATCGCAGCTGTTGCCGAGGATGTCGAGCTGTCGACGGAAACATCTACCAGGCGTCGTGCCTTGCAATTAGCCATCAGCAGGTCATCCCTAAGGCGAACTTTGTTCAAAGACTTGCGCATGTTCCCGTAAAAAGTCCAATCCCTGCATCAGCTGCTGCCTGTCGACCGCCGAACGCTTGTAACCTACGTCCAAGCCAACCTCAATCTCGAGGACGAAGTGGACGATTTTTCGACGAAATCGTAATTAGCGATGAGGCTCACTTCTACCTCAGCGGGTATGTGAACATGCAAAACTATCGCTTCTGGGGCACCGAAAATCCACGAGGAGCCATTACACCCGCTCAAAGTTACTGCATGGTGCGCTGTTCACGCTGGAGGAGTCTTCGAAGAGGGAAAAGCGCAAGAAAAGCGCCTGATCGAGGATATAGAGGGGTGCCAATCCAGGAACGTTGTTCGCAATTTTTACCAAAGTGTAAAATGACAAACCCAAGGATGCAAGGCTCGAGCAGAATCCTGTCGAGATGAGTAAGGAAATATCGTGGTTAAAATACAGCCTTTGCTGAGTATATGGAAGAACCACTTATGCAGACTGTTGAACGGCGATGTCGAACATTCCGCTGTCAGGCTGAACGAACCATTTAATATTGGCAACGACAGCGAAAACTGCCAACCACCCAACCTGAATTAAGTGAGGATAGCAATATCTACTCTGAAGCTTAATAAGGCTACCGGAATTGACGGCATCCCCGCTGAGCTTTAAAAAGCCGGCGGAGATAACTTGGAAAGTAACAACCACCAACTCTTAAGCCAAATCTGGTCCAATGAAAGTATGCCTGAACAATGGAACCTAAGCACCGTTTGCCCGATCCACAAAAACGGAGACCTTCTGAACTGCGCCAAATTAAGAGCCATAAGTCTCCTCAACATAGGCCAGGACAGTCAACAACTGATCTATTCTTCACACTTCGGCAGATCCTGGGAAAAAATCCAAGAAGTCCAAATCGATACCCACCAGCTATTCATCGATGGCAAGGCCGCATATGACAGCATTTATAGAGACGAAACTATACAGAGCCATGTCTGGTTTTGGTATACCGCCCAAACTCGTCCGTTTGTGTATGATGACCATGGAGAATTCAAGCTGCTCCATCAGGGTCGGCAACGATCTCACCGACACAATCGATACCAAAAACGGATTTAGGCAAGGAGATGCGCTGTCATGTGACTTCTTCCATTTTGTTCTTAAGAGGATTGTGCAAAACTCACGAGCCAACACCAGAGGAACAATTTTCAAAAATTCGTTGCAACTACTAGCACACGCCGAGGATATTGACATCATTGGTAGGACTCCACGTGATGTCATAACCACATTTGCTAGTATAGCGAAGGAAGCGGCGAAAACGAGTTTAGCAGTAAATGATGGCAAGACAAAGTATATGCTTCCAACACGAAAGGACACACAACATTGAACTACTTAGGAGATCCTATATAATACCGTGATCATCCCAGTCCGGGTCTACGGCGCTGAAGCATGGAACGTCTCAAAAGCGCATGAAGAAATCCTTGGTCGATTCGAGAGGAAAATTCTTCGGTGCCGTTTGCGTTGACGGACTATGGAGACAAAGATTCAACCAATCGCTATACGAGCTGTACAGCGACATGCCCTGGTCAAAATACTCCGCATTGAACGTTTGAGATGGCTAGGACATGTGGAACGAATGGATACCAATACTCCGGCTCGCAGATTCTTAGATTCCTAGATAGACGTCGGACGCAGTAGAGGAAGACCGCGCCGTAAGTGGAGCGAACAATTACAACCCGACCTTAACTAACTTGGATACGCAACTGGAGGCAGTTAGCTAGGGACCAGGCTAATTGGAGAGGCAAGTTGATTGAGTCCCAGGTTCATTCCGTATTGTAGCGGCAGTTGGGTAATTAAGTAAGGTCATGTAAATCGATTGTACTTGCATACCCTGGATGGCAAAGTCTTCGAATCCCAGTCTGAAGTCCGAAGGAGTTAAGATAGTCGTCGCCCTGAGATGCGCGCACAAGTAGAAACTGATATCAACCAACTCGGAGTACGTCACGGGAGACAGTTAACTCGGAACCAGGCTTATTGGTGATACATGTTGGTTGAGGCCCATATTGATTCCGGACTGTAGCGCCACTTAAGTAAGTAAGTAAGTAAGGTGGTGTTCTTAGTCAGAAAGAATCTGACACTACTGTGTCCCCACATTCATAATGCCTATGGGCGATTTTCACCTACCCTCAGATAAACCATATTTACCTGCCCGAATATGAGGTTCCTTGTGAATTTTTTAATGCACATGCATACTTCAGTTATTACTTTTTTGATCTTATTTTTGATCCTTAGATGATTCAAAGCCTATATTTGCATAGGTACTTGCACTTCAGTTTTACGAATATGTCGCTTAAGCACACGTCCTTTATCACTGCAATGTACTTCTTACCCCTCATTTATAAATTACACCGGATATCCCTGCCCTGCATTCACATATGTGACATACGAGTGTCTTAAGCTTTGCTAATAAAAATTCAACAACCAGGCCCTATCCTGTCCTTTAAAATAATACATAGTACATGAAAGCCCTTAGTTTCGAATATTAAAATAACTTATTCTAGCATTCTCTGGTGGATTAAATATATGAAGCCAAGGGTAACTTATACCATAGTTACCCTTGGCTTCATAAGGTCGACTCGCCTTAAATCAACACCCACGATGCTAATCATAATCATTCTCGAAAAGCTCCATCAACATCCGAGGATGTACCTACTCTCTATATCTAAATGCTTTCCCACGACAAATATAGAAAAAAAAATAAAACAAAACCTTTGACAAGTCACTTTATACTTACATAGCATGTCTATGCGTATACTCCTCTCTACTGGTGGCACTAGCTTTGTGTTTGACGCCTGACATCTGTAGGTATTATTCAAAGCCGATCTCGTAATTTGTGGTACCTCCAAGCGATTTACTGTCACGTGCCGTCCCATATTTACACCAGATCCAGCTTGCAGTAGCACCGAACCATTAAACCACGTTACTGTAGGTTCAGGACGTCCTAAATGACACAAAAGGAAGAGAGACAAAAAAACAAAACAGAAAAGGATTACTGACTATACGGGCACTTTCATCGTGGTTTGACTTGTGTTCGATGAACGGATTAGCACTAGCGACAGGCAAACTACCACCATCATCAGCCATTGTCGGCTGTCATCCCTCAAAAACACACACACACACAAAAGCTCACTCGTGAAAATTGAAAGTGTCACTGGGCATTTAGCGCGCGACTGACATGAAAAATATTAATTAATCAAATCATGACATCCCCGCACACTAGTGACTCCAGCATGGCTATAAACGAGAGACGATCTTCAGGGGATATAAACACCATGTTCGCTCCTTTCAATAATAATAAGCGAACTTGCTTGGTAAATTCCGCCTTCGTTCCAGGCGAATGGCAAAGTTTGCGGCAGAAGCTTAATGCGAATATAATTCGAAATGACATGAAACGGAAGATGATGATGACGACCAACACCACTACGACATCGTGTCGGTGATGATGATGATTATGGTGATGTCCTTTTTATTTTTGTTCATCTAATGCCGGCTTTTTTTCCACTGCTAATGGTCTCCTGCAATTTGCTATCACTTGTTGTTGCCTGCCGCACTTAAATGGGCTGGGCTTTTACAGCTTCCCCTCTGTCATTTAACTTCGATTTATGCGTCCACTGTGTCTTCATGTCGCCAGTGGAATGAGACAAAGTAAAACTCTGAGGTGGAAGAATGATAAAAGGATTTTTTTTTCCTGATCAGCACCTCTTTCTAATGCCTTACAACCCCCAACATGATATCAAATGTGTAATCCTAAGATGCTTTATAGAAGGACTGTTGGTATTTCCTCATCGCAGTATCAGTCACAAGGATGATGAGAAGAAGAAATATTCCCGGTATTCCTCTGTCCCAATGTCATCTTGGATGTGTTTAAATGGGGAACACTGCTATGGGGAGCGTGTATACCAGGGACCGGCTTGAATGCTTTTTATTGAGTCATCACGGCGAACATTAATGGCTTCGCTTATTGGATTCGACAGGGTGAATGTAATGCAATAAACTGATGATGCCAATATTATTATTACTATTATTCTGTGTTGTCTTGTTTTTTCCCACCTCCCTTCGTTACCCATCGAGGGTTGTAGATTACCCCCATTAGATGGAGAGGAAAAAACATTTTTTTTTTGCTACGTTTTGTGAGTGAATGCCAAAGGACGTTGCTATCGTCTTCGTTGGACCATTATAGATGAATCTCCTGAAGAGGATAATGAAAGCGTAGGAAGCCATTTGAATATGCCATTTTAATAAGACCGGATGTCTGTGGCACAGAAATGTTCGTGTTTAGCACCCAATAAAGGTGCGGTGACAAACGAAAAGAAGCACCAGATCAAATGCGAACTGTGGGCGGTTTGGAAATGTTCTTTGGCATTGTAAACGACTTTATGTCTTGTCCGTGACAGAAACAGATAAGGCAGATTTAATGGTCTATTAATGAATTTGATTGTAATTGATGTTATGGTGTGGGTATTACATTTCATTGGTTTTTTTTTGCTTGTATCTGTTGCAAGGCCAAACGAGCAGTTTACAATTTAAACGGCTGATAACTGACTTGTTGACAAAAAATGAAAGGGAACATGGCAATAATGGTCTGTCAAATGTTGGCATTTTGGTTTTAATGTAAATGGTAATAAAATGTTGGAATGGTGATTAAATAGAGATTTTATTAAAGGACTTACGACTTGTTGCTTAACTATGTAATTTAACGGTATAATGTTAGGTAGGCTATATAAGACCAAAGATTATAAAGCCATACAGATGACGGTTTGAGAAAAAAAACAGAAACTTTTGCTCACCAGCTTCATGGTATGGGCGAACGGTTTGCACTTCCACACATGAGAAACGAGATCCAAATAACGGGTGATCCAAGGAGAGATACTTTTTTCAATAGCCTTTTTTGACAGATCACGTGTGAGTCGTGTCATGCTGTCATGTTATTTTTGTTTAGTATTGTTTGGCATTTCATAATGGAAAGACTTACGCGTGAACAACGTTTACAAATTGTTTAACTTTATTATGAAAATTCACGTTCTGTGAGGAATGTGTTTCGTGCACTTCGCTCAACTTATGGTCAACATAATCGGCCTACTGAGCGTACTATTCGCAACACCATCACCCATTTTGAGACCCAGCATTCATTATTGGATAATATTCGACTGAATAGACCACGTCCAGCATGCTGTGAAGAAAATATAGCGGCCGTAGCTGAGAGTGTACACGAAGACCGTAGAGAGTCGATTCGGCGCCGTTCGCAGCATTTTACGTCAAGATCTTAAATTAAAAGCGTACAAAATACAGCTTGTGCAACAACTGAAGCCGCTCGACCTTCCCAAGGTCGCTTCGCTCTATGGGCTCTTGAAAAGTTCCAAGAAGATCCGACGTTTTCGACGCAAATTTTGTTTAGCGATGAGGCCCATTTCTGGCTCAATGGGTATGTAAACAAACAAAATTGCCGCATTTGGGAAGAAGAGCAACCTGAAGAGATTGAAGAACTGCCACTTCATCCAGAAAAAACAACGGTTTGGTGTGGTTTGTGGGCCGCTGGAATCATCGGTCCATATTTCTTTAAAAATTATGCCGGTGCGAACGTAACCGTCAATGGCGACCGTTATCGTGCCATGATAACCGACTATTTGATGCCTGAAATTGAAGCTCGTGATCTCGGCGACATTTGGTTTCAGCAAGAGGAAAATATCACGCGTGTCATTCGCCAGTTACCAGTCGAAATGCTCGAACGAGTGATCGAAAATTGGACTCAACGGATGGACCATCTGCGACGTAGCAACGGCAAACATTTGATAAACATAATCTTCAAAAAATAAATGCCAAAGAATGTTCTTTCAAATGATAATAAACATTCTCCATTAAATTTGAATTTTCTGTGTTTTTTTCTTTAACAAAGTAGGGAACCTCGAAATGGATCACCCTTTATATATGGGGCTGTACGACTCGTCATAGAACAATTTTTCTTGTATTCAGCGAATCATCTGTATGGCTGTATAAACTCTGATAAGAGCCAATAAGAATAAGACAATAAGTCATTTAATTTTTTTTTTGTTACATCTTGAGGAGATCTCAGCAAAATGATTCTTAGATAAGCAAAGTTTGAACTACATGCAGTTCTATCGAAAATACATCTCAAACGCTTCAGCTAAAAATGTCTAGCGATTCAAGAGGAATGTTAAAATTTTGCTTCAAATTTACAGGTCCTCAAACATTTTTTTATTAAAAAATGCAAGCTTTCTGTGACTCCCAACATTAAATTGGGAACTTTACTTAATTTTTGGAAATGAGGCGCCCTTAGAGGTTTAGAACTTCATGTTGGCAACACTATTTGAACTGGCGGCCATTTTGTCAGCTTTCAACTTCAAGTGATCTATCATATCTATTATCTATCCCATATATTAGTTTGGACATTAAGTTTGTAACATAGTGAAATAATTTCGCTAGATATAGCTCAAAGTATATGGATCGACTCCGACTGAATTTTGGTATATAGAATCTCTATCCGACGAAGCAGAACAAGTGTAAACATTTTTGAAATCCGTCTACTGTCACGCCAACTTTTAAGATAAACGTTCTTTTTGGCGAAATGGTAAGAAATTTGAAAAAAATTTTGAACAAGATATTTAGACAATTCTAGTATATATACATAGTCTGTAAAAGGTTTTTTGACACACCCACTTTTTGGGGGCGTTTTTAGTAAAAAGACGTTTTTCGGTCACATTTTTAAATATTCGAAAAAAAAATAAATAATGTTAATACCAACATTTCGTCGATACATCATTTTGACCCACACTCAATTTTGGGAGGCGTTTTTCAACAAAAACCACTTGTATACCCTACGCCATGCCATATGTGCACAAGAAAAATGTGTTTTTTTGTCGAACCATACAAGATTTTTTTTTTAAACTGTCTGAACAATATGTTGTGGCAAATTTCAATTTTCTATATTTCATCGCCATAAAGCCCTAATTTCATGGATATTCATTTAAAGGTTGGGATGGGATAGGGAATTAAACGATCCGCAAAGCGGACTGTAGCCTTCTCATATGTTATTTTGTTCGGTTTGGCATTTCAACATGAATAGATTGAAGTTTGAACAACGCTTCCAAATTGTGCAAATTTATTTTGAAAATCATGGATCTGTTCGAAATACGTATTGTCCACTCGTAAAAACGTCGTATAGTGCGAAAAAAAAACTAAAGTCTTGTAACTTTCAGGATTTGAAACAGGGTCCACCCTAGGACAAGTAGTGCTAATAGGCATCAATCATCGATTCCGAGCCTAATGGTCAACGCAGTAGAGGAATATCCCGCCTTAAATGGCGCTGGTCGAACTCAGAGTTGTGTGAAAAACTGTGTGAAAAACTGTTGTCGATTCGTCGATGCTGCACTTTTCAACTAATCGGTGGAAAAATGTTTCCTCGTTATTTTGAAATGATAGGCCCGAGTAGGATTTTTAAACTTTATTTCGGAGAACTATAACAAGCCGCAACTTTAGAGTTTTATGAATATGTTTTCGGCATATATTTTAAAATTTATTGCTGATGGGCGTCATATTTAGCAACGTGTGCGAACTTTGGCAATAGCTGTAATAAATGACGCATGATTTCGTCTATTTATCTCTAAACTCATCCATTGTATTTCTCAAATTAGGAAAGGATAGATTGATGAGTTGGAGCAGAACATTGATGTACAGTGTCTGTCGGTTTTCCATTCATATCACTACATTCTACAGCGGAGTAAGCCTATGACAGAACAGCACTTTGGAGTGGAAGGTTACCAATCAGATTTGAACAAAAGTGGATCTGAAAACGTCCACCAAATAAATTTCGCTTGACACAATACTTGATCATAAATGTCATCAATAAGGCACCGAATTTTGCTAGCTTACAATAAGCTTTGCCTTCAGACACAGTGCTGTGTATTTTCCTCCTATGGACCTTAACTCGTTTATAATTGCAAAACTCCCGTAAAAAATTGTGTCCAAGAAAGTTTTATAATCATCAGATTACACAACCTGGACCCATTTAAATGCAATCGTCTGGCAACCAATATGGTCTCATTTTATATTCATCCTTCTGATGTAAGTGCATAATAATTGGAGGTCCTTGCAGACAAAAGCAGCTTACCTCGTTACATCGTTTTACTTGTTTCTGTGGTATGTACTGCTTAAGCATTGTAATTGTAAAACTGTAGATTACACCACATCAGCATCATGCAGAGCTGTGGTGACAACACCAAAAACCGAAGATTTGTCTCTCTGCTCGTAAGCTAGCCTCTGAAAATTGCACCTCAATTCGACCTCAAACAGAGAAAAACCAGACTTCTTATAACGACAACAAAAGCCTCACACTATAATATTTCTGTTATGCCTCTGTATTGCAACACCCTTTTCAAGTATATGTACCTACCTCAAAAACACATCCTTGAAAATGTCCTCATGCATAGAATTAAATTTTCACAAGGAAAAGCGTATCCACCTGCATCTACTTTTCGTTTTTTTTTTTTTTTTTAAATTCCAGGCAGTTCACAGTGTCGTTTGTACTCTTGTAGAGCATAAGCATGTACCGTACCTCTATCTCTTTGGCATAAATACTGCATGACCAGGAAGCGCACATGGATACAGCACATATGCACAAAATGGCATCGAAGTCATATCTGGGCGAGAGCATCGGACGTAGGCACTTCCTTGTTCCTGGGTGATGGTGCCAGTATCAGTGCTGCAAAGTCGGTGAGTCGGCGATTTGTGGAGCAATTACAAATTGTTCCAAAAGGATATTTGACTTGCTTTCTTTTGCTGTATGTTGCTGGTATCCTACTGGTTTGGCTGGTGCTGATTTTGCACACATATCCTTTGTGTGTATGTCTTTTGAAAATATGCACATGCTGGTTATGAGAGGATGAGCAAAATTCTGGAGCTGCTTGTTGTAGCATGTACTCCTAATAGCAGTGCTCTAGATTCGATTTCGTATTTGAATAGGTACACCTGTAGTTGTATGCAGTGTTTCGTGTATTTGGAGTATAGGTACTCGTTTGTGTCCTGATAGGCGGTAGATTGCAGATTTTTTCTCCAAAAGTGTAAAAAGAAAAATGAGGGCGTGAGTAAGGAAAATTGGAATTTCTTGATTCTAGCACGGGGGTATGCAATATGCATGCTACCGATGTGAATGCACAATGCACATCGCATCTGTGTGAGATGATAATTTCTTAGCAGTGACGAAGGATTCTTGGGAATTTGTAAAACACCCAAAACACAGATGTTTAATCTTAGACTTTTGGAAATTAATGAAAACCCTGAGTCTGTGGTAAGTTGGTGTAGCTCAGAAAAAAAAATAAAATGAATTCTAACAGAAGCATAAAAGAAATCGTGTGCGACAAGGCTACGTTACGGTATTGTTTCCTTGAAATTGGAGTTCAGATTTTTTTTTGTCATCATACATACGTTGCATATTTTTGAATGGGTATGTGCAAATAGAAAAAGAAACAGTGAGAGTGTATGTATTAAGATTGATTTATTTGTTATGCGGGATTTGAGTTTTTGAGGACGGTTTTACCAAACAACAATTTTTGTTCTATATGGCATACATTTCAAATTTCAAGATGCAATTTTTTCTATTAACCTGTTTTGGTACTTCTGCGGAGAAGTTTAGCTTGTTTAACTCTCTTAGGATTATAGATACACAGACTTTAAAGAAGTTGAAATGGTATAAGTCTTCTAAAATGTTTCGGGGATATGTGTATTGGTAGAGCTTCTGCCGAATCAATAGAGAAGCATAATATGTATAGAGCTTGTGGCTTAAGGCTTACATCAGCACTGACTACTATTTTTGTTTTGCAATGAACTACCATGCTAAAGGTTTGGATTAGATTCCCAGTTGTGGCAACACCAACATGTTTCAGTTTTTTTCATTTCCAAAAATACTTAGACACCCAATTCTAACTATTTTAACATACGACCACTATTTGGAGGTGTTTTCCTACAAAAAATCATTTGTACAACCTATCCCGACTAGCAATTATTCCTCTATTAGGCAATACAATTTAATTTCCACAAACAATTATTTCTGTAGGCTTTATATAGTACTTGCGCGTTTTGGTTGAGAATTTTTTTAAGTCGATTTAAGTAAAAGGTTTAGGTTAAGGTGAAAGCCTGTTTAAGACATTATTCACAAGAATAAACGAGGTTATGATGGTATAACCTCTCTAAGATTGTTTTTAAGCTTACAGACATGTGTGTACATGTAACATACGTTAAGATGTTTCGGTAAAGCTTGGCAAGAAGTTTGTCCGAAACAAAGCATATATAGAGCTAACGAATGAAGGCCTAATAAAGCTAATGTTAAAGGATCGAAAAAAAGGTGAAAAGATGGGGAAAAAGGTGAAAAGATCGGGAACCTACCGGAGAATGAGTCAACACGATTCAAGTACTTCGTTGTTTTTACTATTCTTTCATGTTCCAGAGTACAGCCTATTGGATAGCGTGTTCTACTAGTACAAATCCCAGTAAGAAATGAGTTTTTATAATTAATTGCATTGAATTTCATAATTTCCTAATAAGGAATGGGGGTTTTAATAATTCTAAAGAACTGAAATTAATAAAAGTAAATAATAGAAATTGGTGTTAATTTTCAACTTCGATAAGGCTTGCAACTATTTTCGAAAAGACTTTTTGCGAAGCTTATAATTTGCTTCCATAAAGCATTTTACAGGAAATTTTACAGAAAGGCTTGTCAGAACCATTTAAAGAAGTCTTATAGAACTTAATAGCTTCCTTAAAGCACACCAAATATTTGTTCATAAGACTTCTTATTGGTAATATTGCTGGGAGGGAAATAGCTTCGATGGTTCTTTATTTATATTTTTCAATATTTAGTTGCCATAAAGCAAACATTTTGGGATTATCAATTTTAAGTTTTGGATGGCAAAGGGTGTTAAACGATCCGAACCTCAGATTGTAGTCTATTGGGTTTGTTAAAACAAATATTTCATTAATACATAGTTAAAGCCCAAGCCCAGATTTGGAGGCGTTTCCCTACAAAAACCATTTCTATACCATACGCCATACCGTATGCAGGAGAAAAACGTTGTTCTTTGTCGAACCATAAGAGATTTTGATTGATTCTAACATTACGTTAATATCGGAACCCAAAAAAGGGGGTTTTGGAATTCCTTCCGCCGTATCGGTCCGTTCTATCTGTCCGTAATGGTCTCTCCAGCATAATCGACTTGGTTGATTTTCTTCGAACTTCGTATCCATGGTTATTTGGTCATAGTTCTGGCCATTTTTTTACTTTTAGCCATTATACTAACATTACCTGATATATAAAAATTATACATACATGATTTTTTTTCATTAACGATTTTTTTAAAACTTTTTATATACTCTATTAGTTCCAAGAAAACAGCATATCGAGAAAACCATATAACGTATTTTTTCACTTAGGCCATATAAAGGAAAATGTCAATTCCTCGAAAACTATTTTGTCAATTTGAATGAAATTTAGTTCATATATTCTAAATATGCAACAATCCACACAATTAGTTTTGGACCAAATATCCTAAAAGGAATTTTCAGCTTTGGCGGAAAATCTTTGTTATTCCCAAAGTTACCGATTCCTTCAAATTGCGGAATGAACGTTCATTTAATCACAATTGGACATTTTATCTTATTTTTAGTATCAATAATCAAAATGAATTACGGGTTCAGTGGCACGATGGTCAGTGCGATAAACTGCCGCGCAGAAGGTTCGATTCCCAGCCGTAGCAACAGCTAAATTATTTTTCACTGGCCCTCCTCTCGTGATGATCTGACAAATAATCCGAGTAGTATCAATAGTCATGAAAAGCTTATCTCAAATTCGTTGTTTGGAGTCGGCATAAAAGAGGAGGTCCCACCATCGTGAATGAAGTACACACGCGCACATGAATGGTTGTGAGAGAGATCGGCCCTTGGTACTATCAAGCCCGTTGCGGCGAAAAATTGTATTTTTTTGTATTTAAAATGAATATAAGTTGCGTATTTTGACAAAATATGAAAATTGTTAAATTCTCTGATGCTTGGCATTCGGTCTAACGCCCAACTCGCTATGAAAGAGAAAGTTGCGTACGATCCATCAGTGCATCCACCTCTCGTTATTAACTGCTGTTATTGCCTTTTAATGAATTCAGAAGTTTTTGTTTGTTCTAATAGAAGAAAATATTTATTTTTATTATTAAAGTTATGGTAAAAACATTTTTTTTAAAGGCGAGTTGTAAAGGTTATTTCTACCAAATGAAGTAAAAAATTAACTTGTTTTCTTATTTATTTTACTTAATTATATTTTTTTATTTCAAATAAATGGAAAAACTACTTAGAAAAGATCTACATATTCAAAAAAAATACAGACGAAAGAAATTATCAAGATATCCGTTGAAATAATTTCCGAAACGAAAGTCAGTTCCGATTGGAGCTCAGTTTACCATCGAAGGATCTTCTGCTAAACAAAATAAATGAAACATACATTCGCGTACGTTTGACAATCTGTCAGCTGTGTAGTTTTACAAATCAGAAAAGTGAGTGAAAAAAAAATTTAAACAAATTTTAAATGTTGTGTTCTTCTCGTTTTTTTCTAGATGAAGATTTTGTAGTAATTACATAATAATTTTATTTTTTATTTTACCCACAATTTTTGGTGGTTTCCATTTTGGTAAAAATTTCGCAACAATTTTTCGTCGAAGAACTTCCGAAGAAACTCAACGCGTAGCTGTCAAAATCTGTTGACTTATCGCATTACGCCGACGCACCATCATGTGCGATGCATTTTGTCGGAAGATCCACTCGAAATGCTAATCCGAACGAATACCTCGGTACAAAATTCTCCGATATCGAAAAAATCGGAGAAAATTTTGTTCCGAACGGATACCTAGATAGGGGTGAAAATCTCGGTCTGAGAGTCCGTGCGCAATTATACGTGTTTAAGGACGTAATTTATTAATTCATGAGTACACACATGAGTGCACATTTTCACAGAGTACGAATTTTAATAATAAATTTCAATAATTTGCAAACGTTGCTCGTTTGTAAGTCTTTCCATGATTAAATAGCAGAGTATACTGAAATCTTTTTACTTTGACAGATGAAGTTTAGACGCCATTCCTAACCAGTGCTGCCAACCTAAAAAACTTAACTCTTAAAAAATCACCCGTTGTAACGGATAATCTATGGAAAATGTGCACCGTTTGTTACGACCATATTATGGTGAACGATATCGAGCCATGATACGCGACTTTTGTTTGCCCCAGTTGGCTGAGTTGAACTTGGTTGACGTGTGGTTTCATCAAGACGGTGTCAGATGCCACACAGCTCGTAAAACAATGCAAATGTTGAAGGATGAATTTGGTGAGTTGCTTATCTCCCGAAATGGCCATGTGAGTTGGCCGCCAGGACCATGCGATTAAACGCCTCTTGATTATTTTTTGTGGGGTTTTGTAAAGTCGTTGGTCTATGTGGATAAGCCGAACATAATTGAAGCCTTACAGGATAACATAACACGCGTAATTCGTGAAATACGGGCCGAAATGCTCGAAAAAGCAGCCGACAACATTTACATGAAGTTGCCTTTGAAACGTAAATGACAAAATTTTGAATATTCGATGCAAATTTGAGTGTTTTATTAGATATAAAAAAAAACTACGTCTTAAAAATTCATTCATGAAATCATCTTCAATCTTAAGTTTCCTCATTTTCATCACGAGTAGTTTAAATTAAATACACGTCAGGTTTTCCTGGCCAATTACAATCTCATCGACACATTGGACCAAATTGCATGTGAATAGCTGCTCAAAAACTAATAATTGAGCACAAAGTTGTACGTACTCCACCTAAATGCGGGCCTGCCTCCGCACAAGAACATTTTACAAATCATCTAGCAAAAAAGAAATAAACTTCCGTGCAATAAAGGGAATTTCGCCATTTTGATTGCTCGCCTGTTCCTTCCATAAATTGAGCAATTTTCGGCTTCTCGCCGACATTCATTTCCATAGCCTAAGATTTCTACCATCTTCTCTGTACGTGATTGCTCTTCATGTTGACGATGACGACGAAGTAAACCAGCCCGTCATAAACTACAACGTTTCACTTACACTCAGTAAAGCGGTAAGGACTTTGCGACACGCGACATGAAATTCAACCCGTTTCCTGCGATGATAGACTTTCCTTTACCCTGCATGAGTCTTTTTACTGTTGCTATACGATGTGTGTGCATTACGAACTTTTAAGTAAACACA
The DNA here is from genome assembly GCA_949824845.1 of Rhingia rostrata. Classification (NCBI taxonomy): domain Eukaryota; kingdom Metazoa; phylum Arthropoda; class Insecta; order Diptera; family Syrphidae; genus Rhingia; species Rhingia rostrata. The sequence continues at coordinate 38,558,406 of OX463756.1, read as the reverse complement.
AACATGATCCTTATTGTGGCTTAGCATGAATGCTGTTACTCCTTTTGTATAAAAGAATTTTAAAAAAATACTGTTAACAACGGTATTTTTAAAGGAGATTTGTATACACTTATTGACTCAGTCTGGTGTAATGTCAGTGCTAGATATATAGAAGAGACTGCAGTCACGCACACATACCTGAAGTTTTGTGTTCATGCCTACCAAGTTAACATTTAAGGATGCGATGGCGATGAGTACTTTCAACGTGGTTTCCTGTGCATAACTGCAGTTTTTTTTGATGGAAAAGTTGTTTCTTTAACTATTAACTATAGTTATTCAAGTCGGTTGTTGTTTCAACAGTTTTCAAGCCCTTTGGAAATATTTTCCGTCAGGTGACATGTAATTTGAGTTGTTAAGGACTTCCTTCCGTGAAAGGGAATAACTATCGATTTTAGTAGCAAATTGGTGAGATTGTTGTTAAAAGTTTTACGTTCCTATGTTTATGGCTTTAAAGACTGAATACTTTTGAGGTTCATTTAACCTAAAAATAATTTTAAGGGTATTATTAACTATCTTATGTAATAAATATATGAACGAAATTATAATAGTACGATAGACCTCTATATAAACAATAGGCAACATTCCATCCTTTTTGTATCTGGACAACCCTGATTTCAATTATTCATTCCAACAGCTCTGGAGTGCGGTCATTTTGTGGATTTGGTCCTTCTAATTGCATTGAATTTGAGGTCTGGCACTTGAAGATTGTCAATGTGACCAATAACCTTCTAGTAGTCGTATATAACTCTTGGACTGCTCAAAAATCATGTTTCAACCCATGCAAATCGCTGTTATGTGTTATCCTCCTTTAATCCTCCTTGCATACAGGACCAAGTGTTTAATAATAAAAAATCGAAACTGGTAGAAGGCATTCGGCACTTTAAAAAAACTTACAACTATCCTAGCGTAAGCTTAGCATACATTACCAACCTTAAAGTTATAGTTCGACAGGTTAAGCAACACCTTTATCTGACTTTACGATTTGAGAAATGAAAGACTAAAGGAAAGAATTTTCATTGACACTTGACTAACCTGACATTAGTGAATACAGTGGAGATAAGGTATCAAATATCACCATAGACCGGTGCAGCTAACATAAATCTGAAGTTCTAAAGGAATTATTAAAACATTGGGCTAATGTTAATGGAGATTTTAACGCAAAGGTAGGAAGAGAAGACATCTTTAGCAGTTTTGTCGGAAAACACAGCCTACACTACAACACGTCTGACAACGGACTAAGGTTGATTGACTTTGCTACGGAACGAAATGCTACTATAGCCAGTATACGGTTTCCTCACCTCGATATCCATAAGGGGATATGGTGGTGTACATATCAACGAACGGTCAACATTGCGATAGACAAGAGGCACACATCAAGTATTTTGGATATCCGACGTTAAGAGGGGCTTTCATCGACTCGGACTACAACCTTGTTGCAGCCAAGGTCAAAATGCGGATACCCTCCACCCCACAACAAACCAGAAATAAAATGTCGTAAGACTGTAATCGCAAAAGACCGCCAAGACCTTCGGAGAACGCATGGGATACCACCAACATCGAAAGTGGAAAAACAATGGCAACGATGCCAACAAGCCATTAGATCAACCGCAACCGATTTGCAAGGTTTCTCGCGTCCACCAGCACGAAGCACTTGGTTTGATAAAGAATGGCGGCAGATACCCGCAGCCATGAACGAAGCCTACAAGGCCGAGCTGCAGGTGAAGACGAGAGCTGCCTTTGAGCTATATATGCAAAGAAGAAGGGAAGAACATAAAGAGCAAGAAAAGCGAGCGATCAAGGGTGTGTTCGCAAGTTTTCCGAAAGTGTACAATATCAGATCCAAGATGCGAAATTCGTTCAGATTCCTGACGAAGTGACCAAGGAAATATAGTAGTTGAGACCCAGTCGATGCTGAAAATATGGAAGAACCAATTCTGCAGACTGTTCAATGGCGATTGCGAAGAACATGCCGCTGTCAGGCAGAACGAACCATTCGGTATTAGCAACGACAGTGAAAACAACCAACCACCTGACCAAAGTCAAATGAGGATACCAGTAGCTAAACGGGCTTCCCGATGGGCTTTATAAAACTGGCGGAGATGACTTGGTATGTGATATCCACCCACTCATAAGCCAAATCTGGTCGGATGAAAGTAAGCCTAAAGAATGGAACCTAAGCACCATTTGCCCGATCCACAAATAAGGAGACCCTCTGAACTGCGCCAACTATAGAGGTATAAGTCTCCTCAATATCGCCTACAAGATCATATCTGCCTGAAACCATTTACCAACAACCTAATCGGCTTTTGTCAGCTTAGGCCAGGAAAGTCCACAACCAGTAATGTTTTTGACACTTCGGCAGATCCTGGAAAAAACCCAAGAAGTCCAAATCGATACCCACCACCTTTCAACGGAACAGACGGAATTCATAAAGATGAACTAGCCATGTATAGTCTTGGAATACCGCCCAAACTAGTCTGTCTCGGTAGCATGACGATGGAGAATTCTCGCTGTTGCATCAGGTTCGAAAACGACCTCACCGACATATTCGCTACCCAAAAAGGATTTAGGCAAGGCGATGCAATGTCATGTGACTTCTTCAATTTTCTTCTTGAAAGGATTGTGCAAAACTCCCAACAAACAGCCAACACCAGAGGCACAAATTTCCACAAATCTGTGCAACGACGATATAGACATCATTGGTAGGACTCAATGTTATATCACAACCACGGTAGCTAGAATAGAGAAGGTAGCAGCAAAAATGGGTTTAGCAGTAAATGAGGGCAAGACTATGTATATGCTGTCAACACGAAAGGGAACACAGCATCGACGAATTGGACAGAATGTCACCATTAAAAGATATAACTTTGAGGAAGTACGGGAATTTGTCTACCTCGGCTCCGCTCTTAACTCTGACAGCAACATCTCGTCAGAAATAAAAGGAAGATTTACTCTTGCCAACCGCTGTCTCTTCAGTTGTAAAGGCCTCACTCAAACTACTAAGGTGATACTGTATAAAACCCTGAACATCCCAGTCCTGCTCTACGGCGATGAAGTATGAAACGTATGAAAAACGGATGAAGAAATCCTTGGTCCCGTTTGCGATGACCGACTATGGAGACGATGATTCAAACAAAAACTACACGAGCTGTACACCGACATGCCCCTCGTTAAAAAAGTCCACATTGCACGTTTAACATGGCTAGGACATGTAGAACAAATGGAGGTAAGTTTTCACTCAACGATGTGCCCTTAGGTATTGCATTTGATTTCCTTAATTTGGCAAGTTCAACCCTGCCAAACTAAATATGTCAATCCCATTGACATTTCCACCACCTTTCCAATTTTTGGGTTTTCAACATCTAAATACAATCTTCTCTACGCCATGTTGTCAAGTACCATCTTGCCCCTGACAGGACAATAATACATTCTCTTGACACAATCCTCTCAAGCTGAACCTATGAAAGTTATAATTTTTGCATTTTAATCCCGAAACGGTGATGGACGGAAAACAATTTCCGCCCATCAAAGGCGACCACGTCGTGTTAATTATTATCCGACTAAAAGATAAATGTGATCGAAATTGTTTTCTGTCAGAAAATGCGAATTTAAAATCTACCCATCAGGCCAAAATTTTCAAACGCACACAATTTATTACAGTACACATCAATCGTGAGCGATGAGGAGGGGAGAGAAAGAAGTTTACCTTCTCCATGATGACAAGGAATCCCAGCCAACCCTTAATCTTTTCAATTTCAGCCATACCTACCTGCCTGTTTCTTTTGTTGGTGGTTACTTGATGTACAGTGTACACCTTTCAAACGTAAAAGGATAACGCTATTCGGTAAATAACAAATTGTGATTTTCAATTCGCTCTGGCATCATTTGCAGAATGAAACAGATGAGGTCCTGGGGTGAAATGAGATACTTATACACCGCGGTCACTAGGGGAAATTGTTGGTTTGCTCAAAAAAGTAGAAAACTAGATAAGATGCATTAAGATACTTTCGAAATTGAGCAGCACCAGTGTGCTCCGGCAAATGGGATGCCATTGGCCCAACCCGCTTAAACTTTGAAACAACAAAATTCCTGGAGCATAGAGTTTTTTTTTTTTGTTTATATAACGCGGATCGCTTTCAGCAGGGATATCCTAGAGCGAACACAAATTTGATTTTAATTAACTTCAATCGGTTGGAAGGGGGCGCAACAACTGATGCAGGTGGTGTATACCTTCTATATCCACACAGATCCCCATGGAGATTGTGAAAAGAATTGGAATCCAGATTGAAAGTTTCTTTGGCTTCGATCAATTTTAGTCTTCAAAGGAATTCATTCCAGCTAGCTTTGCAGGATTTGCTGCTATTACTACTACCATGGGGGGTATATGTTGTGGCGTGCTTGGATGCACGCTACGGTGATGGCTACAGGAGGAAATCTTTCGAATTGAGGAACACTGGTGACTTGGCTATTCGGCTTGCAATTTCTTTGAATTTAATTGGGTTTTCTTCTTAATGAAGCTGATTGAAGGCGACAGTTATTGGGATGGTTAATTTTGTACTTACTTAGTTTATAGGGCAAGTTGTCAGTTACAGGGGGTATCCCATGGATGTGGGGTTTTGTTTTTCTTTGTACTATAGTGGATGACCTTTCTTGATGGATCGGTTAGGAAAATGTGACTGGTTTACTGGGGTTGACCTCATTTGTCGTACAGATGCAGGGGATCATTAATGTTTTTTTTATGAACTTGTCTTTTTGGTTTTGTTTTCAAAATATGGTTTAAAGGACTAAAAACATATTGGACTAAGCCAAACAGAAACATGAGATATAATATTGATAACGATGGGGTGTTCCTAAGATCCCCGCGCAGATGGTCATCAGTAAGTACAAGACGATACAGATAAGAATATGATCCCCCGCTGGAATTCGCATTGAAGTCGGGAAACACAATCGGATGTGTCCTAATTCCTGAGCACTTTATTACAATTTATGTTTTACGGATGGGTTCTACAGAGGGAAGAGCAGAATTTCAAATTTAAGACGATGTTCAAGACGGGTCATTAATCCGTATTTCTTTACAATCCGTTGTTTTTATCTTATAGGCCCACTGCAAAACAGGTTTTTTAATCGTCCTAACAATGATGCGAAAGAAGAGAGGATGAATTTATGAAATTAAGCTCCTGCAGTCGAGGACTGTAGACGTCATCGATTACTCTATAGGCATTCTTTTGCATGTTTATAAAAACAAGGAGATGGACACTCACATTTATTTAACTAAAAAACTGAATTTCTGAAGCAAGAGTAGACATACGCATCGAACACTTTTTCCATCCCAAATCGAAATTAAGACACCACCATTCTGACCACATTTGGTAATTCTTCCGCTCCCGTTTATGAAAAGTTTGTTATGTTTTAGTAAAAAGACAATTTTTACTTCCATCCGTTATTAGCTTTTTTTAGTTTTTTTCTAAAAAGTGGCAAACCTTGTTCCTGGTGGCCACATTGAATCTGTGAGCAGTTCCACATCACAGATATCTCTTGCTTGTCAGTGTTACCACTGGGATTAATTTTTTGTAGGTTAGGGTGATGTTGTAGTTATCATTGAAAACCATCATGTGAAATATTCTTTTACTCATTGCGGTTTTTTTTACAAATTCAGTCATTGGCGAGTTGGATCCAAAATAAAACTTATAACTTTAAGAACATGACTATCCAAAATTTTATTAATTTTTCTATTATAGTTTTCGCAGAAAATCGCTATCAATTTTTCACTGATCAATATTTATTTTTTGATTCCTTCAAGCAATGAATTCCAATCAATCTGTTGGCTTTAGTAATTCGTATCTCGCGTTTTATGCGTCTTGTGCGTTTTAACCTGTCTTGACACTTTGAAAATTTTGTGATTGGTTGACTAAGTTGTCTTTGAACGCGCGTCAAAGGTGTACAAAAGGCCGAAGCGCAAGCCAAACGGCTGAAAATATGTTTATGGTCCTAATGCTGAAACATCCAAGCGCATTTTTGGTTTCGTCGATCTTATTTGCATAGTTAAATTTAAATGTTAAAGGTGCACGACGCCCTCTAAAACCATTTGCCGAAAATTTAATTGCCAAGGAGATCAAAACAAACGAATATGGCAAGATACAAAACGAAGCTCGATGTATGGGTGTCAAACGAGTTAAGCAGATGGTGACTGGTGATGAAATGAAAAGTGGATCACTTATGACAAAATAAAGCGTAAAAAAGGAGAACAATTGCGTTTCATCAGGACAACGGCACCAGCATCGATTCGAACTTCGATGCAACCACTTTATAGTCTGATCCTGGCATCAAGTGATAATCGCCTGTTTTTGTTCTTGTGAAGCATTTTATTGACTATATATTTCTCTCAATAAAAACAAACTCAACAAACCTCAATAAAAAAACTATCACGTTTATTTATTTTCTACAGGAAGGAGGGCATTTAAGTTAGAGAAATAATGGAGTTTTCTTCTAAATGGCAGCAATTTTTATAGTAAAACAGCGTTTATTTGACCTTGATCCTATCAGTCTGACCAAATAAAGCCTTCAATTTCATGAAAAAAAGAAAACATATGAGAACGCTACGATTCAGTGTGTGTGGATTGTTTAATATAGTATCCCATCCCATCCTTAAAATTAATATCCCTAAAATGTGGGCTTATTGGCAAAGAAAACTGACATTGTCACAACTTATTGTTCAAAATAGTTTAAGGTTCGAAAAAAAAAACAACAGAGACGCTAAAAAAGTTGAGCGGCAGGGACAGCAAACGACGCCATATTTCTCACCGTTCTTTTCACATTTCTCTTCAGTAAGGTTTGCTATTTTATGATGGAACAATGAGTCGAAATTATTAAAATTTACAACCGAAGTTCGGAAGCGATTATGGTCGTCATAATCGTCCTAGCAGATCAACAATTGAGCGCCTAGTGGACAAATTTGAATCCACAGTCACAGTACAAAATGTTCCCGCGCCAGCGAGACAAAGAAGTGCCCGTAGTGTCGAGAATATTGCTGCCGCTGAGGCTTCAGTTGAAGAAAGCCTAAATGTGTCTCTCAAACGTCGTTCTCAAGCGCTGTGACGTCGTTATGGCGAATTTTGCGAAAAGATCTTGGCCAACATCCTGACAAGATTAAATTGAAGCAAGAACTGAAGCCGCTTGACCACCAGAAGCGTCGTATGTTCGTGAATGAGGCTCATTTCTGGCTGAATGGCTTCGTTAATAATCAAAACATGCGGTATTGGTCAGGCAGCAATCCACACGTACTCCATGAGTCATCATTACATCCCGAAAAAAATTCGGTTTGGTGTGGTTTATGGGCCGGCGGCGTCATTGGGCCGTATTTCTTCCGTGATGATCAAGACCGGCACGTTACTGTGAATGGGAATCGCTACCGTTCAATGATAACCGAATATCTTTGGCCTCAATTGAATAATATGGACTTGAAGGACATGTGGTTCCAACAGGGCACACCATAAGCCACACAGCGATTGCCACAATCATTTTATTGGAAACCAAGTTGGGAGAACGTGTTATCTCACGAAATGGTCCAGTCGCTTGGCCACCTCGGTCGTGCGGCTTGACGCCGTTAGACTGTTTCCTGTGGGGCTACGTCAAGTCTATGGTCCATGCCAACAAGCCAGCGACGATTGATGAACTTCGTACGAATATCGAACGTGAAATTGCAACAGTATCGGCCGATTTATGAAAACCGTCGAAAATTGGATTCAGCGTCTGGACTTCTGCAAGCGTGCCCGTGGTGGCCATGCAAAAGAAATCGAGTTCCATACATAATGTCATCGAACGTACTTTCACAGGAATAAAGAATTTCATTGATTTCCAAAACTTTTGTAGCGCTCTTATTAAAAAAATCTCTTTATATATGGTATGGCGTAGGTTATACAAATGGGGTTTGTATGTTAACGCCTCCAAAAAAGGGCGTGAGTTAACATGATATATGGACGCAATGTTTATATTATCATAACCAATGAATTGCCATCAACATTTTTTTTTGGAATATTTAAAAATTTAACCGAACAACGTTTTTTATTTAAAATGTCCACACAAACTGGGCCTGCCAAAAATCTTTTTATCAACGAAGTATAGGCATTAGGATTGTCTAGATATGTTGTTCAGACACTTTTTCAAAATTTTCAACGGGTTGGCCGGCAGTTGACGGACTTTGAAAATGTTCACACTTGTTCTGCTGGCTAAAATCCTGTTCGGATCGTTGAATATCCTATACCTTCCCATTCTTAAAACGAATGCACCCAAAAAGTGGGAGGGGCTAAGAACTGAATGGGGATGAAATATAAAAATGACATTGCCACCACATCTTTTTCAGAGAGTTTATAGTTTTAAACCTTTTTTGGTTCGACAAAAACATCGGTTTACTATTTTATATTGTAGGCGTGGGCTAAGATGATAGGTAGACGAAATATTCATGTTAATATTACCAATGATTTTGCATCAAAAGTTTTTTTTGTATATTTAAAAATTTTACTGAAAATGACAAGAAAATTTTATATGTTGAAATATATGATATCGTCGAAAAATATTGTCTAAACTTTTTTTCAAAATTTCCTACCGTTTGGCCAAAAACAATGTTTTTCAAAAAAAAAATGGGCGTGGTTGTGGGTGGATTTTAAAAATGTTTACACTTATTCTGCTTTGTTGGACAGAGACTCTATATACTAAACTTCAACGCCCTATTTCAAAATTTGAGGCATAGGTATAAATCGCTGATACACACATTTAAGGATGTTCGAACAGACATGGCTAAGTCGACTCAGTCGACTGAGTCCATCCATATACTTTTACGACTGGCTAAATTATTATTCTATGTTACAAACTATGTATCAAAACTATTATACCACTATATCCACTGCCACGCCAAATTTTCAGTAAAATATTGTATTTGGCCAAACGGTATAGAATTTTGAAAAAGGGATGGGCTTTACAAATATTTTTATTTAAATAACGCTCACAAAAGTGGGCCTGTGTCAAAATGATCTATTGACGAAATGTTTAAGGTTAATATTATTCTCGAAAGTGTTTTCAAGTTTTCATAAAATTGTAACCAAAAAAGATTTTTTAACAAAAAACCCCCAAAAAGTGGATGTTCCAAAAAACTGTATGTGGACGATATGTAGATATTGAGATGGTCCAAATATGCTACTGAGATACTTTTTAAAATTCCTTACCGTTTGGCCAAAAACTATGTTTTACTGAATAGTGGGTGTGCGGACTTTAAAATTGTTTGTTCTTGTATTGATCAGCGTTGCCACTATGATCTGGAGCAAATGTAGTACGCTAGCCAACAAATTGTAGTATTTATTAACAAAATGGTGTACATGTGTTTTTTTATTGAATTTATTGGTAATTCATGTAAATAAACAAAGCAACACATAATAAACATAATAAACACAAAAAAACATAATCGTAGGTACGGTACTACATATTTAGTACAAGTGGTAACGCTGGTTCTGATTCGTACTACAGAGAGTCTACACACCGAATATCATCACACTAGCTCAAAATTTAAAATTTTAAATTTAACTCAAAATCAAGAACTTTCATTTAAATTTGCAGAAAAATCCTATATTGTCATGATAACATATTGTGAACCACAATTACAATTGAAAAGTCCGTTTTTTTGTTTACACTTTCAGATCTGTGTCGTAGCCTGCTTAATACAAGCAGCATCTACGAACAGAGATTTGCCACAGCACAGGCTCATCATTTAGTGCATTTGTTAGTGGGACATAACAGAACAAAGACGTTATTATATTTAACATCACTAACAAAATCAATAAACGATTATTTCGTTATACTTATAAATCACGACACGGGCTCAGTGGTTAGTGCGATGAGCTGCCGCGCAGAAAATCTGGATTCGATCTCCAGCCGTAGCAACACCTAAATTGTTTTTCACTGGCTCTCCTCTCGTGAAGATCTGACAAATCATCCGAGTAGTATCAATTGTCAAGAAAAGCTAAAACTCAAATTTACTGTTCGTTGTCGGCATAAAACAGGAGGTCCCGCTATCGTGTAAGAAGTTCACACGCACTCATGAATGGTTGTGAGTGAGGAAGCACGGCCCTGGTTACTAACTACCCTGTTGAGCCAAAAATGTTTATTTGTATTTTAAAAAAATGTAAAAATGTCTTATCAACAATTTAAAAGAGGGACTGTTTCTAAAAACATGAGACGAATAAGATTAACCAATAAGATTTACCAAATCAACAGACGTCGAAACTGCAAGTCGAATTGTTGTAAGTCGAGGTATACCTGCATGAGAGAAATATACGTAAATCAAATAATTGCCTAATAAACAAATATCTTGACATATATAACCTCAATATTGTAAAAATTAGGGTTTTTCTATATGATAATTAGATGCAAGAGCCACATGTAATTTGTGGGAAATAAGTATCAATCTGCTGCAGTCATTGACTCCAAGAATTATCTAGAAATGTTTTTCAATAACGCAAAAAGTTATGTAAGTTTCAAATCCCATGGTTCTATTGAATAACTGAATTTTGGTTTTAACATTTTTTTTTAACACACAAGCCAAAAAAATATTATTTACAAAAAAAAGCAGATCCTAAAATCCTTCAATCTGTCCCGAAAAGTCCAACATTTCAATAAAGTCAAAAATTTTATTTTATTTTATTTTATATAAATATTTTTCCCCGCATTTTAAAACCCTACTTTTAAGTGACCTTTAGTTGTTTAGTTTTTATATAAATGTCCCTAGATCATAGAAAAAAATGCTCTGAATACATTAAATTAAGCCAGTGGAGGGATGAATGCATGCATCATCATTTCGCAACTATTCCAAGTCTTTAGTTTCACGAGGGAAATCGATTTCAACATGTAGTTTGATTGGTATCTGGATTAAAAAGTAAAAAAAACGAATTAAATCAAAACGAAACAATTTACTGAAATAGTCTCACAGGACCATTTCGATACATGAAGTTAAACATAAAAACTCAACTGGTGATTGGCACTGGTACTGAAAGTGAATTGAATTTTCGTAATCCTTTGACTAAATGTTTTGGTCAGTTGCTGTGTTCCATAGTACTTGGTTGAGTGATTTAGAGTGAGTGGGCTTTACTTTTGTACGCAATGAAATTTACGACAGCGTTTTTTTAAATCACATTTTATAAAAAAAAACTTTTTTTTTTTAAATTGGATTACATGGGTCTTACATAAAATTGGTGACATGGAGCTATGATTAAATAGATTTAAATATTTACCTCAACACAACCTAGATTTCGAAAATGTCGGTAAAAATAGAATAAACGCAAGATTTATACAATACAGAGATCGTAACCATTTGGTACTGGTTTCATTCAACCAGATTTGACTTGATTTTTGACAGGTCAGAATGGCACGGAATGAATAACCGGCCTTCTATCCCAGGCGAACCTAGACACGCTGCTTCGACATATTCGGACAACAAGTTGTCTAGGAATTTCAAGGGTTAGTCAGGCCTCTTGAATAGTGATGGTGCCGGATGAAGCGAAAGGCCAACGGCAGCGCTCAATCCCGTAGTGAATACTGATGCTCCGTGTCCTAGAGGTAACTAATATGAAAAACTGGGGCATCTACTACGGACCGTGTTATAGTGAGCAGAAACAGTGGCTATACGGATGCGGATTTGTTATAAGTGCTAGCTTAGGCAAGAAGCCTTATGTTTCAAAGACACTAGTGAACGCTTTGTAACAACCCACATAAAGGCCAAATTCGACAACATAAGCTTTTGATGCGCTCACGCTCCAACGGAGAAAAAAAGATGATAACGCTTAGGAGCTCAACGAGCTTCTTGACAAAACCTTTGAGCGACTACCGATGAACGATGTTGAATTCGTGCTGGGAGGTTTTAATGCAAAAGTAAGAAGGGGAGACATCTGTAGCAGTATTGTCGGAAAACACGACAACATATCTGCTAAAGGACTTAGGCTAATTGACTTCGCTACGAAACGACATGCCCCTATAGCTAGCACACGGGTTATTAACATCGATATTCATTAGGCGACATGGCAGTCTCCAGATCAAAGAACGGTCAACCAAATTGATCACATTGCGATAGACAAGAGGCACACATCCAGTATTTTGGATGTCCGAACATCCCGAGGAGCTAAAATCAACTCGGACCACTACCTTGTTGCAGCAACGGTAAGAATGCGGGTATCCAACACACCACAAAAACCCAGGAATACTGTGAAAAAATGTAATGTCGAAAGACTGCAAGCGCAAGACCTCTCGATCGACAACATACCACCGAAGAACAATGGCAACGATGCCAACAAGCCATTAGATCAGCCGGTACTGATACGCTAGGTTCCTCGTGCCCAGCAGCAAGAAATCCCTGGTCTGATGAGGAATGCCCACATATGTTCGCAGGCAAGAACGAGGTCTTCAAGGCTAAGCTGCAGGTGAAGACGAGAGCTGCCATTGAGCTCTTTTGGCAGGGAAAAAGGGAAGTACACCGGCTTTTCAGAAAGAAGAAAAAATCAAGAAAGGCTCGCGATCGAGGACATAGAGAGGTGCCACTCCAGGAACGATGTTCGCAAGATTTACCAAAGTGTAAAATGTCAAAGCCAAGGATATAGAGCTCGAACAGAATGTCGTGATTAACAAGGAAATATCGTAATTGAGACACAGCCGATGCTGAAGATATGGAAGAACCACTTCTGCAGACTGTTAAACGTCGATAACGAACAACATTACGCTGTCACCAAACAAGCAAGAGAGGCATAAGTCTCCTCAACATCACCTTAAAGATCCTATCTGCCGTAATATGTGAACGCCTGAAACCGTTTACCAACAATCTGCTCGGCCCTTACCAGTGTGATTTTAGACCAAGAAAGTCCACAACCGATCAAATTTTCACACTTCGGCAGATCCTGGAAACAATCCCCAGAGGTCCAAGCCGATACCTACCACCTCTTCATCGATTTCAAAACCTCACCATTTATAGAGACGAACTATACAACTATACCATGTCTAGGTTTGGTATACCGCCCAATATCATCCGTTGGCCTGATGGCTGCTCCATCAGGGTCGGAAACGACCCACCGACTTGTTCGATACCATAAAAGGAGTTAGGCAAGGCGATGCGCTGTCATGTGACTTCTTCAATTTGATTCTTGCGAGGATTGTGCAAAACTCCAGATCCAACACGATAGGCACAATTTTCCAAAAAGCGGTACAACTACAATACAATATCTCGTCAGAAATCAAACGAAGAATTAATCTTGCCAGCCACTGTTTCTTCGGTCTTAGATGATAATTCAGTAGTAAAGCCTTCACTCGACCTACTAAGGAAATCCTATACAAGACCCTGATCATCCCAGTACTGCTCTATGGCGATGAAGCATGGACCGTCACAAAAGCGGATGAAGTAACCCTTGGTCGATTTGAGAGGAAAATTCTTTGAAAATTCTTCGGTCCCGTTTGCGTTCACGGGCTGTGGAGACGAAAATTCAACCAAGAACTATAGGAGCTGTAAAGCGACATGCCCGTGGTTAAAATACTCCGAATTGGACGTTTAAGATGGATAGGACATATATAACGAATGGACGACAATACTCCGGCTCGCAGAGTCTTCGATTCCCAGCCAGACGTCGGACGCAGTAGATGAAGACCTCGCCTAAAATGGCGCGCACAAGTAGAAACCGACCTCAACCAACTTGGAGTGCGCAACTGGAAGGACCGGGCTTTTTGGAGAGGTATGTTGGTTGGGGCCCAGGTTCATTCCGGACTGTAGCGCCACTGAAGGAAGTAAGTAAGTACATAGAGCGTTTAAGTATTTTATTTTAGAAAGTTCAGGTTATGTATAATTTTTGTATGGCATGTACCGTTAATAACATGGCTAAGAGCAAGCAAACGGCCAAGTCGTTTAAGCTGGGGAGACATTTAAGCACAGACTGACCGACGAACCGACGGACGGAATTCCATCCGCTGTCATCGTTATGTAAACATCAATAAAAATCTCGATATCGAAAATTTTCACGGAAACAAAATCTTGCTCTTTGTAAGAGAAAGTTAAAAAGTGGAATGCTTTTGAAAATTAAAGGCGATTTGGTCTATTAAATCAACGAAAGGATTTACGTTGTTCATCAACAACGTAAGTCCAGTAAACTCCTTCACAAACAACATTCAATATTTTTTCAGCTTTATTTCTAACTTAATCCGCCCTCAATTAGGTAAGCCACAATAAAAAATCCAACTGACTGCAATTCTGCTAAGATCGTAATTACAAAACGTCATGGCGTTATTCCAACAACCGGTGTCTATTATTTTTCTTGTTTTCTTGGGTATTCCACGTATAGTATGTCCGACGAATGCCGCAAGAAGTATCCCTGCCAAAGGGTTGGTAAACAAAAAAAAAACTCATAACGATGTTCCGGGAATTCTTGCTTTCACTAAAATTCAACTTTTTATCCTTTCCCTGTATTCTGTTGTTAAGAAATACGAGATGTCCTTTCTGGCATTCACTTGTGTCAAAAACATTTCACTTTTTTCATTGCCTAAAGTTTAGTTTTTTGTCTTGCCGTACATCGTGCTTATAAGGACGACCATATGTGGTCAGTACATATGTTGGTAAAATCGCATTCTTTGGTATAGAAGAGGAGATCCTTTTTGCAATGTCCGGTGACACTATTAAACGTAAATTCCAAACGTTTTTACTAGAAAACAACCGGAACTTGTTTTTGCCTCCCGTAGTTATGAGAGCAGAAGGTATAGGTTTTGCAGTAAGGACAATAACGTCGTTCAGGGAATGAGCGGTGTCATGTTGACACAAAGTGTGAAGTGGGCACTAAAGGATAGTTTTGTTTTTGTACAGGATAAGAATTTATATGTTGGCTGGTTATCTCCATTAGAATGGAGTGGTTTCTTTAGAATTTGCCAAAAGGAATGTTGGCGTTTTAGCCAATGATGATTTTTTTTTTCGGTGTTTTAGGTTTACAGAATGAGTATCTACGGTTATGGCAGATACGCAATTTGTCATAATATAAACCACACTCTGCTGTGTATAAAGTAAGCTGAGGTTTTTACGAATAAATAAGAAGTAGGTGTAGAAGATAGGCATCTTCAGTATGTTTTTAGGCCAATTTATTTCGAAATGAGCGAATGTCGACTCCCTCTTAGAGAGATGGCGGAGCATTTTAGCATTAACCTCTTTTCGGTGCCGGGCCATGGGCAAAGCAGGAAATTGTAAGGCAGATGAGCTTGCCAGACAGGGCACAACCCTCGATATTCTACCGCCAGGAGATATGATAGGTATGCCCATCGCTACATGTCATTTACAGGTCAAACTGGATGCGATAAGGAAGGCAAACAGCAGTTGGTAGAACGTGTCAAATATTCAGGCAACCCTGGCATAATTTTAAACAGAAGCGCTCTATCTGCTTGACAACGCTGAACAGATCAAACATCAGCACCATTATAGGTGTCCTTAAAGGACACTGTCTGATAGGCCTACACGCAAGAAGACTAGACCTCTTGAGCAGTGACTTCTGCAGAAGCTGCTTAGAAGAAGAAGAGGAGGAAAGTATTACTCACTTTCTTTGCTCTTGTTCTGATCTCTCAGTATCTGTGAGACTTCTCCCTCGACAATCTATGTGAGCTAGCTAACATCAATGTCAGAAACCTCTTTCGCTACACAGTTGTCTCTTAATGGTTTCAATAGGCGAACGAATATATGAAAGTCGACAGATCCAAGTGGTACCACAATGGACATTTATGGTCTCCATGGTACGACAACGAACGTTTATGGTCAAGCGCATTGCGTGCAGCCACTACAAGCTAACATTACCTAGGCCTGCAAGTATCCAACTGATCAAATCTTCACTGAGTAAGAAGAAGCAGTCAAAAACATTTGAACCCGATATGAGGCCCTCTCAGCTTGGTACTGCTGATCAACAAAACAACGGACGACTTGATATACCATGAACGGAGCATTGAAGTTGAATATGTAGAACTATTCGAACCCGTGAAATTGATAACAACCTGATCAATAATTATCAGTGTGATTTTAGGCCAGGAAAGTCCACAGCCGATCAAATTATCACACTTCGGCAGATCCTGGAAAAACGCAAGAAGTCAAAATGGATACACACCATCTATTCATCGATTTCAAATCCGCATAAGACAGCATTTATAGAGACGAACTATACAGAGCCATGTCTAGTTTTGGTATACCGCCCAAACTCGTCCGTTTGTGTAAGATGACGATGGCGAATTATCGCTGCTCCATCAGGGTCTTAAACGACATTGCCGGCACATCCGATACCAAAAAAGGAATTAGTTAGGCCGACGCTGTGTCATGTGACTCCTTCAATTTAATTCGTGGAGGATTGTGCAAATTTTCCAAAAATCGGTGCAACTACTAGCATACGAAGACGATATTAACATTATTGGTAGGACCCAACGTCATAGCCTGTTCGTTAGTATAGAGAAGGAAGCGGCGAAATTGGGCTTAGAAGTAAATGAGGGTAAGTGTAAGTATATGCTGTCAACACGAAAGGACACAAAACATCGACGAATTGGACAGAACGTCACCACTGACAGAAATAACTTTGCGGTAGTATGGGACTTTTTCAAACTCGGCTCCGCCTTTAAATCTGATAACAACATCTCGTCAGAAATTAAACGAAGAAATACTCTTGCCAGCCGCTGGGCTAGGAAGGCAATTTAGTAGTAAAGGTCTCAATCGAACTACTAAGGAGATCCCATATAAGAACCTGATCATTCCCGTCCTGCTCTACTGCGCTACAGCATTGACCGTATCAAAAGTCGATGAAGAAATCCTTCGTCGATTCGAGAGGAAAATTCTTCGAAAAATCTTCGGTCCCGTTTGCTTTGACGAGCTATGGAGACGAAGATTCAACCAAGAACTATACGAGCTGTACAGCGTCATGCCCCTAGTCGAAAAAATTCTCCTCATTGGTCGTTTAAAATGGCAAGGACATTGAAGAACCAATGGACAGCAATACTCCGGGTCGTAGAGTCTTCGATTCGCAGCCAGAGTAGAGGAAGACCTCGCCATAAATTAATTGCACATGTAGAAACCGACCTCAACCAACTTGGTTTGCGTAGCTGGATGCAGTTAGCCAGACTGTAGCGACACTTAAGTAAGCACGTAAGTAAGAATTACTCTTGCCAAACGCTGCTTCTTCGGCAATTTAAAAGTAAAGTCCTCACTCGAACTAATAAGGAGATCCTATATAAGACTCGGACCGTATCAAAAGTAGATGAAGAAATCCTTGGTCGATATAGAGGAAATTTTTTTTTCGAAAAACCGTTGCGTCCGTCCCGTTTTCTTTGACGGGCTATGGAGACGAAGATTCAACAAAGACCTGTACCAGCTGTACAGCAACATGTCCCTGGTCAAAAAACTCCGCATTAGACGTTTAAGATGGCTAGGACATGTAGAACGAATGGATACCAATACTCCGGCTCGCAGAGTCTTCGATTCCCAGCCAGAGTAGAGCACATAAATAAAGTGCACAAGTAGAAAAAACTTCAACCGACGTGGTTAGTGTAACTGGAGGCAGTTAATTAAGGAACGGGCTAATGGAAGAGGCATGTTGGTCGAGGCCCAGGTTCATTCAGGACTGTGGCGCCACTAAAGTTAGCAAGTAACCAGTTAAAAGTGATTGATCAGTCAAATCTCTTCATTAAGCCTCTAGCGTCTATTCTTGCATGCGGTAGTTCTTCATAATAGTTTTGTTGATAATTGTATTTTTGAGATTAGGAAATTTTAAGTAAATTAATTTCTGGGAACCGCAAGGAGTCTGCCAAAGATAAAACTTCAAAATGATAATTTCAAAAAAAATTCTTTTTCATAAAGTCCATATCCAGTGAAAAGGCTTTGTACAGAGGCGTCATAATCAACCCTTACCTCGACTAAATGATAACGAAACACCGTCCTCACAAACAACCTGTCTAACAAAGCTAAAATCACACAGGTATATACGCTAGGTATACATTTGCCGTTAGCAAGGACAGTGAGCGACTACAAAGGAATCATACTTTTGCCAAGGGCTCGTGTGACTATGCATTACGACGTCGTTTACGCGATATATAGTGTCAGGAAACGTACGGTATGTGGGATATGTTTAGGTCTACCACCAGTTGGTCGACTATATGTCCATTTAAAAGTCTCCAGTAGAGTTCAGGACACATTCAAGCGGATTAAAGGTATTTAAGTTTCATAGAACCGTCGTGTGGCGAATGTTCTCCTATTTCAGTGCAGTCGTTCATCCGATACCGTGGTATATTATCCCGACACGGTGTGTGTCATCACAGAACAAATAAAGCAAAAAAAAAACTCCTCGCAGACTAACTGAAAGGAAACAATTTTTCACGATGACATTAACAAGTTTTGAGTAATAGGTGTTGGCATGTTTTGTTTTCTACTTAGTTTTTTTTTGTGGATATCCTTTGCTAAGGATAGGTATTAAAGGATGAGCACGTGCTAATTCCACTGTGAACTAAAAAAAAAACTCAAGCTGATGCATTTCGGGAAATGAAAAAACTCTGATTTTTGTTATGCTTCCGACAGAAATGGAGTCATTTTTCATGTCCAGGTGGATGTTTAAACCTGGATAGCAGTCGAGTGGGTACTGTTTTTTTCCCTGGCTTTTGTATCCTGCAATCCTAACCAGCCGAGTAAGTAATAGCATTGGTAATTACATGTTAACTGCCCACTTGTTGGGCCCCACAGACCTATTGTGTGCGGGTGGTAGTGCAGTGTTGGGAGAACATACCACATAAAGTGATTATCACCCCTTAATTAGTAGTCATTGTAAGAATGTGAAAAGGAAGAAAACAGGATGTGAAAATGTGGCATTCTTTTAGTTCATGTAATGGGGGTTAACTAAATGGATTTTGTTTGAAAATCTGTTTACGTATTAAAATAGTTTAAAAAACAATTTCCTCTGCGCCTTGAGGGCGGCTAAGTGGAACGATTTTTTTTTTTAATTTAAATTACCATGCACCATGTTATAGGAAATCCTGTGTGTAGTATTGCATGCATGAATGTTGTAAATACTTGTGGTTAAGGAAAAGTTCTGTCGGTATGAAGTCGGGATGAATTTTTTTCAGATATGAATATTATGTACTGGAACAAATCGTAATGCTTATGGAATTAGCAGAAGATGTTCAAATCTTAAACAGATGATAATCTTTCTGACTCTTGACGACTTTTTTTTTTATTAGTTTGGTAATCGTCATACAGCGATATTTTATTTATGGTTATGCAATATTTACAAGATGGGGAAACTCATTTCGAAATCGTCGATCTCTACGAAAATAATAATAGCACACCGTGCCAGAATTGGAGATTCTGATTGGCGTTAACTTGGCAATGCGCAGTGGTTGTAAGTCTGACTAGACATATATGGCTTATTTTTAACCTCCAAGTAAAAACCATCGGGCACTGGTCTCATACAACTGGATTTGACTTGCTAAACGATAGGTGCGATATTACGACGACCCGGCCTGCTGTCCCAGGCGAACCTAGACAAGCTGCTTCGACATATTCGGACAACAGGTTGTCTAGGAATTTCAAGGGTAAGTCAGGTAAGGTAAGGCCAACTGCAGCGCTCAATCCCGTAGTGGGTACTGAAGGCAACGTGTCCTATGGGTAGGTATGGAACTGGCCCTTTAGGTTGGGGGTTGTGTTTTTTGTTAACTACCAAACTATGGAAAAAACTAACGATTACGAAGCAATCAATAGCCTCAGAAAAGACTCATTTTATTGTTGACGACCTCGCTAAACAAACGAAGGACAACGACGTTCATACCTGCACATGGAATGTGAGAATATAAAACAAGGAAGGAGCAAGCGATCAACTAACGGAAGCGCTAAACTGCTACAAAGCAGATATGACTGCCATCCAGGAAATACGTTGGGATGAACCGGCGACTATTCGTATGCGGATTTGTCATAAGTGCCAGACTTAGGCAAGAAGTCTTATGTTTTCATGACACTAGCGAATGCATTATAACAATCCGCATCAAGGCCAAATTCGCCAACGCAGGACTTAAATGCGCTCACGCCCCAAAGGCCGAAAAAGATGATAAAGCTAAAAATTACTTCTACGAGCACCTTGTAAAAACCTATGAGTCTTAAAATCGTGCTGGAAGATATTAACACAAAGGTAGGAAGAGAAGATATATTAAGCAGTTTTATCGGAAAACATAGCCTACACAACAACTCATCTGGTAACGGACTTAGGTTTATTGACTTTGCTATGGAACGAAATGCCCCTATAGCCAGCACACTGTTTCCTCACCTCGATATCTATCAGGGGACATGACGGTCTACAGATCAACAAACGTCCAACCCAATTTGATCACATTTCCATAGACAAGAGTCACGAATCCAGAATTTTGGATGTCCGAACATTCCGATGAACTAAAATCGACTCGGACCACTTCCTTGTTGCAGGCAAGGAAAGAACGCGGATATCCACCAAGCCACAATAATCCGGAAATAAAATAATTTAAATTTGATGTCGAGGTTAATCGCAATCGCAAGAGGCCGCCAATACCTTCGCGCAACGAGTATCCCTAAACTTCTCGATTAACACAATACCACCAGCATCGAATGTCGAAGAGCAATGGCAACGATGCCAACAAGCCATTAGATCAGCCGCAACTGATGTGCTAGGTTTCTCGAGCCCACCGGCAAGAAACCAATGGTTTGATAAGGAATGCCGACAGATGCTCGCAGCCAAGAACGAGGCCTACAAGGCTAAGCTGCAGGTAAAGACGAGAGCTGCCGTTGAGCTCTATAGGGAGAGAAGAAGGGAAGAACACCGGCTTTTCAGAAAGAAGAAAAAAGAGCAAGGAAAGTGCGTCATCGATGAGAGGTGCAACTCCAGGAACGATTTTCGCAAATTTTACCAAAGTGTAAAGATACAAGCCTCGAACAGAATCCCGATGACCAAGATGACCAAGATGATCGAGATGACCAAGAAAATATCGTTGTTGAGACACAGTCGATGTTGAGGATATGGAAGAACCACTTCTGGAGATTGATACACGGCGATGACGAACAACGTTCCGCTGTCAGGCAGAACGAACAATTCAACATTGGAAACGACAGCGAAAACTACCAAGCACCCGACTTGAATGAGGTGAGGATAGCAATATCTAAGCTTAACAGGCTACCGGAAATGCCGGCCTTCTGCCCGATCCACAAAAAAGGAGACTGTCTGAACTGCGTCACCTAAAGGGATATAAGTCTTCTCAATATCGCCTACAAGATCCTATCTGCCATAATATGTGAACGCCTGAAACCGTTTACAATCAACCTGAACGGCCCTTATCAGTATGGTTTAAGGCCAGGAAAGTCCACAACCGATCAAATTTTCACACTCCAGCAGATCCCAAGAAGTCCAAATCAATTCCCACCACAAGAAGTCCAAATCGATACCCATCACCTATTCCTCGGTTTCAAAGTCGCATACAACAGCATTTATAGAGACGAACTATACAGAGATATGTCTTGTTTTGGTATACCGCCCAAGCTCGTCCGATGGAGAATTCTCGCTGCTCCTTCAGGGTCGGAAACGACCTCGACGACGCATTCGATACCAAAAAAGGATTTAGGCAAGGCGATGTGCTGTCGTGTGATTGCTATAATTTAATTCTTGATAGGATTGTGCAAAACTCCCAAGCGAACACCAGAGCACAGTTTTCAAAAAATCGTTCCGATATTGACATCATTGGTAGGACTCAACGTGATGTCATAGCCTCGGTTGCTAGTATAGGGAAGGAAGCGGCAGAAATGGGTCAAGCAGTAACACGAAAGGACACACAGCATCGACGAATTAGACAGAACGTCACCATTGATAGATATAACTTTGAGGTAGTAAGTGACTTTATCTACCTCAGCTTCGCTATTAATTCTGACAACACCATTTTGTTAGAAATTAAACAAAGAATTACTCCTGCCAAACGTGGTTTCTTCGGGCTAAGAGGGCAATTAAATAGTAAAGCCCTCCCTCGAACTACTAAGGAGATCCTATTTAAGACCCTGTTAATCTCAGTTCTGCTCTACGGCGCTGAAGCATGGACCGTATCAAAAGCGGATTAAGAAATTCTTGGTCGATTCAAGAGGAAAATTCTTCGGAAAATATTCGGTCCTGTTTGCATTCACGGGCTGTGGAGACGAAAATTCAACCAAGAACTATACGAGCTGTTCAGCGACATGCCCCTGGTAAAAAAAAAACGCCGAATACGACATTTGAAATACTCCGGCTCGCAGTTAGCTAAGGAACCGGCTAATTGGAGAGGCACGTTGGTTGAGGACCAGGTTTATTTGGGACTGTAGCGCCACTTAAGTAAGTTAGTATATAAATATCCAACCTATATGAAAAAAAACAATTATAGCGCAACAGGCTCGTTAGTGCCCACGCCTAGCTTTTTTCTCACAACCATTCATGTGTGCGTGTGTACTTCTTAGCACGATGGCTTTTCATAAGCTTTTCATGACAATTGATACTACTCGGATGATTTGTCAGATCACCACGAGAGGAGGGCCAGTGAGAAATCATCTAGGTTTTGCTACGGCTGGGAATCGAACACATACCTTCTGCACGGCAGTTCATCGCACTAACCATCGCGCCACTGAGCCCGTCAAGTCACCAACCTAGTTATATGAGCAACAGAAAAAAAAGTAGCAAACAGAAATTCATTGTATTGTAGCTTTGAAATTCAGTATTTTGTATTATTTGATACCAAAATAATCTATTAGCAATATTCCAAGCCAAACGCTCTGAATCTATAAACCTTTTCAATTTAACGAATCTACGAATCCCAAGCCACAACAAATTAGTAAGCTAAACCCCATTGGATCACTATTAAACCACTCAATTTAATGCCATTATCACTAAAACTCGATACCCACCAACAATCCCTCACTGTTCACTTTGTCCTTTTCTTCCTATTACCCTAAAAGGCTGTAGACCTCCATTTTTGCCGATGAAAACCCTACCGTAAGAATATAATACCCTTGCCCACACAAATGCCTAAACCAGCTGTTAACGGGATGAAACTCTTTCATCCTACGGAGCACACTTGAAAACATCAATTTAATTAATTTTCTCATAAATTGTCGGGTCTATTGTTTTCGGCATATTTAATAAATGGCATAAATCGAGGTAAAATCTCTCCTTCGTTACGGTACCAAAAGAAAAATGTCCATAACACAAAGAGAGCGGGCGTTTGTAGGTATGCACGTAAGCTACTATGAAAAGGCAGCAACTGACAAAGGCCAAAAAGGAAACTACAACTTGAAGAGAGTCCTGTTTCTACCTATATGTGCTGTGTAGAGTAATGCTCAAGTGCTGAAACCGCTATGGTGGCGGTATATCCCGAAAAAAACTGTAATGTGGACCAACCATAGAGTTGCATGACGGTGGGTACTAGAGGACGATAAATTATATTGAAAGGCTTTTATGTGACTTTTCTATCGCTGAGTTTAGGGTTTAATTTTTTTTTTGTGTGTGTTTTGTTCTTTTTTCACAAAGGACATTCCCTTACCACTATGGTGTTTTGCCCGCACATACATACAGGAAAAATTATAGGTGGCCTGGCTTGAGGTTGGGGTATTGCTTTTGGGTGGAGCTATGTGGAGGCTGGATGGAAAAACTAATTTTATTATATCGCTTGTATGATGTTGAGTGTAAAAAATAGGAAGGGACATACACAGCAGCATCCGTCGTTATTGGAGTAAATGACAAAAAGGTATGCGGAAATAAAGAAAAAAAATATTTTGTTAACACTATGTGCTCCAAGAAGGTTACCATGATGAAAATGGGATTTTTTTTTATATATGTGGTTAGAAATGCTAGAAGTAAGTTGAGATCAGTTGCAACTTGGGGGCGCCACTTAAAATGGAAATCATTAACTTCTATGACCATGTATTTGGAAATCTTAGACTCGAAGGAAGAAAATACAAATAGAACTTAATGGTGTTGCTAGTTTGTATGTACAGTGCCGTTCGAAACATTTTGGGCAAACATTTTATTACCCTTTTCGGGCTTAGTTTTTCGAATTTTTAAGGGCTACCAGAGTAGCAAAACCCTCCCTCGAACTACTAAGGAGATCCTATATAGGACCCTGATCATTCCAATCCTCCTCTATGGCGCTGAAGCATATGAAGCATTGAAGGACCATATCAAAATGGATTAAGAAATCCTCAGTCGATTTGAGAGGATAATTCTTTGAAAAATGTTCGGTCCCGTTTGTGTTGACGGGACATGGAGACGAAGATTCCACCAAGAAATATGAGGTGTACAGCGAAATTTCCCTAAGTCAAAAAACTCCGCGTTGGACGAAACGAACCGAGCAAATATTTTGTGTCTGTCACGTCTCAATTTGACAATAAGTGAAATTTTCGAAGATTTAATGTTGCTCAACAAACTGTAGCAAGGAATTTAAAAAAAATATCTTGATACCGGGAATACCAACTGAAAAAAAAAGGCTCAGGAGGCAAGAAAAAGCAACAGAATCGTTTTTTGTTGCTGTACAGCCGTCGGCATCAGTTCAAGACTTCGGTGGTTCTTAAAAACGATCTCTGTGGAGCTACGGGAAAAACAATTTCGTGAAGTTCAGTGAGAAAAAGGCTAGTGAAGGCTGGGCTAAGAGCACTAATGTCAGTACTGAAGCCGGATTTTCCAAAAAAAAGAAAAAAAAAGAAACAGAGAAAAACGTTTGCTTTGGGCTCAAGAGCATCTTAATTGGACTCAAGACATGTGAATCAATGTTATCTTTTACGATGAATGAAAGTTTAAGCTGCATGCTGGAGATGGAAGGATTCTTGCGCGAAGAGAAACGAAGGAAAAACAAAGCTTTGAATGCATATTGCAAATGCCACTAAAACTGAAGGTGTGATGAAGTTGTCTAAAGGTTGTCTGGGGGTTGCGTCTCTGGAAATGAAAATCTTAAAATAGTCTTCCTAGAATCGAAAGTCATTGCAGAAGCTTACCAATGGTTTCTGGAGAATGTATTAGAGCTCTCTGCGATGGATCATTTTGGCGACACTTGCAGATTCCTTTTTTTAACACTACATTGCTCCTGGCTATACAACCAACATTTTAAGAATGAGTTGCAGCTTTGAAATAAGCTGAAAGTTTTATGACTGAAAATAATTTTTGCTTTCATTTTTATTTCTTAGTTGGCTTTCTTACAGTCTAGATTTCAATCCAGTTAGGAATATCTGGCCAATAATGAAACTTAAGGTTGCAAAAAAACGTCCAGAGTCATCTGAAAACCTATGAAAATTACTTATCCGAGCCTGGAACACCACACCTAATTTCTCATGGAACAACCAATCTGCGTCAATGTCTCGCCGATTTGCAGCTGTAATAAAAACAAGAATAGGTCCAACAAATTACGAGGTTAGGTTAGGATTTGTGGGCTAAAGCGAGTCGACGTAGGCATAGCTCTACGTGGGTCCATAGCGATACCCTTTGTTCAGGAGTTTTATACCTATAAAAATAATGTTGTGCTATATTTGAGAGTAATATTAATGTGGTTTGTGCTGTTCCATCTGCTTCGAAAAATACTAACTATATAGATAATGTATCTGAGAAGCACACATGCACTTTGCTTAAATCCCTAAAAATGAGGCAGGTACCTAAGAATTTTGCTCCCGTGACCAAATACAAATTTTTGGCGCAACAGGCTCATTAGTACACACTGCCGAACTTTCTCACAAGTATTAATGTGTGCTTGTGCACATCTTGCACGACGGAGGGACCTGCTGTTTTATGCAGAATCGAAAAGGCGAATTTGAGACAAGTTTTTCTTGACAATTGATACTACTCGGTTGATTTGTCAGATCATCACGAGAGGAGGGCTAGTGGGAATCGAACCCAAACCTTCTGCGCGGCAGTTAATGGCATAGGGCCCGTATCCCACTAGGCGCGGTTAAGGGACAAATACATTCATACTTCCTGATGAAGACCGACTCAAAATAGAGAAGTCTAACAAATTGCGATATATCGAGGAAGATATGGAATACGTAAGACAAGAACAGAACAAACGATCTATAGATCCCGCCTAGATATCACAAGAATTATGGCGAAAGTCACGGGGCACTGATCAACAGGAGACCATTCGGCAAAACTAAGGATCCCATACAACCCTCAATGCCACAGTCGCGTTAACACAAATGTGAGAGAAACCCTCTCCCATTTCATTTGCAAATGTCCGGCACAAGCAAGAGCGAGACTACAGGCGTTAGACCAACCATTCTTCGTCAACCTTAGCGACATCTTGGGTAAAAGATCTTATCAGTTTCCTAAGCCTCACAGGCTGGATCTAAAAACCACTTGTGTAACTTCCACAACAACAAGTATAATAAAGGGCACACGCGTAGTGGTAACCAGAAATGCACATACGTGCTACTTTGATTCGTTCCCAATCTCACCGCACTAACCAGGGCGACACGGAGCCATTCCCTACTCATGACTTTTGGTGTCTAAATTTCGTTTCATGTTTATTTGAATTTACCACGACGAGCCTAAAGAAGTTTCTATTCAAACCGATGAAACAAAAATGTTATATGAAGTTTTAAAGGGGTAGAAACATAAGGGGGGTTCAAACACCATTAGTTTCTATAAACTCTACCCTTTTAAATGTTGCTATGTCTTGGCCTTTCTTAAGAGATTCGGCCCAGTATTTGGTATTCTACTTTTTGACGATTACATCGAAGTTTTGATGTAATTTGTCAATTGTCTACGCTGACGTTGAGACACTAAAGATTCCCGGAAGAACTCTATTCGCGTAGTCGTTAACGAGTAATTAATGTTGATATTTCTGTCAGCTGATAAATAATGGATTGAATTATAGGAAGGCTAGTAGAGAGAAAGGGAGAAAAATGATGTCACATTAGCAAATATTGTAATGGGGTGATTTTTATTGAATTAATAACCAACACTTGAATTTGTTCCTATGATCTAGAAAATATTTCTTCACGTACGAAAAAAATCTTTTCTTTTTTATTTAAATTTATTTTAATTGTAACAGAAATAATGTTTGTAAATAATATTTTAATTTATTTTATTTTAAAGATATAAGTTATGATTTTTGGCAGACATCTTTTTTGGATTGTCATCACCTTTGTAAAGAAATAGTGACAATATTTTAACCACTATTGATCCTATAAATTTATATCACAGTCTTAAGGCTGAACTATAATAAAAGATGGTTGCGGACGAGCACTTCCGTAAATGTGCGAACACATGCGATTTATATTGTATGACCATAATAGCTTTTCGCTTCGATTCATTCAGTTCTTGTTCACTTTTCCTCACTTGTGAAAAGGCGAATTCATTCGGTCTTTATCTTTTTTTTTTGTTCTTTCATATAAAAATTTTACATTTCACTTCAACAGCTGCGTACATTCAAATTTTTAAGTTGATAAGCTACGAATTTTTTTGTTGGCGAAACAACTTCCACTCTGACAGTCGCTTACATTCACAAAAGTGTATCATGGGCAACTTGAATAATTGACAGTACTGAGGAGAACTTAACGTAGAAGTTTGACATGAGCTGCCTATTGCTTCCGACTATAACAGTTTAGCCTTTACAAAGACTTGGGATACATTTTTGGTGTTCACATAAGCAAGAAATTAAGAAATTTGCAGCCGTCTAGTATCAGGTGGCAATTCAGGTGGAATTACATGAACTTGGATAATAATAATGACTTCACCTTTATAATTTGATTGAAGTGAAGCTGCTTTTGGGACGGTGTGAATTGGATTTAATGAAACGCAAATTTGTAACGAAAAACAGTTGAAAAAAAAGGCCGGAGCTATTTAATCGTTCGTATTGAACAGGCTCAGTGGCGCGATGGTTAGTTCGATGAACTTCCGTGCAAATGGTCTGGGTTCGATTCCCAGCCGTATCAACACTTAAATGATTTTTCACTGGCCCTCCTCTCGTGATGATCTGACAAATCAACCGCGTAGTACAGTATAAGAGGATTTCTTGGGATGAGGGGGATCGATGAAAATTGGCAGTTTAAATTGAAGACACAAATTTACTCGTAGAACATCATTTTTTTCTCAACTTTCGTGAGACGTAGACAATTGTGGAAGGAAGTAATTGGCTTACACTTGAATGAAAATGGTGATGCAACCGCCAATTCGAGTTCATTATAAAAATAAAACCTAAAATAGAATCAGGTCTAGAGCATTCTTTAAAATAAAATTTAAGAATAGCTTATCTTAAAGTCGTTGTTCGGAGTTGGCATAAAACAGGGGGTCCCACCATCCTGCAAGAAGTACACACGCACATATGAGAAAGCTCGGCCCTGAATCCTACCAAGCCTGTTGCGCCAAAAATTCGTAATTTTTTGTATTGAACGAGTGTACTTGTATTGCAGTCAACACGTACGTGGTGTTGATGTGCAAAACAGGATCTATTATCGTAAGTGTGCAGCTCGTATTTCATTCAACCTAACTGTGCGATTTCGTCTCGTTGCGCT
The DNA here is from genome assembly GCA_949824845.1 of Rhingia rostrata. Taxonomy (NCBI): domain Eukaryota; kingdom Metazoa; phylum Arthropoda; class Insecta; order Diptera; family Syrphidae; genus Rhingia; species Rhingia rostrata. The sequence goes on along the minus strand of OX463756.1, from coordinate 38,529,827 downwards.
GACGCGACGGTTTCGTGTTGGCGTGTTGGTTGGATAACGAGGAAGTAGGTAGATGAGTGTTTGTTTGTTAAAATAGTATAAGGGATGTTGGTGCACAGCAGGGATTGCTTATTTTGTTTACATACGACGACATTTTTAAGACAAAATGCATACATATGACAGTGCTTTGAAAAAAAAAAACATTTATCGTGAGAGGCAGCAAGCTGAAGATGAAAGTTGGTATGTGGTATGATTGGGGCAGTGCTCGGAATCAAGCCTCGCAGGGTAGATTCATTCGACACATATACGGACATAGTACATCCAGCTGTAGACTTGCGAAATCGAATGATTTCACGATAGACAGCTTCGTTTTAATTTGAATGAACTACATAGAAGGGTGCCCAGAATTGTATAGCGAATTGGTTTCATAATACGAACCATACCCATTTTTCGAACGTTACTACACTTTTTGTTAACATTTTGGACTAGGTATGCCACTTTACTTGAAATATAGAATTTACATATTGTGAAATTATACCTCTAAGTGAAGTGGAATATAAGTTACCACTTTACAAAAGTATTCATGATTCGAAAAAATTCAAAAGTGTCAAAAAAAAATACTAAAATTATCAAATATTGACGTACGTTTTTGTATCACTAAGTCGACGAATTGTCATATAACCCTTTTGACAACCTTTTAATAAATCAAATTTATTGGATGACGTAAGTGTGTTTATTTAACTCTATTTACAAATCAAAGAAAATAGCTAGATCCTTATGTATTACGGCCAGATCGAATGGCGTGAAATATTTCTTACATCAAAATCGTCATTACAAGTTGCAGTACAAGGTACACAGTCCAACTTGAAACGACACGAACAACACGCAATAAGAAAACACAGAATCACAAAACCCGCAACAAAATTAAACTAACTTCGCGAAGATTAATTTTCACAATTATATCGATCATGAAGTGGAATATCTGAAAAAATTTATATTTTGAAATATTTGGCGTATATTATCTACCGGTCATTATATATAATCACACATAGATCCGTTTATGTATACCTCAAACCGTTATACTTTAATTAATACTTTCATTTTTGACGTCAATGATTTTATTATGTTTGGCGAAAAATACGAACAGACGTATCCGAATTATTCGCTAATTAAGATTTTGCATACACGCCAATTCGTATTTCGAAGGACGATATATTCCACTGGAAATCAAGAGCAGCTGCAGTGTTGTATGTTTGCCTTACCTGAGACAAATAAATTTTTCAACAAGCGTGTGTTTTGTAAGCATTTTATTCCGCATCTAGATCTAGCCCTTTGGAATATCAAGGTTAGAATATCGCATTTCGAGATTAGAATTCAATAAGCCTAACATAATACGATTTTAAGTCCATGGCCAAAGTTTGGAGATGTATACCCAAAACGAAAACAAGAAGCTATTAGCTCAATCAATGAAGAAATAGTTTGGTGTATAAGTTGCAACCAAAATGAAGCTTTGGGGAACAACTACATAAAGGGTGATCCATTTCGAGGTTCCCTACTTTTTTAAAGAAAAAAACACAGAAAGTTCAAATTTAATGGAGAATGTTTATTATCATTTGAAAGAACATTCTTTGGCATTTATTTTTTGAAGATTATGTCTATCAAATGTTGGCCGTTGCTAAATCGCAGATGGTCCATCCGTTGAGTCCAATTTTCGATCACTCGTTCGAGCATTTCGACTGGTAACTGGCGAATGACACGCGTGATGTTTTCCTCCAAGGCCTGAATCGAAGCGGGTTTGTCGGCATAAGCTATTGACTTTACATATCCCCACAGGAAAAAGTCTAACGGTGTGATATCACACGATCTTGGTGGCCAATCGACCGGCCGGTGATGGTGTTGCGAATAGTACGCCCATTAGGCCGATTATGTTGACCATAAGTTGAGCGAAGTGCACGAAACACATTCCTCTCAGAACGTAAATTTTCATAATAAAGTTGAACAATTTGCAAACGATGTTCACGCGTAAGTCTTTCCATTATGAAATGCCAAACAATACTAAACAAAAATAACATGACAGCATGACACGACTCACACGTGATCTGTTAAAAAAGGCTATTGAAAAAAGTATCTCTACTTCGATCACCCATTATATTTGATAGATTGCAGATGATTTAAAATAACAATGGATTGTTTGCAAAAATAAATTCTAGTCCGACGTTTTATCACATCCAAATGCAAATATTTTCCTATCAAAATTCCTTTTCAAATGCTATTGAAATATTAGGGGCAACCTAATCTGATCTGGCTTCCACTACCGTGGTGATTCCACTTTTCGGTTAGAGGATTAGTTAAAACACTTATTGCTGCGATAACAATTCAAAGAACAATGGTTTTCGCAGCAAACATTATTCCGACATAAATATATTCCATTTGCCTAATATGGTTTTCATACCGATATGAAAGCTATGATTTCAGCCCGAACCGAAAACTAGGTATTCCCTAAAATTCGAAAAATTAAAGTTTCCCAATAAATTTTCAGATTCTGAAAACAGTCTCAAAATCACTGAGCAGATGTCATTTTACTAAAGGTTCTTAGAGCGCACACAATTTTTAAACTTTAATCGAAACCTGGTCGGTCGAAAGCGTAAATAAGTTTTTGGAAATATTTTGTTAAAAACTCAGAGTGTGAAAAACGTGGAGGTTTACTTTTTCCAAGTGAAGTGTGCACACAAACCCTCCATTATTTTGTTGGGTCTTATATGTGTTTGGCCAACAAGCGACAACAATTTTTCAAAATAGAGTTGCCCAATGTAAAAACATACAGCCTTATTCATAATCTCTTTAAGCAATGTATAAAGTTATGCACTCCTTAAAATGCCTCTGAACGCAAAAACCTTATTCATAAAACTTATACAACGTTGAAAAGATGCTGCATATCCTAAACGCGTCTGATTGTTGAATAGTGCCTGTATAAGCGCATTTTATTTTTTTTATTTCTATATACACGGGCGGCTGAGCATCAGGGTTACCAAAGGTTTAATTGTTATTTGTAACAAATTGTCAAGTGTATTTTTGTATTTTAGCAGTTGTGTTTCACGGTTGAATTTATTCAAATGTTAATTCTTCTTTACCTACAGTGAGTAAACATAAGTCAACAAGATTTTATTAAAATTTTGAGAACAAAGTTGCCGCTATGGATTACGCAACCATAAAAGGTACCCTGGGTAACTTTACCGAGCTGTCGAACATCCAATTCTAATAGATTTTCCTCTTTTTGGTAAATTATTTGACACAAACCCTGTATGACTATTATGGGCGGGTAAATATTTTATGAATTAGAATTTGTGCGACCCTGAATCTAGGCTGTATAAATAGTAACTTGTGCACCTTATAACTAAACAACAGTTGAGATGTATTTTAGTGAATTCTTATTAATAAGGCGGACACTGTATACTAGAGTTGTTAGTCAAATTGGCCGTTCAATGATTGATTTATTGCAAATTTTGCTGCTTGACAGCCATATAAGTGGGAGCAATTCTAGAAAAAGCGAGTATAAGTGTTTTTTTTTTATTTTAGCTTTTTGATGTGTCAAACATAGAAAGACAGTCTTTTTAACTTTCATATCACTACTGTGCCTCTTGATGAATTAGGTTCACAAGCCTTGTTTTTCCTTAATCGACAAAAATGTATTTTTAACAGTCTATTCTATGATCTGTAAATAACTACAACTCACTGGTACCATAGAACCATTACTTTCATACACCACTGTTAATTTTATGTTAAGCAATTTTTCGCTTGGACTGCAGGGTTGAATGAAGAATAAATATGAGAAAAAAAAACACATAATACAACAATAAATTGCACTGAAGCAACCATACTCCTGCAGAGCCAACGAAGGGCAGAGACCCTTTTAGGAGAGTTCGTAGTCGTTGTCGTCGTCATATCTGGGGGTTGGACAAAATGTGATTTATTCGATGTGAAAGAATTTTCCGCTCATTTCTAGCAGACTGAGAAAATATCGGGTGGCAAAATGATAAAAAAATGAATTCAATATGATTTACGATAAAAACGACACACAAAGGGGGATGAAGATAGAAAATAATCTTTGAGCGCGCTTGTCCTGACTGGTGGTAGCAGCGCATATATGTGCCTCATATAGTGCTATAGCCGTGTCTTTCTAATATACAAAGTGGAATGTTTATATTTTTTTTTGTTCAGCTACAGTACTTACCCCCACGAACTTCACAAGTCAAGACGATGTTGTCACCCTCAAGAAGGGGCCCAACTGCACCGGCAACATCTCGCCCAGATGCGTCGTAAACGAGAATCTGATGGGGAGGAACTGTTGTTCATTGGGTTGTTTTCGGTTTTGTGATAATAATGATCCAAGTTGAAGGCGAACAATACATGCAACGAGAGCAACCACAACCAAGGGTTGTTTCGAAAACGAAAAGTGAATTAGTTCCCGAGTCATACATGTACATGTGAAGTGAACACAGGAAGATGCTGACTGTCAACATTGCTGTTGGAGCAGCATAGAATGTACTTACCAATAACCGTTAAATTAATTCTATGATTACGTGTGGGTGAATTTTGAAAATCCACTCGACATCTGTACACCTAATTTGGGAAATGAAAGAGAGAATGTCATTGAAATAGATTGCAACATTGGAATGGATTTTATTTTTAACTTACTCCTTCATCGTCCAGCTGAATGTTGTCGACTGTCAATTTGGCAGGTTGCTTATTTGTAACGAAATATGCACGTGGTCCAAAGGAGTTGGTATCAGACCAGTACAGAGCTTTTTCGAACGGTCTACCACGAACATCAAAACTGCAAAAAGAAGAGGAGAGTTTGAATCAAAATAAATGAAAATTTCATACATTAAAGGAGATTTTTAAATAAAAATGTCTGACAGGAACCTCAAAGATGTCAATTTTTAAGGAGGATTTCCTCAAAATATCTATATTTACAGAGTTTGAGAGGATTATAAGTTTTTTGCATCCAATGGATTCTGAGAAGACACAAATTCAATGAAATGAGATAAGAGGATTCCTTAGGATGAGAGAGATCGAGGAAAATTGGCAGGTTATATTGACGACACAAATGTACTCGTAGAGCATCATTTTTTTCTCAGCTTTCGTAAGACGTAGACAATTGTGCAAGGAAGTAATTGGCTTACACTTGAATGAAAATAATGCTGCAACCTTGAGCCAATTTGAGTTCATTTTAAAAATACAACCTAAAATAGAATCAGGTCTAGAGTATTCTTTTAAAAAACGTTCAACAGGACACACAGGTCTATCAGAATGGTATGTAAAAAATTATATTTAGTCAATTATGTGCAATGACATTCGATGACATCGCTAGACTGTGGTATTCTGATTATGAAATTAAACTAGAGAAATCGGATTGGTCTATCGATAGTCCATATACAAATATTTGGCGCAACGGACTCGTTAGTGCTTATAGCATTACTTTTCAAACAACCATACCTCGACTATTATGCTCTACTTCCTTCGAATAAAAAGTGAAGCAACTCATCAGCAGACTCTCCCTTCTGAAGATATCTTCTACTTAAAGTTGAAGAATGCTTTGATCTGTTTTCTGATCATTTTCCGGTCATTCTAACAACGAGAGAGTCACTCTACTTACTTTTTAAGTGGCGCTACAGTCCGGAATGAACCTGGCCCTCAAATAAAAGATTTGGTAAGACAAAAAGAAAAAGCTCGTAAGAGATGGCAATAAGCTCGTGCTCCGCAAGATAATAGATATTTAAATCGGTTGAGTAACTTGCTATCAAATTCGATTCAAATTTTTAAAACCCGTGCAGTAGAAACATAGCTGAACCGCTGGAAAAGAATCGAATTATTCACTTTGAAAAGCAACTTATGTCAAAAAACTGCCAAAACACGCTGTGACACCATTAAAGGTAACTCAAAACTTTTTTGCAAAAAGCAATAAGAAAAAAGCATACGTTTTTGCCGCACATCTTGAAAAAGCATTTCAAACATTTGATGGTCCAGAAAACAGTCATTTATTCGAGACTACAATCGATAATATTATAGTTAGATAGTTAGTATTAGTATTGCCGAGCTTAAATGGGAAATACAGAAATTAAAGCCTTAAAAAGCTCCATGTTATGACTACAGGAGAACTTCTTCAAATGTTGCTTTGGAAAACATAAAATAAACTCATCTACCATTATAATGATGTAATTGAGAAATCTTTCAAAGAAACGAACATTTGCTCAGACGTATTTCCTGACGTGTTGTAAGCCTTGGCATAGAGGCCTTCTATCTAAATTTAGGCACTTGGGACGTATCTTGAGAATAGACTTTTCCATGTGAAGCTTGGAAACGCATATTCAGAGTTCTATGAAATAATGGCAGGAGTACCCCAAGGAAGCGTTCTTGGACCACTCGTGTACCTCCTATTTACACGTGATGTCTCACAAACTAACGATTCAAAATTTTGCTGCAACGTTTGCTGACCATACAGCTAAACTAACAGTTGGCACAAAAATAGAGGAAACAAATATGAAATTACAAAACGCTCTTAACGAAATTAATGAATGGACAAAATCCTGTCAGATTGCCCTAACGAGAGTAAAACGAATCATGTAGATTTTTCCCATAAACGGACAAACCATTTGCCTGTTTTTCTAAATATGGTTCGAGTCCTTTTTGCAAATGAAGCGAAATATCTCGGAATGACACTCGATGCAAAATAAAAATGGAAGTCACATATAAAAAAGAAATGCGAAGAACTTAAAAATAAATACAGAGAACTGTACTGGTACTCGAAAAATATTCGAAGTTAAAGCTTGATAACAAGCTGCTATTATACAAAAAAGTGCTGAAATCAGTTTGGACATATGGTGTACAACAATGGAGTTGTACCAGTGAAACGATTTTAAACATTTTACAAACTTTTGAAAGCAAAATGTTAAGATCGCCAATGCGCCGTGGTACATAAGGAACGAAGATGCACACAGCGATCTATATATTCACGCGGATATATATGAAACGAAAAAGTTTGCACTAAAACAGAAAAAAAAGTTTATTAGGACACGTTAACAAAACGTTGTTCCCAATTCTTGATGAAAGAAGTTTTCGCGGCGTCTTCAAAGAACAAAGCCCTTTAATTTGGGCCGATAACAACAAACCGCGCTATAAATTGCGGAAAAGCAGGAACTCTCAAAGAAATGTTAAACGCCAAACATTCATTACTCGTAATAAAAAAAAAAATTCTAGAGAAGTCGCATACTTAGTTCCAATACCAATACAATAAGGGTGGTGGTTTTAGTGATTCAAATTTCTGTGGACACATGATCTCTGTGTAAGAAGATTTCCACTAGCCCACGGAGAAGAAAAAGCACAGCCATACATGTGTGGACGTCTGCGTCTTGCACTATCTCTCTGCTTCCTTCTTATGCCGAATCCGAACGACTGCGTTGAGATAAGCATAACTGGACAATTTATACTACTACTACTAGTTGCTCCAATTAATTTAAGTATCTCAAACTATTCACTTACAACTTAACTGCCATAAGCCCATCCAGTGTTTATGACAGGAAACTCCATCTTCACACTTCTGCAGATCCTTTAAGAGTCTCTATCAAAGACGCACAACGACTAAAGAGACGAGCACTACAAATCCATGTTTTAAAGCCACATAAAATCTATAGAAACGAGCAATTCATCGTTTTGGCACTCTGCTTAGACTAGTCTATTTGTGTTGCATGCTCATTGAGAATTCTTGCGTATTTTCAGGGACTGCAACGACCTTACCGAAACATTTGGTACAAAAAAAAAACAACAATTAAGACAAGTAGAAGCATTGCCGAGGGACTTCTTTCAGATTATTCTTAACAGGATTGTACAAAACTGCAGAGCCAACACCAGGCGCATAATCTTTCATAAATCTCTGAAAATCGTTTGTTCCATTTTTGTCGTAGCAGGGCCATATCGTCCTCGTCCTTTTTCAGGAAGAATGAGTGTATCTGTCCCTTAACCGCAATTAGCGGGATAAGGACCCTTGCCGCAAGTGCGCCGTGAAGAGCTGAGCCTGGCTAGCTCGTCTGCACGCTCGTTTCCTTCAATGACACTGTGGCATGGAACGCAGAAAATGTGTTTCTGAAGCGTTCGTCAAAGTGGGCAAGTTCGTTCCGGCATTCCTGTACCAGTTTGGAGGATATGGTATCCGAGTTGATGGCCTTTATGACCTCTTGGCTATCTATGAAAATAGCAGTATTTTGCTTTTCCGTAGTGTCACGCCCCAGTAGCGTACAAGCCTCTCTGATAGCCAGTAGTTCCGCCTGGAATACGCTGCCAAAGTCCGGTAGGCGGTATGATATTTTCAGTGATTCCGAGTAGACTCCGGACCCTTATTTTAGAGCCGTCGGTTTATACGACCTTTTCGAAATCTCTTACTACTTCGTTTCTCCTCCACTGCGTTTTAGTAGGAAATCATACGTGGAAGCCTTTTTTGAAGCTTAGTATAGGTGTTATGTAGTCTTTTGGAATCGTGACCATGCATTCAAGCATCCTGACTCCTTGAGTCTTACTGAGCTGCATCAAGCGGTATCTTTAATGTGTAGGTCGAGAGGCAAGAAATGCAATAGTACAGTAAGGGCATCCGTTGGCGCCGACCAACGCACTCGTGGTGCCTATACTGGCTGTTCTTTGCAGCCCTTTTTTAGTTTTGTAAGTTTGTAACCTTTTTCAATGCGGGCCACCATACTAGTGAGCCGTATGTGAGAACCGGACGTAACACTGCTGTGTACATCCATAAGGTCATCTTTGCTTGGAGTCCGCACTTCTTTCCAATGGTTTTGCTATAAGCATAGAAGGCAACACACGCATAATGGATTAATTATGGAAATCAACGTATTGATGGGCTATGCAGATTAAAACAAAGAACTTTACGAGCTATACAGTGACATAGATCTTATTAAAAAAAATCATTGGACGTTTAAGATAACTAGGATTTTGGCTCGTACTCGAGTGTTCCGTTTACAGCCAAACAATAACGGAGGAGCTTTTAGAAATAGTTTCTAGACTTCGTTTCATTTCAACAAACGACAAGATACTCAGTTTCAGCTCAGAGACATACTGTTCAACGATACAAAAAAAAACAACACAAACAATAATTTTGTTTGTATTGTTTGATCCATAATAATGGATCAAACTTCTAGAAGACGTATTTCCACGAATAAACAATCAAAAAAAAAATCAAGAGCTCAGCCAATAACATTCTACAAGCATCATATAGCATTATACAATCACCTCACACGACAAAAAAGTTTATAAAAAAAATAGTTACAGCTTATACTGCTATGCTACTGCTCTGTAATATTTCTAGCAGAAGCTCTATTGGCACTTCTTAATTTATAGTACATAGAAACACTTTTGTGAATCCTATAATGGAACCAAACAGTAGGTTCATTATTAAATATGTGATAGTCTCCAAATGCACCAAAAAAAAAAATAACCTCTACCAAAAGGTTCGGCCTTAAAAATGTTTAGCTTCAGCGCACAATTCAAGCTCTTTAGAAGTATTGCTTCAAAATTTTTTAAATGTAACCTTACACATGGGAAATCGTAGCACCTGTTTGCATTATAAGACTTACAAAAAAACTTGTTTATAGAAATTGCTTAAAGTAACATTATTGTATCATAAATATTAATACAATACCAATAGCCTGATTATGTACCTCTAAGGACATATTATTTATTACCAAATCTATTATCAGTTAATAGCCCCAAAGTTGGTCCTCAAACTGCGGCAGTTTTTCAATTAAAAAAGACTCAACCAAAATCACTTCCCCTTGTCTCTACCACCCCGGGCTAAAACCACACACATATGGAGTTCTAACAAAATAAGTAATAAATTCTAACGACAGCTTAGTACCAATATCCTCCTATTGACGACCAAAACCATTCAAATCATATTAATAGCCTTAGCCATAACATACCTGTCCAAAAAAGCTAAAAAAGTGCGAGTGTTCAAAGCACCAATGAACATCTTTTGCCCATCATTCCAATGAGGGAGCAATGAAACCGGGACCCGAAAAATACTTCCCCGGACCTCGGCTAAATTGGCAATAATTCTTTTTTTTCGAATTTTTATTGCTTTCGGATGAAATATCGAAATCTAATAGACATACATTCTCTCGACCCTACTGTTCAAGTCGTGTGCCAGATACTCCACGGGTGGATAAGTTTGAATGCTACGACTATACCGCCGGCATTGAGACCAGGACCAGGACCGGGACCATAACTTGGGTAATTTTTCTTATTTTTCTATTTCTCTTCTTTTTTTTTTTTTGTTGATTCGTGAACCCTGTGAAACCGGAACATAATTTAGTTCGTCCTTCACCCGCACCGCATCGCTATGGTTTTGCCATTTCTCTCATTCTGTGTCGTTTTGCTCAAACCCACACCAATACCATATAACGATGAGGAAATGGAATCGAAATCACTTTCAAATGGTTTCTTCATTCGACGAAATGAAACCCCAACAGCCCAGGGCCAACATACACAGTACACACACATAAATACGTCCCAGCTAGCATCACGATTTACTGTTGCTTTTAGTTAAGGGGACTTGATTCCCACAGGAAACAGGATAGCTGGTGCGTAAGTTAGTAATTATGAGAGAATAATAGCGTCCAAAAGTTTTGTCTTTGCAGTCAATTGGCAGATTATTTATAACCAAAAGTGTGTTCGTTTATTTTTTTTTTATCACACGGTTGATTGGCCTGGAGGCAGTTATATGTGACGCCACAAGGGGGTGAACTAATTTAAAGGCGGTTGTGCAGGTGATGGAAAATCAATTTTATTAGATAGTGCAGATACTCTCTTTACTATGCCAGGAAACATCCTACCGCATGGCCACCAAGCTAATTTATCAAAAGAAAATTTCAATGGTTCCCAAAGGTCCAATGGTTATTTATGGAGAAGGGCGATGGAAAAAATGAACCCCATCGCACCATGAGTCTGTGGCTAGGGCAGAAAGGCAGGCAATTACTTATTTATGCGCTGCAGTGGGGTGGTCTAACACTGGGTATCCTGTAATTTCCTTCGTCTGGGAAAATGTTCACTTAATGTTTTGACAAATGTGCAAATCGCCCGAGCCCTAGCCGGAGTAAGTGGTCCGTCTGCAGATCCTTTATAAGCTTTTGCTACCCCCGGTGGAATTTTTAATCATGCTAATTACTCACAATGCCTGAGCTGAAAAATGATATCCACCACGCAGGACTCGCAGCAAGGAATATGTATATCGGTACTTACAATTTAAATCAATTTTAATGTGATGGAGGTTTACCAAACTACACCTCTTGCGAACGTCTTGATAAAGTCAAAATCGTGTAGTAAAGGAAATGGCAAAAAAAAAAAATTAGACCCACCCAGACCGGTGTGGGCTTAAGGCGGCCATAAAAATATGCTTAAATTTTCTCCATTAAAAAGAAAACAAAACGAACAAACATCCGTTTTTAGGGAGCGATATAAAAGTACCATAGCAACCCCAAGAGTAACTTTGTTTTTTGTAAAGCTTCCCTCGTTTAAGTTTAACGAAAACATTTACTAGGCAACCATCCGTGAGAGTGTGTAACAAAAGATCCTTGAATTTAGTTTTCCCTTCCGTGAGATTATTTCCCATTATTCGCTCATTAATAATTCTTATCAACACGAGACGAGGACGACGACGACGACGACGACATTGGGCGCAACGGTAAAAATTATTGGAAGAGAAATTAATGTTTTTTTCGCACTTTCTGCGCCCTTCTTCAACCCTCACTTAATGCGAAGATGTCAACCCTCATTCATCCATTTCATGCACAAGGACAATATGTACGTAGGGAAAGAAAGCAACGAAGACGACAAGGATGATGATAAGAAAATACTAACACAGTTTAAAAGAAACCACCATCGCATTGAAAAATTGGAAAATAACGGTTGACCTTTTTTTTGGAGTGGAAAACCCTTATCACTGACTACGCCCGGTCGGCATACATTTGTACAATGAATGCGCGTCCTGTTTTTGTCCGCGGCGCGTTTTAAGTAACTGCCGCGATGTTATAAATGTTTATGACGGTTTGCTTTGGAGGCAGAAGAGGACCTAATGTGCAAAGGACATACTGATGATGATGATACTGGTGTATTTGTTGTGTGGGTGGCAGATCCTCTTTTTTGGTCATGTTCGAAGCAATGAAGTGGCATATCCTGTGACTGTCGGAAGTTGTTCGTGAGCCTAAATGGTGGACATTTGCCGGACTTTTTTTCTTTCTTGAAAATTTGTCGCAGGTGAGAGGTTTCCTATTTTTTTTTTATATTTTATTTTGATGGTGACTCTTAGATGGGGTAAATTTTCATTTAGCTGACAGCGATAGGTCATGGGTAATGAATAATGAGAAACTCGAGCAGCCGGTTGTTCACTGATAATTGTAATGATAAGTTGGTATACTTGGCACACAGGGCAGTGAAATTGATGTGAGTTTTCGGAGCGTTTGGAATGTTGATTGGTTCTTTTATTACCGTTATCAGTTGGTGATGGTTGTTTTCCTTTCGGGCAGAGGGTGTAATGCGAACCGGCAATACAGATGAATTCATTTGAAAAGGTTTGATAAGTATCAATATGCTTGTTGAAGGAATTTTCTTAAGGACTTCTTAAGATTAGAAAATTTTTTTCATAAAAAGAGCCTTGGGTAGCTATTATTTTTCAACCGAACATAAGCTTGTGAGAAGAATTGTTAAAACGTAATCTCTGGAGGTTATTAGAAGAAGCACTCCAGGATTGATGTTTAGAAGTTCTACCAACGCATAAAATATTGAAGCCAGGCATATGAGGATGAGAATATCAAGGAAAAATCATGTTGAAGGGCTCAGTGGATAGAGAAAAGTATTTGTAGGTGCATGGATAAAGGACCAATTATTGATTTCACTGGACTTTTCAGTGATCCACAAACAGAGGGCTCTCTTAACTGCGCCAATTACAAAGGCATGTGTCCCCTCAACAATGCCCACAAAATCTATGACAGTAGATAAGTTTTTGTATGAAATGTGGACGACGGAAACCATATACCAACAATCTGACATCAATGTGGCCAGAATAGTCCATAACTGATCAAATCTTCACAAACCGAAAAAGTCCAAACCGATACCATCTTCCTATTCATCGATTTCAAAGCTTCGTACGACAACATTTGTAGTGATGAATTAAAAAGAGCCATGACAACATTTGGTTTATCGGGTTAACTCGCCATTTTGTGTTGAATGACAATTGAGAGATCTCGGACATCGAAACGGATTCATCTTAAGTGAAGAATCTATCAACGCATTTCCAAACTAGGGTAAGCAGACTATTATTTGAGTTCAGCCAGGCTATCAGACTTTTTTTTTTGGGTTACCCAATATTACTGCAGCCATTGTATAATAATTCGGATAATTAATTCGTCCTGAAGACAAAATGAAATGATGAAAAAAATTGATGCCTGAAAATTATTTATACACAAGTCCTTTGTGCCAAGCTTTGTCAAATGCTAGAGATACGCCCAGAAAAACAGTGGAACATAATTTTTTCTTCAAAGACTTTTTTTAATTTTATTAGTTATACCTGGTCAATTGTTGAACGTTTATTTAAGATGTCAAATTGGTGGTCAAAAATTAATCATTTTGTTCTATCTTTGGCTGACGGGCTCTGGGTTCGATTCCTAGCCGTAGCAACACTTAAATGATTTTTTCACTGGCCCTCCTCTCCTGATGATCTGACAAATCATCCTAGTGGTATCAATTGTCAAGAAGAGCTTATCTAAAATATTTCGTTTAGAGTCAGCATATAACATTAGATCCCGCCATCGTGCAAGCTCGGCAATGACTACTAACGATCCTGCTGCGCTAGAAGCTTCTATCATTACCTCTAAGCGCTTGATAAAGATCTCTTCAAAAGCCTTTCAAATTGTAGGAATAAAATATGTTGGCCTATACAGTTTTTTACAAGCTGAAGATTTCTCCAGAATTGAAACCATATGGTCTACGACTTTCCACTGTCATGATACGTACCTAATAAATGTAACTGAACTAGAATTCGGAATTTGGAATTTAATGATAACCTTATTTTTCTTAAGATTTTTAGTATCCTGGGAAAGTTAAGTGAAAAAATTATTTTTCTCATTCATTCATTCCATTCCCCATTGCTTTTTTTTCCTGCATATGACGTTTTTTTGGGGTCATAATCCCGAAAACCAAAATTACGAAAACTCAAACGTCAAATAGACAACTGATGTCTCATTTCCGTTAGTGGAGGTGTTGTAATCAATTGTGTACAGTTGTGTTAATGTGTTTGTGTGAATGAACATTAGTCATAAATCATTTCATAAATGTTTTTTGTTTATTAGGCTTGATCTTCTTTTGTTATGTTTTATTATTTTTTTTTTAACTTATAAAATACAAAATTTCTGATTTTTTTTGTTCCTACAATACTATTTTTGGCTTTTTGGGTTTTCGGCATTTCGGTTTTTTCGGGATTTTGGGTTTTCTGAATTTCGGATTTCCGGCATTTTAGTTTTTCGGTTTTCGGGATTCTGTCCGACTTCCATTTTTTTGCCTTTTATAGCTTTTCAATGTGAATAGTTTGATCTTTTGTCAGCACCTAGCCTCAACGACTCTGATGTAATTTGTTGAGCTTATCGTTCAAATTACTAAAGTAGATTTTTTACTCTAGTCCTCGAGATTGTAGCAGTCTTTTATGATCAGTATTTCTCCACTAACAACTATTTTATTTGTGTGGCATACTTAAACGCAGGTTTTGCTACTAAAGGGTGATCCATTTCGAGGTTCCCTACTTTTTTAAAGAAAAAAACACAGAAAATTCAAATTTAATGGAGAATGTTTATTATCATTTGAAAGAACATTCTTTGGCATCTATTTTTTGAATATTATGCCTATCAAATGTTGGCCGTTGCTACGTCGCAGATGGTCCATCCGTTGAGTCCAATTTTCGATCACTCGTTCGAGCATTTCGACTGGTAACTGGCGAATGACACGCGTGTTTTTCTCCAAGGCCTGAATCGAAGCGGGTTTGTCGGCATAAGCTTTTGACTTTACATATCCCCACAGGAAAAAGTCTAACGATGTGATATCACACGATCTTGGTGGCCAATCGACCGGCCGGTGATGGTGTGGCGAATAGTACGCTCAGTAGGCCGATTATGTTGACCATAAGTTGAGCGAAGGGCATGAAACACATTCCTCACAGAACGTGAATTTGCATAATAAAGTTGAACAATTTGTAAACATTGTTCACGCGTATCCAAAGGACAATGCACAGGGGCCTGTCTGGTTGACTTTGAGAAGGCCTTCGACACCGTATGGTTAGAAGGGCTTTTCTACAAGCTAACCAGACTCGGCATGCGTAAACCCATGCTATATATGATTTATGAAATGCTTATGGGAAAGAAGTTCGTCGTCAAATGTGGCAACGTAACTTCGAGTAAAGTCTTTGAAATTAAAAACGGTTTACAACAGGGGACGGTGAACTCCCCGATATTGTTTAACATTCATACAAGTGATCTTGTAGGTTCCCTTAGTCACGCTATAGCGTATGCAGATGATCTGGTGGCCGGTCCGAAAATCGGAGTCATCAACATACTTTTGCAACGTGACTTCGATCACATCAAGGGATATTGCGATGATTGGAAATTGAGGATCAATTTCCAAAAAACCGAAACAATTCTGTTCAGGACCCCAGTGCAGAAGGCATCTTACGATACCAAAAAAAACTGGAAAAAATTGTGCATCATTGGACAGCATGGACGGCCGTTGGCGCTGAGAACTGAAGTCAAATACCTTGGCATCTGGCTTGACAAGTTTCTGTATTTTAATAAAAATGTGGATGCTTGTCTGGCTAGGGCTAGAGGGGCTTATGCTCCAAGAAGATTGTTTCAAAGCAGTCAACTTGATTCAAGGGTGAAAGTCATTTGCTACATGGCACTCATAAGGCCGATCATCGCCTACGGTTGTCCTGTGTGGTTCAATATTTCACCATTCTACATGGAAAGGATACGGCTGTTTGAGAGGCGTTGTCTCCGATCCTGCTTAGAATTGTACCGAACGCCGGACTCCGAGTACATAAAATATTATCGCAACGAGGTTCTTTACAATGGGGCCCAGCTGAACAGAATCGACAATTTCCTTATTAAGGTGATTCGAAGGCACGCTGCAAGGGCGATGGCTAGCGACAACAGCCTGATCTTTGGGGCTTATTACCCCAATGAAACATATATGTGGAGAGTACGCTCGTGTCGGGCGTTATTCCACCAGAGGCGTTAATTTATATATCGATTCGTTAGGGTTGGTACCGGACAGGAACGGTATCCCGGTTTTATACCACGGCTACCGTGACAAGCGGCTAATCAGCGACGGGTATGTCGACAATGCTCCGGAGCTCCTCCGCTTTAGCACTTCGGTATCGGATCGCGATAGGACCGATGCTGAAAGGCAGAGTATGGAATTTTGGTGGCTACATGAGGGAAGTGATTCTGCACTTCCTCCTAACTTTGCGGACTTTTAGACCACTCCTTAATTGTAAGATAAATAAAATTTAGAAACGAGGTCTGGGGCGGGGCATGTGCACCATATTGGCGTACAATATGGTGGAATACATGCAGCCGGGGGGCCAAAAGTCTCGATCGGGATGGTGACCCCTCGGGGCATTTGCAAGTAGTTTTAAGTAGTCTTAAGTAGTATTAAGTAGTCTTAAGTTAGTTTTTCATCTAGTTTAAGCTTTTTTATATAAAACAAAAAATGTTACAGAGCAAAGTTTTCTAAATTTTCTTAGAACAAAAAAAAAAGACCTACATAATAAAATAAAATAAAAACGACTAAAGCTGAAAAGCAAATAAAAAAGTTAATTTAAGCTTAGAGCGCCCGCCTAGGACCGATAAGTTAGTATAAGAAAAAATGTTAATTATAAGTTAGATTTAGTCATTTTTGTCTAGTTTTAAGTTAGTATTTTAAGATAATAAAAATGAATTTAAAAAGTAAAAAAAAAAAGTTCGACTGGTAACTGGCGAACGACACGCGTGATGTTTTCCTCCAAGGCCTGAATCGAAGCGGGTTTGTCGGCATAAGCTTTTGACTTTACATATCCCCACAGGAAAAAGTCTAAAAAAGTCTATTATCCAATAATGAATGCTGGGTTTCAAAATGGGTGATGGTGTTGCGAATAGTACGCTCAGTAGGCCGATTATGTTGACCATAAGTTGAGCGAATGGCATGAAACACATTCCTCACAGAACGTGAATTTGCATAATAAAGTTGAACAATTTGTAAAAGTTGTTCACGCGTAAGTCTTTCCATTATGAAATGCCAAACAATACTAAACAAAAATAACATGACAGCATGACACGACTCACACGTGATCTGTCAAAAAAGGCTATTGAAAAAGTATCTCTACTTGGATCACCCGTTACATTGTTAATAATAATAATAATAATAAATAATAAAAAAATAAAAAAAAACTCTGCTCAACTTTAATGTACTGATCAATTTTTTCTGAAGTTAGTACGGAGCTTGAAGAGACGATCTTTAATTAATCTTTTGCTCGCCGTTCTTTTAAGGCGTTGTTTTCAGTTTTATAATAGGTTTTTCTTGGGGGTTGTTCTCTTTTTATAAATCTATCAGACAGGATTACCAGCGAGTGATGTAATGAGATGTCAAAACACATCTCAATATACAATGAGTTTGTTTTCACCCTTTTTCCTATGATAATTCCAAAGACATCTTGCCATAGCCGTGTGTCAATAGCTTATATTGTTTCTTCTGCAATTCGGCGTCAAGAAAAAAATCAATAAAAATTTAAATTCAAAGAGTTGATCGCAGTTTGATTGTCCATTTCCTTATATGAACGCAGATGCCAACTACCGCCATGCAAAGATAATGGAATTTTTTTTGCTGCATTTTTACTTGTATGAATTCAGCTATTGACTTCACCAAACAAACCTTAACCTTAAAAAATTTAAGTATCTCTTCTGTATTAAAATAAACCATAAAACGTCTACATATTCAATTTCACTCACACAAGATGACCCTTAATAAACTCATTTCCATTCTCACCTTGAAAATAATTAAAATCATCGAATTGATTGCTCATTAAACCACAAAATCTCCGCTTTGAAATCATTGATGTGATCAATTAGTCATCTTCTACCACATGTTAGCCACGGAATGGCAAAACGAACCTCAAAGAAAAACAGAAAATCTCATTGCAAACATCAATATTCTTTAAAACAAACACACAACTACAAGGCAACTCGGTCGATATTGCGAAACCCACAACCAGATACAAATGGATATACAGCATCCTATAGGCTCCGCTCTTCGATGACCACAGTTTGCTCTTCGATGACAACTAGTACAACCAACAGATCGACTTTCCAATCCAAGGCTAAAAACTAATTAAACTTTTATTGTGATTTAAATGAAATTCCACTAAGAACGACGGAGGATAAATACAATCTATTACACAGAAAAACACAAACCAATCATCAGGACGACAGACAACGACCACCAGTAGAATGGGAATGGGTAAAATTTACTCAAAAAAAAGCAACACCCCTCTCAACACAATACCCTACCCTACGAATAAAAAAGGTCATGGTTATTAACTTGCACATTTCCAGCTCTTTCATCCGACGACATCCCACGAGAACACACCACCATCGATTGAAACCGAGGTAGGGACCAAGACAAGGGAACTTGCAAAAAAAAAAAAAAAAAGGATTTTACTCCATGAAAGACATGGCAGCTAGAAGGGCAATAAAATTAGCTTCCTTACGCTTTTAACCACAAGAGCAAACCCACAAGATCCAACAAAAAAAAAAGGAGTATGTTGTGGGCGGAAAGGAACCCACGATTACGCTGTCGTGAAAAGGAAACAAGATAAACCATAAGACAAAGATTGCAGTTGGAGAAATTGCTAGTAGACATGGTCGTTCTTTTGGCCCCTTTTGTTCATTTTACGAAGAGTTAATTTGAAAACTTGAAAAGAACGTGCGCAATAGTGAATGTGATCCTTGGAATACATGCAGAGTGCAAGAACAGTTTTGAAAAAATTGTTATGGTTAGAATCCACTCTAGCCGTGATAAACCACGTACTTTCACATGAGTACGTCTCTCCTTAAAAAAGTAGTTTTCAGTTCTGTTCAGGCTATACAGATTCAACTTTACTGAGTCTAACAAAATACGCTTCTTTGCTTTATTTTTTTTTTATTCAACGACTCCCTTCGCATCCTGTGTTGATAAATGTACAAGATTTGCAGTTCAAATTAAAAGATAACGACAAAGTTTAAAAAAAAAATAATTCGGATGGTTTCGGGAATGCACAGCTTGAAGATTAAAATCCGTGGTAGTGTTAAGAAGGAGATTTCATATTCCGTCATTTTGGGAAATCCTTTTTGCATTTCTTGTGGTTTTTGCTGTGTGAATCAGCTCGACGAATCGTGATATTGTGAGGATAATCAGTGATTCTCTCCATTATTCACCACTAAAACTTTAATCTTACGGTTGGCTGGCGAATATGGGTTTCAGGCACGTTTTTGGAAATGTAAAATAGAAATTCCTCAATATCCTTCATAAAGAATGGGCAAGTCAATCTGTATGTTATCCGAGTCATCCTAATAGTACTTGTGCAGCAATTGCGATTGCGACATGTATATAATCAAATTGTGCGAAGTTTAGTTGGATTCTGTTTGGGTTGTATTGTTGGTTGGAAAATGGTGATATGTCCTTGTTAATTGCCAGTTTATATCACAGTTGAAAACTTGTCTTTCAAATTATTTGAAAGTAAAATTTCTGTATTTTCTTTTCAATGCCCCACCTCTGACAATCATTCAGTTGTGTAAAACTATAAGGAGAATTTTTTCAAATTTGACGTTCGGAATCTTTATTAAACTGAGCGTTACATTCTTTGGTTTCAAGCCTCGTAGTAAGACCGTTTGAATAATAATTCAAAAACGAAAATCATCAACATCCTCAAATTATTTTGATATGCCCTACTTCTAATTATCCTGTTGCTCGAAGAAAATATTTTTATTCCAACAAGCGATCTTAAGGAACGATAGCACTCATGATACAACTACTACAGATATGGCTTTCCGCATGTTGCGTTATTACCCTGAGCTTCGATGACGTGGTAAACGCGAAGGCGATATCTGTTTAGCTGTTACAACTACTGCAGAAATGGCTTTAAGCATTTACCATGATCTTCGATTATATAGATGCACAGAACGAGACAAAAAACGCGAAGGCGATATCCATCATGGATATGATTGGTAAAAGGCAAAGATCGGTAACCTTCAAAGTGGAAAGCTGCACTTCCACGTGCCTTTATATTGACAGATCTTGTGCTTGCGAATAAAATACAACGAAACCTACTAACTTCAATGGCGCTACAGTCCGGAATGAACCTGGACCTCAACCAATATGCATCTCCAATTAGTCGGGTCCTTAGCTAACTGCTTCCAGTTGCGCACTCTAAGTTGGTTGAGGTCAGTTTCTACTTGTGCGCGCCACTGACAGCGGAATTTTGTTCTTCATCGCCGTTTGACAGTCTGCATCAGTGGTTCTTCCATCTTCAGCATCGACTGTGTCTCAATAACGATATTTTCTTGTTCATCTCTACAGAATTCGGTTCGAGCCTTTTATCCTTGGCTTTGACGTTTTACACTTTGATAAAACTTGCGAACATCGTTCCTATATCTACGATCGCTTGCTTTTCTTGCTCTTATTTCTTCTTTCTGAAGAGCCGGTGTTCTTCATTTCTTCTCTGCCTATAGAGCTCAATGGCAGCTATTGTCTTCACCTGCAGCTTAGCCTTGTAGGCCTCGTTCTTGGCTGCGAGCATATGTCGGCATTGATCTGATCTAATGGATTGTTGGCATCGTTGCAATTGTTCTTCGACATTCGATGCTGGTGGTATGGTGTTAATCGAGACGTTAAGGGATACGCATTGCGCGAAAATCTTGGCGGTCTCTTGCGATCACAGTCTTTCGACAGTAAAATTTTTCACAGTATGTATTTACGAATTGTTGTGGCGTGTTGGATATCCGCACTCTTACCTTGACTGCAACAAGGTAGTGGTCCGAGTCGATGGAAGCTCCTCGGAATGGTCAGACATCCAAAATACTGGATGCGTGTCTCTTGTCTATCGCAATGTGAACAATTTGGTTGACCGTTCGTTGATCTGGAGACCGCCATGCCCCCTTATGGATATCGTGGTGAGGAAACCGTGTGCCGGCTATAGTGGCATTTCGTTTCGTAGCGAAGCCAATTAGCCTAAATCCCTTGCTAGACGTGTTGGTTGTCGTGTAGGCTATGTTTTCCGAGAACACTGCCAAAAATGTCTTCTCTTTCTAAATTTGCATTAAAATTTCCCAGCACGTTCTTCACATTGTACTTCGGTAGTCGCTCATAGATTTTGTCAAGGAGCTCGTAGAAGCAATCCTTAGCTATATCATATTTTTCCTCCGTTGGGGCGTGAGCGCATATAAGGCTTATGTTTTCGAATTTGGCGTTGATGCAGATTGTTACAATTCGTTCGCTAATGTCTTGGAAACATAAGACTTCTTGCCTAAGTCTGGCATTTAAAACAAATTCGCATCCGAATAATCGCTGTTTCTGGTCACTCCTTACATATAACACGTTTCATAGTAGATGTCACAGTTTTCGTCCTCTTTTTGCTTGGCCCATCCCATCGTATTTCCTGGATTGCAGTAATGTCTGCTTTGTAGCTGTTTATGGCTTCCGACAGTTATTCGCTTGCTCCTCTTCTGTTTAATGATCTCATGTTCCAGGTTCATTTACGAACTACGTACGAACTACGTTGTCCTTTTTTCGTCTATCAGATTCGTCAACGGTAAAATCCGTCTCTTCAGAGGTTCTTGGTCGCTTCGTAACATTAAGTTTTCTCCATGGTTGGGTAGTTAACCCAAAGCACAACTCCCAACCTGGAGGGCCAGTTCCAATTTATTAGATACCCCTAGGACACGGGGCGATCAGTATCCACTTCTGGATTGAGCGCTGCCGTTGGTATTTCGGTTCATCCGCCACCATCCCCGTTCAAGGGGCTAATCTTTGAAATTCCTAGCCAACCTGTTTTTCAAATATGACGAAGCAGCTTGTATAGGTTTGCCTGGGACAGCAGGGCGGGTTTGCTGTTTTTCGTCGTGTTATCAACACTCGCGCTTATCGTTAAGCAAGTCGAATCCACTTGTATGAGACCAGTATCCCATGGTAACCACTTGGAGGTTCAAAATAAGCACTTGATGAGTAGTGAGAGTTACAACCACTGGGCATTGCCAAGTTAAGGCCAATCAGAGTCTACCCTCGCTAATCAACACCCATCCATCGAATGAAATACACCATCGGCGGTTTATTTCTACTTCAGTCAATCATTGCCAAAATACTTTCAAAAGCACCCTAATACTTTTTGAATCAATTGCCCTTCTACCATATAGGCCATCAAAATTTGGTTCTTTGTATTTTGTGGCTACTAAGTAGTATTTTGGGCACAAAAATGGGGACCTTAAGTTGAATGCCAATTCCGAACAATAAGTTTGAGAGGTTTTGCACGACAGCTGTGTATTCGATGATGCTTTGCGGACATTTTCAAGAGGTGTAGCAAAAATTAGAACATAAAGCAACCAGTACGGACATTTTTCCAACAAATATAAAATGACCCCAAATGTCAAACAATACCTTCCTTGAACTGCTTAAAAAAAGTCCTCCATTTCGTCTAAGATAAGTTTACATTGCATTTCTCCACAGTCACTCCTCTTGAAGCAGCATTTCTCTCTGCTCACTTAGCAAGTTATTTTCAAGTATTTTGAATTTTCCTCTAAATGTCCCTTTGAAGCTTGCAGAATTTATTTAACGAATTGTTTCCACACACAAAGGAGCGGAAACCACAGAATGCAAACGTTTCCTTTCAACTGCACATTCAAAAATTCCAACTATACTGTCAACATATCAACAAATAAATTACACCTTTGTAGCAAAATGTTGGAATTCGTGTAGCGGAGCCCTAGAATACCATTGATGAAAAACGAAACGAACTTGCCGGTATCTTAATGTTACCACACCATCACGAAACGGCAGTAAAACATTCAACCAAGCTAAGAGTGGGATAAGATTATGTTAACCCACCTCAAAAAAACTGTTACCCACCATACTTGCGTGACTAGAGGTAATTCTGCCTCACAAATGATTTCAAGGATAACACAATTTCTATTTGCCATGCCACCGACAAACTATGTGTTTTTTAAGGGGGTGACTAGGAAAATGAAATCTGAATCCTTCCCGGCAACTGCTTCATTAAAAGCTCTTCAGAGAAAATTGATGAGGATGATTTTTATTTTTTGATTCTACAGTGCCAAGGCAGTGTTTTGCTAGTTAAGACTGGCATTCAGGTGGAAAAGTGTGATAGTTGATTCATGGCGAACGAAAATTTAAGGGGAGTGAGAGGTGACAATGTTTTCAGGATAACACATCAACTCAACTACTGACTAATTAGGTAAAAGGTGTTCAATTTCGAATTGAGGGAATGTCCTTTGGTGTAATGTTGTTTTTGGAAGAGAAAAAAATACCTTCAAGGAAAATTGCTTTTCGTTTGGCTAAGTATGTCTTGACAGCGAAAAGTACCAACCATCCGACCTGAGTAAAGTGTGGAAAGCAATATCAAAACTCAAGCTAAGCAAGGCTGCCGGAAATGACGAACGTCCAACCGACACTCATAAAGCCGGCCGAGAAGACTTGGCAAGTGACATTCACCAAATCATAAACCAAATCTGTTCGGATGAAAGTATGCCTGAAGAAGGGAACCTCAGCATCGTTTGCCCAATCCACAAAACAGGAGACTCTCCAAATTGCGCCAACTTAGGAGGCATAAGTCTCTTCAACATTGCCTGAAACCGTTTACCAACAACCTTATCGGCCCTCATCAATGTGGATCCAGGCCTGGAAAGTCAACAAATTATAAAATCTTTACACTTCGGCAGATTAAAAAAAAAAACCAAAGAAGTCCAAATCGATACCCACCACCTATTCATCGATTTCAAAGCCGCATTTATAGAGACGAACTATACAGAGCCAAGCTTAGATTTTGTATACCGTCCAAACTCGTTCGTAGGATGACGATGGAGAATTCTCGTGGCTCCATCAGGTTTGGAAACGATTTCACCAGCACATTCGATACCAAAAGAGGACTTACGCAAGGCGATGCGCTGTCGTATGACTTCTTAATTTGATTCTTGAGAATATTGTGCAAAAATCCCGAGCCAACACCAGAGGCACAATCTTCCAAGAATCGGTGTAACTAATAGCACACTCCGACGATATCGACATCATTGGCAGGCCTCAACGTAATGTCATAGCCATGTTTGCTATTATAGAGAAGGAAGCGGCATAAATGGGTTCAGCAGCAAATGGGGGTAAGGCTAAGTATGCTGTCAACAGAAAAGGACACACAACATCGACGAGTCGGGCAGAACCTTACCATTGACAGATATAACTTTGCGGTAATACGGGACTTTGTCCACCTCGGCTCTGCTATTAACTCTGACAACAACATCTCGTTAGAAAATTAAACGAAGATTTACTCTTGCCAACCGCTGTTTCTTTGGGCTAAGAGATCCTATATAAGACCCTGATGAGATCCTATATAAGACCCTGATGATCCCAGTCCTGCTCTACGGCGCTGAAGCATGGACCGTCTCAAAAGCGGATGAAAAACTCCTTGCTCGATTCGATAGGAAAATTCTTCGAAAAATGTTCGGTCCCGTTTGGGTTGACGGGCTAATGAAACGAAGATTCAACCAAGAATTATAGGAGCAATGCAGCGACATAAACCTGGTAAAAAACCTCCGCATTGGACATTTAAGATGGCTAATAAACGTATAACGAATGGACACTTTTATTCCGGCTCGCAGAGTCTTCGATTCCTAGCTAGACGTCGGACGCAGTAGAGGAAGACTTTGCGTTAAGTGGCGCGCACAAGTAGAAACCGACCTCAACCAACTTGGAGTGCGCAACTAGAGGCAGTTAGCTAAGGACCGGCATAATTGGAGAGGCATTTTGGTTGAGACCCAGGTTCATTCCAGACTATAGCACCACTTAAGTATGTAAAAAAGTGTAATTAGCTTCTTTAGAGCAAACAAAACTTTTTTCTGTAAGGCTTATTCGAACTATTTAAGGAAGTCTTATAGATGTTAATAGCTTCCGAAAGGTGCGGCAAATGGTTTTCCATATGACTTAATACAGGTTATATTGCTGGGAGGAGGAAATAGCTTCGATAGTGCTTTATCGAACCAAAATTGTTTGTTGGGAATGTAGTCTTCTCTTTTGTTTAGCAACCAAAAAATTTATATAAAATAATTCATATGGTAAAACAACGTTTGCCGAGTCAGATAGTTGTTATATAAAAAATGCGGGTCTGGCAATTTATTTGAAAAAAAAAATTTCAGTGGCATTTAAAATTTTGAATTTTCACATTAAAACTTGTGCACTATTCTCTGTTCTTTACTTTTGGAAGACCTAATTGCCCAAGTTGAAGCTGTCATAGTTGATGACAAGAATTAACGCTCTGTTTTCCCACATTTTCAATATTACTCGGAGGAATTTTGAACAGTAATTTTTTCTTTGCCTCATGTATTATTCCGCGTATCATGTATAATTTCAAATTTTGTTAATGTATTCACCAAAATATAAAGAGAATCCTTTTAAAATGATGTACCATATGTATGTATGTAAAGTTATCTAAAATTGTCAAAGGTAAGTCGATAGGAATCACCTCCACACTGATGCTATAAGACTGGTATACACACAGAATAAGAATAAAATAAATTGAATGCAATAAAATTTTACCAAACACCAAAAGCCTAGGCTTGAACATTCCTTACTTACTAATTAATTCTTTTACAAAGTTACTTACAACCAAAAACAATCATAAGGGCCCTTAAAACTTGTCATTCGATATCTTTCCACTCAACAGATGGTATTTGCCATTCATTCTCTGTCAACGTCCAAAAAGGGAATTTTAAGAAAACCTGTGTATGGAAAGATTCCAATTATTGCTTCAGATCTCACATTCTTAAGCTATGTACAAGGCCTTGCCAAAGTATTTTAAACAACTCGAAAAGCTCACTAAAGACGTCTGTGGTTTCAAGTCGGTTTTACACTTTAATTAGAATTTCGTTTGATACCGAGAGAGGCATTCGTTGTCGTTGTCGTAATCGTTGTCGTTGTTGTCGGTCTGCCTTTGGACCATCAATTGCATGCCTAGAAACGTTGGGCAAATTGTGTAGCATACAGGGTACATTGCAATTCAATAGAAACCCTCAATTTACCAGTTGCCACAACTTTGTCATGTGGTTTTCTCGATATATACACCGGATATGTATTCTTGTTGCTATGCCGTTCGACGTTATCTTCCTATAGAGATATCTTGACTTTCAGCAACTTTCATGTGGTCGATGATTTTAAGTTGTAATACCAGCGTATGTTGCTGAAAATTTCGAACTAAATTTAAAAGTATCTATCGAAAAAGACTACAACTGTGCCATCGTCCACGACCCACTAAAAGTTCATAGTGCGTGTATGTGCCTATATGTGTGATAACATGGATTGGATAACCGCCTTCATACGCCTACAGTATACCCTACCCAGACCCACCTATTCCCTATTCCAACAGTGTTATGAGAGACGATAAAGTGTCAATGTCAAAGGCAATAGAATACAAGGAGTAACGTCTGAAAATTCAATTTCATTTACACGCTCGTTGTTTGGGGACCTTACACTGCTGCATACGAACACTGTCCTTAAAAATTCAATTCAAAGGATAGAAAGGAAACTTCTCGCCATAGCGGTAAGTCAACTCTTTTATTAGAATTATAAGGGTTCGTTTTTTTTTGCTGCTATTGTTGTTTGTGTGTATGGGTCTTGACTGTTGATATTCAATTTGACACATTCCCGTAAAATTGCTAAACTTATTTGGACACACATATTGATACTTCCACCATGCGGGGAGGATGTGGATCGTTGACATTTTCGATTTTTTTTTTATCCTCAGAGGTGGAACTGTGCGGGAGTGTATCATGGAAGTTTATTTTGTGGAAAATGACCCTAATGTTAAAAGGGAGCAAAATCAAGTATGTTGTGAACTGGAGTAAGGTGGGACTGTGGAAGATTGGATATGGAAAGTGTGTCATACCCTGGTGTCGACCTGACCTAAATTGAATACACTTTGTTCAAGTAGGTGGGATGTTTTGTTGTTGTTGATATGCTTTGTACTTTTACATGTTATGTGCCAAAATGTAGCTATATGAATTTTTGTTAGCCTTCAGACAGTATTTGGTGCAGGCGACGGACAAAGGCTATACAGGTATCTAAATCCTTTGAAGGAATTTTGGTATATTTCGAGTTGAAGGGGGCTTTATAATAACGGGTGATTTTTTAAGAGGTTTAGAACTTTTTTTAAAAAAAAAACACAAAAAATTCGAAAAAATGAATGAAATATTTATTTGAATCGATAGTTTGAACCTCGCAATTTAATGTTTAAAGATAATTTCATGCAAATGTTGACCGCGGCTGCGTCTCAGGTAGCCCATCCGCTGAGTCCAATTTTGGCATAATCTTTCACACATATCGGCCGGTATCTCACGAATGAATGCATGGATGTTGGCTTCCAGTGCGTCAATCGAAGCGGGCTTGTCCCTATAGACATTAGCCTTGACATACCCCCACAAAAAATAATCTAATGGTGTCAAATCGCATGATCTAGGCGGCCAATTGACCGGCCCGAAACGTGAAATTAACTGTTCACCAAACTCGCCTCGCAATTGCGCCATTGTTTCGCGTGCTGTGTGGCATGTGGCACCGTCTTGTTGAAACCACATATCATGCAAGTCAAGAACTTCCATTTCGGGCAAAAAAAAGTTTGTTAACATCGCTCGGTAGCGTTCACCATTGACAGTAACGCTGCGATTCGCATCATCTTTGAAGAAATATGGCCCAATAATGCCGCCGGCCCATAAACCGCACCAAACAGTGGCTTTTTCGGGATGCATTGGTAGCTGTTGCAATGCTTCTGGCTGACCTTCACTCCAAATGCGGCAATTTTGCTTATTTACGTACCCATTCAACCAAAAATGAGCCTCATCGCTGAACACAATTTTTCGATAAAAAAGCGGATCCTCGGCCAGCTTTCCAAGAGCCCATTCACCAAAAATTCGGCGTTGTGGTAGGTCGGCTGGCTATAGTTCTTGCACCAGCTGTATCTTAAAAGGCTTTACGCCCAAATCCTTCCGCAAAATTTTCCACGTAGTGCTGTAACAAAGGCCTAACTGCTGGGAACGGCGCCGAATCGACATTTCGCGGTCTTCTGTCACACTAGCTGATACGGCCGCAATATTTTCTTCACTACGCACAGTACGTAAACGTGTTGGTGGTTTAATGTCCAACAAAGTAAATTTGGTGCGAAATTTGGTCACAATCTTCCGAATAGACTGCTCAGAAGGTCGAGAATGCCGATCATAAAATGGAAGCAGCGCGCGATGAACATTTCGTACCGAGCACGAATTTTGATAGTAAAATTCAATAATTTGCAAGCGTTGTTCATTTGTAAGACGATCCATGGTTAAATTGCAAACCAAACTGAAGCTGTTTGACAGTGACACAAGGTACTAAACACACGTCAGCTGTCAAAACCAGTGTTGCCAAAACCAAACCAGCTAAAAAATCACCCGTTATAACCTGCCAACAATTATCCCATTGCTTTTGAAATAATGACAGTTCGCATCAATTAACGATATCAAGTGTTCTATTACATCTTTACCTGGATTGACTGTTGGAAACGTTGTCTGAGAAACCTGGTGGAACTTTTTGTACGGGACCACTTAATTGTCAAGTATCCACTTGTTTTGACTATTTTTTCAATAAAGAATTAAGAAATTCCGCTTTGTGATCGCCCTTGCCGGAACGATGATTTGAATAGAAGAACCAGAATACCTAAATACTATTTCACAGCATTTACCGGTTCGCCGGCTGAATCTCAAGAAGTATTAGACAGCCAATTTCGGATCTTCGATCAGGAGAATAAAATGCTAACGCCTTTGTATTTGTGTGATAAAAGAGTTTAGAAGGATACGTATGATGTTTCTTGGTGTAAGACAGCAGTTGAGCTGCAGTCGATGATAAGAATTTGTGACGGCATATAACCACTTGACCTAAATGAAATGAGGATCGCATTATCTTCGTTATACTTGAGCTGAACAAGGTTGCAGAAAATGCTATAATGTCGAGGTATATAACGCCGATGGAAATGATTTTGTACAATTTGTTCGGATGAAAATATACTTGAAGAACGGGGTCTTAACATCGATAGCTTATATCCATAAAAATAAGATTCTGATGTCCGCCAACCACAGAAGCCTTTAAAGTCTTATATCCCATAACATGCTTGCTTGCTTATCGGGCTGCCGACCCGTGATGAGTCTCTGCCTGAGACACTGCAGCCTTCCATCGTCTATGATCCCTGGCTCGCTGCTTCCAGTTGTCTAGAACAAGCGTTCTTCCATCCGCAGTGGCTTGGTCTTTGAAACAGTGGTTCGGTCTTACTAGCCTTCTCGAACCTGGAGGCTGGGATTCGAAGATACTCTTAGCTTGAGCATTATTATCCATTCGCTCAATGTGGCCGAGCCAATGTAGTTGACGTGTTTTTGGCTTTCTGGACTGCGGTTGTATCTTCTCCTCTATTCGCCCTTCTTGCATACATGACCGAAAATCCGCCGAAGTATTTTTCTATCCAAAGAGCCCAGTACCAGCTCTCCCTTCTTGGTTATCGTCCAGCCCTCGGCGCTATAAAGCAGAACTGACAGGATAAGTGTTTTGTAGAGCACACATTTCGTCCATCGCGTTAGGAGTTTTGTACCCACTTGTTTCGCCAAACCGAAGTAGAAACCGTTTCCTAGGTTAATTCTTCGCCGGATCTGCACTATGATGTCATTCGTTGAGTCTATGTTTACTCCGAGGTAGGTGAACTCCTTAACTACGTCAACATTGCTGCTATCAATAGTGACGTTTAGTCGGTGGACAGATGCTTGTTTGCTTGTTGATAGCATGGACTTTGTCTTGTCCTTATTTACTGCAAGGCCAACGGATTTCGCCAGTTCTTCAATCGCCGTGAACGCTTCTAACAGGGCACTCTGGGAGCGACCGATGATGCCAATATCGTCTGCTTAGCCCAGCAGCTGGACGGATCTGTTGAAATACGAGATTGAAGAAGTCACATGATATCGCACCTCCTTGCCGAAATCCTGTGCATATTTGGAATAGTTAAGGGGAGTTACTTCGAAACTATACGTTGCAGTGTGTGTTTTCCAGCGTCACGCGACACAATTAGTTTTGCCAGTATTCCGAATTCGGCCATCGCCATATAGAGCTCCTGACGGTATATTCTGTCATAAGCGGCCTTAAATTCAATGAACAGGTGGTGAGTTTCGACTTGAAATTCGTTGGTCTTTTCTAGGATTTGGCTCAGTGCGAAAATTTGGTCTTTAGTGGATCTGCAGGTCCGGATGCCGCACTGGTACATGCCGATTAGTGTGTTGCAGAAAAGGTTTAAGACGTTCATACAGTATGTTGGATAGGATCTTGTATGCTATATTTAGCAGGGATATGCCTCGATAGTTCTGACAACACATAAGTTCGCTTTTTTTTTTAGATGGGGCATATGGGGCTGATAGTCCAGTCATCGGGCATGTTTTCTTCCACCCATACTTGGTTGATGTTTCGGTGCATGCTCCCTACCAAAATATCTCCACCGTATTTAAAAAGCCCCGCTGGTAAGCCATCAGAGCCTGCGGCCATTTTGTTTTTAAGCTTTTTTAGAGTTCGACCAACTTCTTTCTAGGTGGTGGAATTAGTTCCTTATTGACATGACCTGGGTTTACTTCTTGTCCTATCACTATCTCTATATGATGCCCATTAAGCCGCTGCTGAAAATTCTGCATAAACAAATCTACTGTTCCCTGCGCTTCGATGACTAGGTTTCCTTCGCTTTCTCGCTTCGCTTTACTTAAGAGCCTGCGTTCCGGTTTTGTAGTCGGCACAGTTGCTTGGCTTTTTTTGTAAAACCTCCGGATGTAGTTACGATCGCGTGACGATTCGATCCCCTTGAGCTGGGAGGGTGTGAAAGCCCTCATCTTTCCGTCCTTGTTTTGAGCTGCAGTGCTTTCTTATATGCATCTTCTGTTACCTTTTTTCTGTATACGCATTTATCATCATACCACGGGTTCCTTCACGGGGGTGGCTGGTACCCTATACAGTGGTTTCGGCTACATCCTTGATGATGTCGCGATACTGGCACCACTGATTGTTGGTGTCTGCGGTAGGTGAGTGCACAGAGTAGAGTTTCATACTCAGTCGTGACTTCTTTAGTATCATACTTGAGAGAATTGTGCAAAACTCCCGATCCAACATCAGGAGGATAATTTTCCATAAATCTGTGCAACTGCTAGCGTACAGTTACGAGAGTGATATCAATGGTGGGACCGAAAGTTGTAGAGAATTAATGATTAAAGCCTTACACGAGTGCATGTCGAAATATTTATATGCTGTCAAAAAGGATCGACAGGGTAGTACGGAACATTATCTATCACGGCTTCGCTATTAACTCTGATACTGAATTTTCATTAGAAATAAAGAAATATCCTGAAAACAGGATCCTTTATAAGATCTTATTCATTCAAGTCCTCCTCTATGACGCTTAGGAATCATGAATAAATGCTTAATGTTTCCTTCGAAAAATCTTCGATCTGAAACGAAGGTTCAACAACATACTTAACGAGGTACGCAATTGACTTGGTAAAATGAACTCAGTATTAGATATGTAAGGGATGTGTACAGCGATCTCTTATGATGATTGGTTGGAATTTGTAGAGCGAATGGATTCAAATGCTTTCACCGAAGTGTCTTCGATTCCCCACCCGAATGATAGACGCAGATAGACCCCGCCTTAACTAGAGCTTATAATAAATAATCAATTCTAACCAACTTGATATACGGAACTGGATCTCCACTCGAACTGGTGGCAGCTTGATAAAACCGACCAAATTGAGCCCCAAAAATCATTTCAGTAAGTAAGTTGGGTATGTAGAGCGAATGAAAAATGTAAGATACTCCCGCCGGTAGCGCCTTTAATTCCAGTCAGATGGTAGATGTAATCGAGAAAGACAACGCCTTGACCTCGACAAACTTTAAATGTGAAATTGGAGGTAGATAACTACAGACCGGACTAACAGGACAGGCATTTAAGTTGAGACCCAGTTTAAATTACAACTACAAATCCCTGTTCAATAGGACCGCTTGTTCCCAGAAACTGTGTACATTCTTACACGATGTCAGGACATCCTGTTGCTTAGTTTACTTAATTCAAGCATCTGAGTTGAAATAAGCTTTTGTACACAATGATTGGTCAGATCATGCTAGTGAAAAGATATTTTAGACGTTGCTTTTCCTGGGAATGGATTACACACCTTCTGTGCGACAGTTAATATTAGGTAAGATCGCGCCTTTGAAGGTTAGTTACCCCGATATAGTAGTTCCATTTATTTAAATGACTAACTTAACGGAACCTACAATTTGATGCCGATTTCAAACGGTTAACATTCTTTCCATGACATTTCTATTATCTTGAAGCCATGCAAGACTTTCACAAGAGGGGTATTTGAACCAGAACCCTGCGCTTAGAAGCACTGAAACCGGTAAAGGTTTGGTTACATGCTTTCCATGATAGTTTTATACTCTTAAAGCTTTGCAAGACATTCGCAAGAGAGGTGTTTGAACCAGTAACCCTGAACTTAGTAATGCAATGCACTGAAATTTTTTTTAGACTTTCGATATAGGTTGGGTTACATGCTCTCCATGATAGTTTTATACTCTTGAAGATTTGCAAAACTTTTAAAGGATAGGGGTTTGAACCAGAGACCCTACACTTAGTAGTCGAATACACGGAAACGATTTTTAGATTTTCGGTAAAGGTTTGGTTACATGCTTTCCATAATAGTTTTATACTCTTGACGCTTTGCAAGAATTTTGCAAGAGAGGGGTTTCGACCAGGGACCTGTGCTAAAAAGTCCAATGCACTGAAAAAGTTTTTAGACTTTTGGTAAAGGTTCGGTTAGTAAAAACCCGAATAATTGGAGACTAATGGGCCAATTTTCACTTTAGATTGATTGTTCACTCAACTAAGTAAATGGATCCATTGAAAAACCATACCAAACCAAACAAATTCGGCCAAAGATGGATTTAAGGAGATCCAACGGGTCGATTGCGCTCGCTAGAACAAACATTAGCACCACTATAGGTGTCATCACTGGACACTTTCTTGTAGGTAGGCACGCAGAAAGGCTAGGCCTTCACTCAAACGACTTCTGCAGGCACTGCATGAATGGCTCTATCAAACAAATAGAAGCTTTATCTTGAAGCTTACTATTTTCAAAATCTTATTGATTTGACAAAAACAGAAGAAGTCTCCGTCGTTTCATTAACAGTTCAGAATGGTTTTCTCATTAGTACAGGGAGAATGGACAATATGGACGTGGTATCAGAATGGACCAAAAACTGATGTAAGTATACTGGCGTACTCGCTGGCAGCATCTTTTACCAAACATAATGTTTGATTGACTTCCGCAAATGGTGTGCTATTTTCCAGATTTGATATAGCGGGATCTTGACATATAGTGGTTTAACACACGTACCACAAGCCCACTTTCAATAGGTATGCCCTACGGCATTGGAGAGAGCCCTGTCACGATTTTTAACAATATCTAACGGGTGATCCAAGTAGAGATACTTTTTTCAATAGCCTTTTTTGACAGATCACGTGTGAGTCGTGTCATGCTGTCATGTTATTTTTCTTTAGTATTGTTTGGCATTTCACAATGGAAAGACTTACGCGTGAACAACGTTAACAAATTGTTCAACTTTATTATGAAAATTCACGTTCTGTGAGGAATGTGTTTCGTGCACTTCGCTCAACTTATGGTCAACATAATCGGCCTACTGAGCGTACTATTCGCAACACCATCACCCATTTTGAGACCTAGCATTCATTATTGGATAATAGACTTTTTAGACTTTTTCCTGTGGGGATATGTAAAGTCAAAAGCTTATGCCGACAAACCCGCTTCGATTCAGGCCTTGGAGGAAAACATCACTCGTGTCATTCGCCAGTTACCAGTCGAAATGCTCGAACGAGTGATCGAAAATTGGACTCAACGGATGGACCATCTGCGACGTAGCAACGGCCAACATTTGATAGACATAATCTTCAAAAAATAAACGCCAAAGAATGTTCTTTCAAATGATAATAAACATTCTCCATTAAATTTGAATTTTCTGTGTTTTTTTCCTTAAAAAAGTAGGGAACCTCGAAATGGATCACACTTTACACAATTGATTGAACCCACATCGTCTGAGTAAGTGAAGAACTTCAAATGGAGACATATTTTGAAGAATACAGTAAAAAAAAGTCTTCTATCAACATCAACTCAGTATCGTAAATCGATGCGCAAAATTTGCTCCGAAAACTATTTGTTTGTATCTGTCATTTCAACACATATTCCAAAGTTCTTGCTATGACTCTTCTTTCAAGTCACACTGTAAAGTCCTACAATTTTTATTATATTTTTTTGTTATTCTCTTCAATTTTCGCATATGTTCTATATTTATGCACTACACCCGCATGGGTGTTGGATCCATTTACATGCTTTAGAAAACTTAATACTGACCCTCTACAATGTGTGTTTGCAATTTAAACTCTCCTATGAGAAATGAGGGCAAACCTTTTGAAAAAGCTTATACAGCATAAAAAAATGTCAATTTTACGCACATAACTATTCCTCTTTTTCTCGAGAGCAATATAATAGTCGTATTGTGCACAAGTACATTGGCTTTTAGCACCTTAAGAAAACACCCTTGCTAACAATTGACTCAACATACCTTCAACATTCAAGATAACAAAAGGTTAAGCGTTCTGTATTTCATATACCGACCCTGTTCAACATCCTGAAATCCCTTTTAAATGAAATCGCGGGAATAGGCCTATGGAAAAAAAAAGAAAACATGAAATTTTGATTGTCACGCATCCAAAAGTGTGACAAAATGGTGATAGCTACACACGAATGAATAGAGGAACTCTAATAACATTGGATTGAAAAAAAAACAGTATACGGACTTATAGGCCTGATTGTTTTGTCGTCCTTTCAGGGTACATTTTCCTTTTTTTTTGAGGCACGTCATGTCGGTGGCTTTTCATCAAACCCTTGGCCATTGTTATGAGGACGCTGTAGATAATAAGTAGAAAATTGACATTTTTGGTCCCTTTTGTGTTTCTCAATTTATATGGGTATTCATTGTGTGAGCGACGAAATAATTAACTTCGATGGTTTATGGGAGCTTTACGAGTGGAAAATGGTCGGGACGGCACGTGCATTGGCGAACAGGTGCTGAAATACGCTCTATCCAGAAAGGGTATTTCCAAATTGTATCTGTGTCGTTATTACTTTTTTTGAGGATACATGGTGACAGAATGTATAAAGGCTTAAAATGAATGTTTCAATTTGGTTGGACGAAATGATGTCAAATGAGATACTCTTAGATACAACACAGCCTGTTAGTCTACTTAGTAAAAAGGCATATGCTTTTAAACCTTTCCTTCCCAAATTATTAACACGTGCGTAAAACAATAAGTTTGATTTTAAGGATTATATTGGCATTCTAGAGATAACTGCATCATTTAAATTTATTGAATGAAAAAAAAAACGTTTGAAAATTTAAGAAGAAGGAATGCGCTACATTAAAAAAAAGTTATTTGTGCAACAACTGTACCCTGCGCGCGTTGCAACGCCACCAACTAAAATAATTTGGAAGGACAGACATTACACAAATATTGAATTCATTTAGATTCATTTTATTGATTTTGTTCCTTTCGAAAAAAAAATGCGACAATGCAGCATTTCGTTTCAATGTGATATTTATGAAGTGCTGTGGGATACACAATCAGCCCTATAGTGTATCCGTTCGGAGATGCAAACGCAAATCCAGTCAGAGCCTGTATATACGTTCATAGTATCCGTTTTGAAGATACATCAACGCATTCATTTGACATCAGCAAAAATCAGCAAAAATCAGCAACCTTTTCTGGTGTCATCTTGGTGTCATCTTGGTTTTGCATAAAACACCAGTTTTCTACAAAAACAGAACCAAAAGTATTTAATTTCTTACATTTTGCTTACAGATGTCGGAGACCATCGTTGAGAAGTTGACAGATGCAATGAAACGTAGACTACCGATATGCGTTGCGCTTTGTCGGAAAAATGTTTCGAACAAATGATCGGAACGATAACGATGAAGCAAAATTCTCCGATTCGTACAAAATCGGAGAATTTTTCTTTCGGAACGGATGCGGATGATAGCGCTGAATGTTTCTTATTTTTCCATCTGTTGCGTAAACGAATAAATCAGAAGGTTTTTCGATGCGTAAGCTGCCCATGTGAGGATTCTCCAAATTTAATTCACACACTTGCAACGATTGGCCTTAACTTGGCAATGGCCAGCGTTTGTAACTCTGACTACACATCAAGTGCATATTTTTAACCTCCAAGTGGTAACCATCTGGTACTGGTCTCATCCAACTTGATTTGACTTGCTTAACGATAAGCGCGAGTTTATCAACAATCACGCGAAAAACCAGCAACACTATAAACATCCAGGTCAGAATTGTAAGGAATGATTACTCGGCCTGCTGTCTAGGCTAACCTAGACAAGCTGCTTCGACATATTCCAACAACAGGTTCTTTAGGGATTTCTAGAATTAGTCAGGCTAATTGAAAAAAGATGGTGGCGGATGAACCGAAAGGCCAAAGGCAGTGCTTAATCCCGTAGTGTATCCATGAAGGCCCCGTATCCTTCGGATATTTAATAAATTGGAACTGGCCCTCCAGGTTGAGGGTTGTGCTTTCTGTCAACTACCCAGCCATGGAAAAAAAAAATTATGTTACGAAGCAACCAATAGCCTCGGAAAGGCCTGATTTTAATGTTGACGACCCTGCTTAATGAAGAAAGAACAACGACGTTCGAATCTGCACCTGGTGAGAACATTAAACAGGAGAGGTGCCAGCGAACTACTAGCGGAAGCCCTAAACTGCTGCAAAGCAGGCATTACTGATATGCAGGAAATACGATGGGATGGGCCGAGCAAAAAGAGGATGAAAGACTGTGACATCTACTGCGGACTGTGTTATAGTGAGCAGAAACAGCGACTATTCGGATGCGTATACCTATCAAATTTTCATGTTTCGGCATAACCTGGAAAAAACCCAAGAAGTCCTAATCGATACCCACCAACTATTTATCGATTTCAAAGCCGCTTACGACAGCATTTATAGAGACGAACTATACAGCGCCATGTCTAGTTTTCGTAGACCGCCCAAAACTCGTCCGTTTGTGTAGGATGACGATAGAGAATTCCCGCTGCTCCATAAGTGTCAGTAACGACCTCAACAACATAGGTATTCGAGACCAAAACAGGATTTAGGCAAGGCGATACGCTGTCATATAACTTCTTCAATTTGATTCTTGAGAGGACTGTGCAACACTCCAGAGGTACAATTTTCCAAAAATCGGTGCAACTACTAGCATACGCCGACGATGTTGACATCATTGGAAGGACTTAACGTGTTGTCATAGCCACGTTTGCTAGAATAGGGAAGGAAGCGGCATAAATGGGCTAAGAAGTAAATGACTGCAAGACAAAGTATATGCTGCCAACACGAAAGGACACACAACATCGACTTATTGGAGAGAACGTCACCTTTGACAGATATAGCTTTGAGTTTGTGAGAGATTTTGTCCACCTCCGCTCCGCTATTAACTCTGACATCTCGTCAGAAATTAAATGAAGAGTTACTCTTGGCTACCGCTGTTTCTTCGGGCTAAGAAGGCAATTTAGTAGTAAAGCCCTCACTCGAACTACTAAGGAGATCATATATAAGACCCTGATCATCCCAGTCATGCTCTACGGTGTTAAAGTATGGACGGTAACAAAACCGGATGAAGAAATCCTTCGTCGATTCAATAGGAAAATTCTTCGAAAAATATTCGGTCTCGTTGGCGTTGATGGGCTATGTAGACGAAGATTCAACAAAGACCTGTACCAGCTGTACAGCAACATGTCCCTGGTCAAAAAACTCCGCATTGGACGTTTAAGATGGCTAGGATATGTAGATTGGATGGACACCAATATTCCGGCTCGCAGAGTCTTCGATTCCCAGCCAGACGTCGGACGCAGTAGGGGAAATCCTCGCTTTAAGTGGCGCGCACAAGTAGAAACTGACCGACTTGGAGTGCGCAACTGCAAGCAGCTAGCTAAGGGCCGGGCTAATTGGAGAGGCATGTTGTTTGAGGCCCAGGCTCATTTCGGACTGTAGAGCCACCTAAGTAAGTAAGTAAACTGGAACTCGGAATTATGCAAAGTGTGGACCCTCTATTTGGGCTAACTGTTCGATTTGGGATGGGTGAGAAATTTGTAGTAGGATGACGGGTTGTGTTTTTCTTTAGGTCGTGAATTTTTTGTTATCCATTCTGGCAAAATGGAGCGAAACTTTGTAGCATAGATGGTGACCAAAGGAGATTTGGACATAATGTTGCCATGAGAGTTGTTGTTTATTAGCAACAAGTTGGAAGACATGGTTACGGTGTCAGGTACTTTATTTTCATTTTAAAGAAGATAACAAAGGCTTGAAACTGCTTATAAAAAAGGATGTCAATAAAAAAAAAGCCGAGTATACCTTATTGTACTTAAGTAAAAAAAAAAGGCCATACATAGAAATTCGGCGTTGTTTGGCTTTTACGAGGTGAAATAACGCTGAAATTTGGAATTCAGCGGTATATCGCTCGGCCATATATCATGGCACCTTGTATTTTTATTAAGATCCTTATTGTTTGTATAGGTTTTGTGAACTAAATGTTTTTTGAAGAGCCATATCTAGTCAGTTAGGCTCTTACTTTTCCCCGATATTACTTGAAATAAATAGTTATACCACACTTAATGGGCCAAAAGTTGTTATCATCACCAACGGTTAAATATACCACAAGTCATCCTAGTATATGCAACGATTCACCAGTCTACCCCAATCATCATGCGTATTGTTTATGAATCTCGATATTCAATTGGATATTTTCATAAGCCTGCTTAAAATTTCACCAGAATCGCCACAATAACGGGTTCAGTTTAAAATCGTTTATGCCACAACTGATAATAAAGTCCTTCCATTCACGTAATCATCCCCGACCGTCATGATGTGGATAAACCTATATAATTCACAAAAAAAAAAGACCCCAACTTCTACTTGATATTTTATTTGGCTTTGACCACTGACAGAGACTATGCTAACCAGGACATCCATCATTAGCCTGTTGTATGCATGTGACCACAAGACTGGCAGTGGCCAAACACAACATCCACCACTTTACTGGTCGACCGGATATGTTGCTCCTGATGATGATTAAGTCTCCATATGCTTCACAAATAGACAAAACTCAGTCCCAGGCTCATATGATCTGCAACCACCAACTAGATACACCCAACCGTGGAGTGGATTGGTCATCATCGTTCTATGTGTAGACCGTGTTTTTGCACTACGTCAGCGTGAAATTAAAAGAAAGCGAGGAAAGTTGGCATTGCTAAAACGAGGACACGTCGACCTCCTGCCACCGACGAACTCAACACAGGCAATGTTGAATGCAGTTCAGCCACATTTTCCTTTTCCCTCTCTCCCACGCCATTTTTCACTCTTTCACCCGCCCATATCCTTGAAATGAAATAACCAGAAAACCTCATGCTAAATTGAAATTTTTCTAATTTACCTGTAAAGTGGTTTGCCAGCGCTTTCTCTAAACCACAAAACCATATAAACTCTGTCGTCCTTTGCTTCTGGCTCGATGTCACATGGCAGGGATGCTGTCCGACCAAGTACGGCTTCCACAGCGACTGTAGAAACTGCAAGTACACAAAAAGAGAACGGGAAATTATGGAAATGTTAATTCGTTTTTTTTTTGCCTGCTTCGTGATAGAAAAAATCGGATAGTATCCTATCGAAGTGAGAAAAGAAGTCCTTTTATGCTTTCGCTGCTTTATATCGAAATGGGATGAAAAAAATAGAGGACTATGGTGAAAAAAAAGGCTCAATTGGCAGAAAAACGTGTTCTGGTACATACGAGCATGTGTAGGTAGGGATTTGGATTTTTTTTTTCTTTTTTCTATTTGAGAGATATAGGAGTCGATTAGGATGACCGGCCAGTGGACCAGATCGGACTGGAGTTGGTGGTGGAAAGGTGGGGGCAATTATTGTTTTAAAGGATTTCTGTTTTTTCCACGTAGTTAGACAAGGCTATATGAGAATGTATGTGGGGCAAGGATGCTGGGGTGTGGTTTTCTTTAAGTGGGGAATTTTTTGTAATCCATACTGGGAAAATGGAGCAAAACTTTGTAGCACAGATGGTGACCAAAGGAGGTGTGAACATAATGTTGCCATTGGGTCTGTTGTTTATTAGCAACAAGTTGGAGAACATGGTTACGGTGTCAGGGAGTTTTTTTTTATTTAAAAGTAGATAACAGAGGCTTATAACTGCTTATAGAAAAAGGATTTTTTTATGATTAATAAAATGCAGATGTGTTGGAATACTCTGTTGGTAGAATTTGTTGAGGAGTGTGTTGTAATTATTTCTGATCTGGGACATCCTGCTTTCAATTTTCTTGAAGAGTTTTTCGTTATCCATAACAAAACTAAATCGTCAGAAATATGAAATCTGGGATCTAAAGTGCATAAAGGGTAGAAAATCTTTACTATTTACAGAAATTATGCAATCTATGTGCCTATACGTTTTGGAGACGATTTGGAAGTTGTTTATTTGGAATTTCATTTAGGAATAAATTTAAAATCCAAGCAGATAGGACCGCATATTAATTCGAGCATTTTTCTCCCAATCATATAAAGGATCTGTTTAACTGTGCAAGACCATATGTAATCTATATCAATAATATATAATCAATGGATCCCAAAATCATGTTCCTCTTCACTATTTTCAAGGATATACTCCATTACTTCTGGTCCACTAGTAAACCAATATCTACTAACCTGGTCCCGGTCCATATTTCTTGATATGTGTTATTTAAGTGAAGGACTTCTCAGATGATGCAGGCTCTTTCCTTATTCATATGGGACAATGATCAATTGTAAAGAAAAGCTTATCTCGAATTCACCCTTTGGAGTTGGCATAAGGTCACGCCATCGTGCAAGAAGTACACACGCATACATGAATGGTTGTGAGAAAGCTCGGCCCTGGATACTAACGAGCCTGTTGCGCCAAAAATTTGTATTTTATGGGACACATAAGCTGACAAATTATTAGAAAAACTTGATTCCTCCTGTGGTAGTTATTTATGTTGTCCCCACAAGTTACTTCACGATTGCTTATGCAACTCATATCTATACTTTAAGGTAGACACCTTTACAATCTTTACTGACTTTAATTAACTTAGATGGCACTCTAGCCCGGAATAAGTATGACTGCACTTGCAGAAACCAACATAAAACCACTTCAAGTTGATTTTTAGTTATGTGTGCCTCCTTGGGTGAGATCTTCCTCAACTGCGTCTGACATCTGGCTGGGAATCAATGACTTTGAGAACCGGACTGTTGGTGTCCTTTCACTATATATATCCTAGCTGTATTGCAGAGTGGTTAAAATAGGTTTGAATAGGACTCCAAGGTAATCTCCAAAACCTCTCAATACAAGTGGGGCTCTAGAATTTCCGAACACAAAATCGCTCAACCAATCAAGGATTTCTTCATTTACGTTTGAAAAGGTCCATAATTTGATTGACCAAGGATGATTAGGATGTTACGTATCTTATGTAGGATTTCCTTAGTACTTTGAGTCAGGGCTTCACTATTATTTCACCCTTGAAGACAGCCAGAAGAAACAGCGGCTTGCAAGAGTAATTTTTCGTACGATCTCCCGCGAGATGTCATAGTTAAAATGAAGCGAAGATTTGTATGTGTGCCTGTTCGGCATAATAACATAAAATATTTGGCCTTGCCCTCATTTACTGTTGAACTAATTTCTGACGCTTCCGAATGATAATATCAATAAGGTCAACGTATGCTTGCACAGATTTATAATAGATTTTCCACGGAAGTTA
Organism: Rhingia rostrata; assembly: GCA_949824845.1. Lineage (NCBI taxonomy): Eukaryota > Metazoa > Arthropoda > Insecta > Diptera > Syrphidae > Rhingia > Rhingia rostrata. Next base: position 38,487,526 of record OX463756.1, on the reverse strand, counting down.
TGCCCAATCTTCTCAAGATGTATGTTTAAAAATATCAGATAAAAACTCGTTACCATAATCCTATATTGCTATCGAATATAGTTTAGTGAGGTCGGTTCTGACGACCTGATGGATAATTGTGCATCGTCTGTGTTCACAGACGAACGGGTTTGGGCGGCATAACAAACTATAGGTAGACATGATTCTGTATGTGGCTTTGAAATTTATAAAAAGCGTGTGATTATTCAATTTGGCATCCAGAATCTGCCAAAGTGAAAAGGTATGATTCCTTGCCTGATCCACCAAAAAGGAGTCCCTCCAAACTGCGCCAACTACAGAGGAATAAGTCTCCTTAAAATCGCCTACAAGATCCTATCTGCCGTAATATGTGAACGCCTGAAACCGTTTACCAACAACCAGATCGGCACTTATCAGTACGATTTTAGGTCAGGAAAGTTCACAAGCGATCAAATTTTCATGCTTAGGCAGATCCTGGAAAAAAAACCCAAGATGTCCAAATCGATACCCACCACCTATTCATAGATTTCAAAGCCGCATACGACAGCATTTATAGAGACGAACTATACAGAGCCATGTCTATTTTTGGTGTTACGCCCAGGCTCGTCCGTCTGTGTAGGATGACGATGGAGAAATCTCGCTGCTTCGTCATTGTCGGAAGCGGACTCAACGATACATTCGATACCAAAAAAGGATTTATTTTAGGCGATGCGCTGTCATGTTACTTCTTTAATCTAATTCTTGAGAGGATTGTGCAAAACTCCTAAGCCAACATTAAAGGTACAATTTTATAAAAATCGGTGCATACGCCGACAATATCGACATCATTGGTAGGACTCAACGTGATGTCATAGCAGCGTTTGCTAGTAAACAAAATTAAGCGGCAAAAATGGGTTTAGCATTAAATGAGGGTTAGTATATGCTGTCAACACGAAAGGACCAACAACATCAACGAGTTGGACAAAACGTCACCATTGATAGATACAACTTTGAGGTAGAACGGGACTTTGCCTACCTATGCTCCGCTTTTACTCTGACAACAACATCTCGTCAGAAATTCAACGAAGAATAAATCTTGTTTCTTCAGGCTAGGAAGGCAATTTAGTAGTAAAGCCCTCATTCGAACTACTAAGTAACTATATACTATATCAGACCCTGATCAATCCAGCCCTACTCTACGGCACTGAAGCATGGATCATATCAAAAGCGGACGATGAAACGCTTGGTCGATTCGGGAGGAAAATTCTTCGAAAAGTCTTCGGTCTCGTTTGCGTTGACGGGCTATGGAGACGATGATTAAACCAAGATCTATACGAGATGTACAGCGATAAACCCCTAGTCAAAGAATTCCGCATTGGATTTTTTTAATGGCTAGGACATTTCGAAAGAATTGACACCAATACACCGGCTCGCAGAGCCTTCGATTCCTAGCCAGACGTTGCCGCAGTCGCGCGCACAACTACAAACTGACCTCAACCAACTTGGAGTGCACAACTGGAGTTAATTAGCTTAAGACCGGGCTGATTGAAGAGGCATGTCGGTTGACGCCCAGTTTCATTCCGAACTGTAGCACCACTTAAATAAGAAAGGGACTGGGCGGATTGAAGAGGCATGTTGGTTGAGTCCCATTTTCATTCCGGACATTTCATTTCGAAAGGATTCTGTTCGCCCCTCGTATTCTTGGCTTTCCCGTTTTGCACTTACGAACATCTTTTCTGCCGTGGCACCTCATATGTCTACGATCGCAGGATTTCCTCTATGTTTTTCTTCTTTTTGAAAAGTCGGTGGTCCTTTCTTCATCTTTGCCTATAAGGCCAAATGGCAGCTATTGTCTTCACCTGCAGCTTTGACTTGAAGGCAAAAGGCCGCGATTTTTCACAGCCTTTTAAAGATGGTATCGGCGTATGCATTTGTTATTTTCTTTCACTTTTTTTTTTATTTTTTTCTGTCCTTTTTCTTTTTGGGTCCTTTTAATCCGTCCGTGGTCTGCGTAAAATATTTGTTGAGCAACAAAAATATTTGTTGAGCTGGGATGCCTGGTGAAATGGCAAGAACTACACCGTTCGACGAGTTTAGCGGAGCAATTGCGATCTCGACGAGTCATTCTCGCCTTCGTTGAAGAAGCCTCTGTGGCCAACTATGACTCACAACAATGACCTGCAGCTTTGCCTTGTTTGCGAGCAGCATTCAGCATTCTTCATCAAATGTTTATTGCTGGTGGGCGCGAGAAACCCAGACGAATCCTACTCGAGATTAGACTTTATTGAGTTCAAATGCTTTCTAAGCTTCACAACTGTCTTCCTTAATGTAGATATGTGATTTGGTCTTACATATTTTGTTTAACTTTTCTCAATTAAGCGAACCTATAATGCTCAAATAGCGCCCTGAAATGTTGTTTAAAGGTTGTCATTTACTCTTCATCTGACTTATTGCAGATTTTTTATTGGAACACGACTTCTCTCAGTTCGTAGCATTATTTCTGCAAGAAAAAGAGTTTTGGAATTGTTGTTCTTGTCGTTGGTATATGGACAGTGAGCTGTAAATGCGTGTCTTGCAGGTCATTAAAATAAAACAAGTCTGGTATTATTTCTTTAAATTCCTCTTAACCTCTGTTTATATAGCTTCGGAAATAGGAAGACTGATCTCGTAATTCAAGTTCGACAGCTTTGAAAGAAAACTCTGATTAGAATAAATTGAAAGAATTCTCTATTCACTTCCATGTCAGATCTTTTCAAAGTAAAGTTGAGAGTATAAATTATATCAAACCAATAGTTAAATCTTCAAACCATCTGTATATGACACCTTCCACCCCATAAAAATGGATGAACCTTTGAATAAAACAGACTAGCTAATACATTCCATAGCTTGTATCTTGAAGGCATATAGTGTCTCTCAAGTAAATCAACACGGTTAAATAATTTTTCGTTCCTTTTATCACTGTCATACATCATTCATTTCATTCTGCAGAAAGCAAATCATTTCTGAATGAACATAAGCTCTAACCTAGACTTTCCCAAACCACAAGCAACGGCCTACATCATGGAATAATAAACCCATATATCAACATAATTCACTCAAACTCGCTTCTAAAATAGCACTCTGCACCTGGGCCAAAATCAGGGTCACAATTCAATTTACTTAGAAATTCTCCACACAATTACATTCAGTTTTGCGCGCAATAAATTCATAAAGTTCACTTCATATCATATTACCATTTCCACAAAACCTGCACCACGCCATCGTCCTTTCAATTTTTTTTTCGGGTTGAAACGCAGCGCCCATAATTTAGCAGAGCTTCCACATTGCCAGGCAGGACCTTTTGCAGTGTTTAATCGCCTCTTGTGAACAAAATACCACTCTGAAATGCACTATTAGATTCGAAACCTCTAAATCAGTAAGTGCATGAATTGCATGGTGAATCGACACACCCTCGCTCATCCACAATACAGTTAACCTCCAAAGCGTCCTATAGAGTTTATAAAGTTCTGGCCCCCATCCTCACTCTCAATATACATGAGACGAGACCGCCAACGCCACCGCCGCCACCGCCGCCATGCCGCATAAAACAAAGAAACTCAAGGCAACTTTTCTGTTTTGCATTCTTAAGAGGGAACCACCGCGATTTTGCGAGTTGAATCCTGCAAAGGAGTCTTCCATATATATAAAGATAGGTAGGTGGTGATTGTGGTGGTGGTTTGTGTACGAAAATGAAAATTTTCATTTACTGTAAACGCAGCTTAAGAACAGCGGTCGAGCTATCTTCGATATCTGCACCGTGATACTCTGCTTTGTTGGATATACGTGAATAACACAGCGCAAGGCTCATGGGATGCAAAATGTATGCATTAAGGGCGATCGAATCCATGGGTTAAGCTATGTAAATTCCATTGAAAAATTCCCCAAGGAACTCTTGTTGGCTGTTGCAACACCACCATTACTAGCGGCAGCACCACGAAAACCAGCACACTCGACCTGAGTAGAATCGTGCAATCTTCACCGTTTGAAGGCAGTCAGTGGAAAACCAGGTCACGTGCTTACTATTGTTACAATCAAACTCCTGGTGCAGGTCGTCGCCGTCATCGTTATTGTCGTTCTCGTCTCACCATCACCACCATCGTCATCATCATCATCGTCATCATCATCATCATCATCGTAATCGTCATCGTCCTTGCCATTATTGTGGAATTGAAATTCAGATGTGTGTGTGCGTCTGCTCAAGTGTAGGTGGTGTATTGTATTTCATATTTTGCCACACACATTTTGGATGCAATTCTTGCACGTGAAACGAACGTTAGCCGCCGACCTGATTACATAGCAACATGAATATTGGGAGAGTTCGTTCGGTAGTTGTTATCAAGGGAAAATATGCGGGCCTTGCAGAACGTGAAATAGATCATAGACCCTTGATTGGAGTAGATGTGTGTGATGGGAACACTTGAAAACTTCAATCATAACGATGGGCTTGCTTAATTGCAATTCTTTACTTAACTCGTGATTTACTTAACAGGCTCGCAACTATTGATCTCTGTCTATGACAAGGCAGCCTTCTATCATAATCGATCCTTGGCATACTGCTATCAGCTATTCTTTGGAGCTTAACTCTGAAAGTGGAGGTTCACTAGTTTTTGGTTTTCTTGAAACCGAGGGGTTGGATTTGAAGATCGTCTTTACTGAAGCCTACCTTAATCGATATTACTCGCATTCAGGACCAAATATTTGCAAGAACATATGAAGCCTCTCAAAACAATTATATGGTGTAATTTTCATGTTTCCGGATTATCGTTTTTTTTAATTAAGTGGCGCTACAATCCGGAATGCACCTGGGCATCAACCAACATGCTGTGCGCGTTTTCCTCTAATGCATCTGACGTCTTGGTGTCCATACGCTCCTCCTATCCCAGCCATATTGAACGTCCTGCTGAGTTTTGTGATTACGTCTATGTCAATGTAAAGCTTCAAAAGTTTGTGTCTTTGAAGATATGATCGGGTTGACTGAGTTGGCGTAGCTTAGAACGTCTAATTTTTGTATATTGTACGTACTATAAAATCGTACATCAAACAAAATGTTTTATTACTGGCCCGTCCTGAATCATGATACATCATGTGTGCATGCATACCTCTTGCTCGATATCGGGACCTCCTGTGCTTTACCAAATTCGAATGGCTGAGTTGTGATAAGCTTTTCTTGACAGTTGATACTACTCAGATGAATCGTCAGATCATCGTGAGAGCAAATCATTTTGGTGTCGCTACCATCGCGGCACTGAACCCTTCGCCTTTCCTAAATATTCGACGAATCATTTTTAGTTCGCAAGTGTATAATATTTGCTCCGCTTTCCATGTATAGTACTCGGACCTGAAAACTTGAACAGGTAGGATGACAGTCCGGTAGAAAAAGCATTTAGTGTTTTCTACCGGTTTTTTTAGGGCATTTGAGGGGTTGATGTTCGCTTTTAGGTAGAAGAAGCAAAATTCTGTCTAAGGAACACTCTCCTTCTCTGAGAAAGTCAGATGGAGGGTGGACAGAATCCTCCACGGAGACCTTGGAACTCCTGTTAAACACACACATTTCCGGAAGCAGTGATACCGGAAAGCGGGAGATCTTGGAAACTACAAAATGTACCTCACAGCTATATTAATTCAATATTTTCCAAGGAAAAAAAATTCTATGCTATTAACAGCTTCTCTCCGTGTAAGTCTCCGGGACCTGACGGCATAGTGCCAGTTAAAGAGAACGTGAGACCTAGCGGTTTCATGGTTGACGTCAATTTTTAGAAGCTGACTTACTCGTAAAGATCGAATGGTGTTAATACCGGAGGTAGGCAAACGCGACCACGAGACAGCGAAGGACTTCAGACCAATCAGTCTAAAGGCTGAACTATAATAGAAGATGGCTGCAAACTACCACTTCCGTAATTGTGCGAACACATGCAATTGGTATTGTACCACCATAATAGCTTTTCGCTTCTATTCGTTCAGTTTTCGTTCACTCTTGCGCACTTGTGAAAAAGCGAGATACTGCGAACAATCAAAAAATCCTTCATCCAGCTTTAAATAACGTCCTCATTGGAGATATTCTTAAATCTCTGATCGATATGCTCGGAACAAGAATTATCCAGCCAACACTTAGCAATAGTCACCTAAATAAAATTTGGCCATAGAGGAACGCCACAGGGCGGCGTCATCTCTTCTCTACTCTGGATAATGGTTATAAAATAAATTCTAGATAAAATAGACGAGGATCGTGTCGAAGTTGTCGCGTATGCGGATGACGTGGTAATACCAGTGTCAGCAAAATTCCCCTCCGTGATAAGCGAAATCATGGAGGCTGCTCTATACAAGGTTAGCACCTGGGATGAAAGTTGTGGCCTCCTCGGTGCAAACCTAAGCAAAAAGGAATTGGTGCTATTCACCACCAACACTAAAAAAAAACGATTTAACCCTTCCGTGTCTTAATGGCCAACCGCTCACACTATCTTCCAGGGCTAGGTATTTGTGTGATAGGCTTGACCCAAAACTTAATTGGAAACACAACATCGAACATAGAGTAATGAAGGCTTGTGTTGCCTTCTGTGCTTGCAGTAACACCTTTGGAAAGAAGTTGGGACTTCAACCAAAGATGACAATATGGATGTACACAGCAGTGGTACGTCCAATTCTCCTATACGGCTCACTAGTATGACGGCCTGAATTGAGTTAGGGCTACAACCTCATAAAACTAAATAGGCTGGAGAGAACAGCCACTGAAGGCTGTCAAATCATTTTGGTGTCGCTACCATCGCGGCACTGAACCCTTCGCCTTTCCTAAATATTCGACGAATCATTTTTAGTTCGCAAGTGTATAATATTTGCTCCGCTTTCCATGTATAGTACTCGGACCTGAAAACTTGAACAGGTAGGATGACAGTCCGGTAGAAAAAGCATTTAGTGTTTTCTACCGGTTTTTTTAGGGCATTTGAGGGGTTGATGTTCGCTTTTAGGTAGAAGAAGCAAAATTCTGTCTAAGGAACACTCTCCTTCTCTGAGAAAGTCAGATGGAGGGTGGACAGAATCCTCCACGGAGACCTTGGAACTCCTGTTAAACACACACATTTCCGGAAGCAGTGATACCGGAAAGCGGGAGATCTTGGAAACTACAAAATGTACCTCACAGCTATATTAATTCAATATTTTCCAAGGAAAAAAAATTCTATGCTATTAACAGCTTCTCTCCGTGTAAGTCTCCGGGACCTGACGGCATAGTGCCAGTTAAAGAGAACGTGAGACCTAGCGGTTTCATGGTTGACGTCAATTTTTAGAAGCTGACTTACTCGTAAAGATCGAATGGTGTTAATACCGGAGGTAGGCAAACGCGACCACGAGACAGCGAAGGACTTCAGACCAATCAGTCTAAAGGCTGAACTATAATAGAAGATGGCTGCAAACTACCACTTCCGTAATTGTGCGAACACATGCAATTGGTATTGTACCACCATAATAGCTTTTCGCTTCTATTCGTTCAGTTTTCGTTCACTCTTGCGCACTTGTGAAAAAGCGAGATACTGCGAACAATCAAAAAATCCTTCATCCAGCTTTAAATAACGTCCTCATTGGAGATATTCTTAAATCTCTGATCGATATGCTCGGAACAAGAATTATCCAGCCAACACTTAGCAATAGTCACCTAAATAAAATTTGGCCATAGAGGAACGCCACAGGGCGGCGTCATCTCTTCTCTACTCTGGATAATGGTTATAAAATAAATTCTAGATAAAATAGACGAGGATCGTGTCGAAGTTGTCGCGTATGCGGATGACGTGGTAATACCAGTGTCAGCAAAATTCCCCTCCGTGATAAGCGAAATCATGGAGGCTGCTCTATACAAGGTTAGCACCTGGGATGAAAGTTGTGGCCTCCTTGGTGCAAACCTAAGCAAAAAGGAATTGTTGCTATTCACCACCAACACTAAAAAAAACGATTTAACCCTTCCCTGTCTTAATGGCCAACCGCTCACACTATCTTCCAGGGCTAGGTATTTGTGTGATAGGCTTGACCCAAAACTTAATTGGAAACACAACATCGAACGTAGAGTAATGAAGGCTTGTGTTGCCTTCTGTGCTTGCAGCAACACCTTTGGAAAGAAGTTGGGACTTCAACCAAAGATGACAATATGGATGTACACAGCAGTGGTACGTCCAATTCTCATATAAGGCTCACTAGTATGACGGCCTGAATTGAGTTAGGGCTACAACTTCATAAAACTAAATAGGCTGGAGAGAACAGCCACTGAAGGCAACACAGGCGCGCTAAAGTTGCAAAATAGAATGATAGCTCATCTTGTTGTCGGATTACGGTACATGTTGAGGAAACTTAAGACGAGCTCATTCCAAAGGTATCATCGCGTGTCGCGCAGTGTTAAGCTATATCCTGATTTTATTTATCATTGAAGTATCCTAGGTTAGACTTTGGTTCAGTAAATTAGCGTGGCATCTAGTCCACATAGAATTGTATAATAAGGTTATTTGGTGAAATATTCGTAATAGTTGAATTTATAGAAAGAAGTGTCCTGTAAATAAACTGTTTGTGGGTGGCCGCTGTGTAGTGGTAATGTGTTCGCCTGTTGAGTGGAAGGTTGCGCGTTCAGTCCCAGCCAAAATCCTTCAATCTTTTATTAAAAAAAGGTTTTCAGTTAATCGTATACACCATCTATAAAGTTCTGCGAATATATCCAACACAAAAAACAGTGACTCCCCTAAAGCTAGTTCAGACACTACCCTAGGAGTAAGTCTCCACTACAACCAAAAGCTTTCTTACCACTTTCTTTCCTTCTCTAACGTTCGTATTGTGGTAAAACATTTTAAGGGTATTCATATCCTCTTGAGTGCGCCCAAAATATATAAAAAAAAGTGACACCTAAAAATTTGTTCCAAAATCAAATTTCGAACAACTAAATACGAAAACTTTTTTGTGCCTTATATCTGCCCTTCTTTTGCAAAGATCTGACAAATCTCCGAGTAGTGTCATGAACAGAACTCAGCCGTTTGGATTCAAACTCAAACCAAAAGTACGCAAATATACATAAATGATGCTGGTTAGCATTTCGTGCCAAGATTTACATTTTGCTGTTACTTAACAAGCAAAGAGACATTTTTTGACCAATATAATAGTCTCAAGCCAATTAACCCCAAAGTAACAAACATTTGGAAGTATCTTAGCACTCTTTTTTGGTAAAAGCTTATAAAATTCCAAAAGGCACAAGAATTCAATTGGGTACAAAAACCCAGTGCAAATCATTGTTAATTTTCGTCCAATTTCAATTGAACAGTCCAAGGCTCCACCATGTTCTCCTTGTTTCTACTTGTTGACCTTTAACAGCCGCAAGCAATTTTCTTGTGCTTGCCTTTCTATTTTTATCGGTCACATGTTTTTCCATCCGCCGAATGTCCCTGATGCCAATCAAAATACAGCGATAAGGATCACATTCTTGTTTTTGTAAACTCCTCGGGTGTGGACATTTTTGTCGTTAGCCAACTAGTTAAGGTTTCGTTTCATCCCCACATACAACAGACGAGCTACTTGAATTTTTATAAACGGCAAAACATTGCAAGGTTGACAAGTTCTCATTACCACTTGTCGGGACTGGTTCGTTCAAATATGGTTTACAAAAGTCTACGTGTATGTGTGTACAATGGTATAAAATAGCCTCGATTTTATTGTGTGATGTCATTTAAGGATACGAACTGACGTTGTATCCGGAAGTTATACGCTTACACCTTTAGATTGACCTTACATTGATGGTCAAGTGTTGTTTGTTGTTTTTTTTTTTTACTTTTGTTTTGTTATTTTTATAGAAAAGCGATTACCTGTCGATGTTTTGATGATAGCGTGGAGATAGGACGAAATAGAGTTATATAACTTTGAAAGTTATGTGTCTCTGACACGTCAATCCTGTGTTGTGATTGATGTGACAGCGATGATTGTTACTGAAGTGAATAGCTTGTGTTAGTGATTTTCATGCTATTAATTGGGAACTCATTTTCTTTAATACTTATACATATCTACTTTGTCAGTTGTCATTACTTGCTTAACTAACGAAAATTACTAGCTAGTAAAGAATTAATATGAGTAGATAAAAGACACCTAATATCATCAAAAAGGCTGAGTAACTTGTTGCTTCAAAGCTCATCGATTTTGGTAGATTTTTGATTTAGATTTGTAGCTTTCATTGAGAAAATTAAGAGCGCGTGATATTCTTATAAGCTTAATGAAAATAACTACAGAATTTTGTTAAAAAAAAAACAAATAAAATTAAAAAAATTGGAAATTAAAAATAATAAATAATCATACATCTCCATTATAAATAGTTTTTCATTAAAAATCGGAATAACTAACTTTCATACACATAATCTGTGTATGAAACCGCCCTATGCCGGCAGATCTTTAAACATGCCTGTATGGAAATTCATAGGCGTATAGGATGTCCTTTTTCAAGCAATGTCTGACTTTCTGACTGTGTCGACATATTACTCGATCTAAAAGCCATTGAGTAGACCGTTTACCAATAGCTTCGGAAAGGACTGATTTTATTGTTGACAACTTTCCTAAACGAGAAAGAGACAACGACGGTCGTTTCTGCACCTGAAATGTGAGAACATTAAACAAAAGAGTTGCAAGCGAACTATTAGCGGAAGCCCTAAGCTGCTACAAAGCAGACATTACTGCCATACAGGAAATACAATGGGATAGGCCGGACAAAAAGAGGATGAAAAACGTAGACATCTACTAGGGACCATTTTTTTTTGTGAGCAGAAACAGCAAATATTCGGATGCGGATTTAAGTCGTATGCTTACAAGCATTAGCGAACGAATTTTAACAATCCGCATCAAGGCCAAATTCGATAACACAAGCTCACTGAGGATAAGGATGATTTAGCTTAGGATTGCTTCTACGAGCTCCTTGACAAAAACTATGAGCGAGTACTGAAGTACGTTGTCTCAAACGTACCGCGAGATTTAAACGCAAAGGTAAGAGAGAAGACAACTATAATAGTATTGCTGGAAAACATAGCCTAACCGAAAACACGCCTGGGAACGGAATTAGACTAAATGACTTCGCCGCAAGACTTCAACGCAAAGGTAGGAAGAGAATCTTTTGCAGTATTGTCGGAAAACATAGCCTCCACGACAACACATCTGGTATCGGACTTAGGGTAATTAACTTCACTACGGAACAATACGCTACTATAGCTAAAAAACGGTTTCCTCACCTCGATATCTATAAGGGACATGGCGGTCTGCAGATCAACAAACGGCAACCAAATTGATCACATTGCGATAGAAAAGAGGCACGCATTCTGTATTTTAGATGTCCGAACATTCCGAAGAGCTAACATCAACTCGGACCACTAGCAGAATCCACAATCCAGAAATACTGTGAACAAATATTATGTCGAAAGACTGCAATCTCGAGAGATCGTCAAGACCTTCACGCAACGCATATCCCTTAACCTCTCGATTAACACCGTACCACCGGCATCGAATGTCGAAGAACAATGGCAACGATGCCATCAAGCCATTAGATCAGCCGCAACTGATGTGCTAGGTTTCTCGCGCCCACCAGCAATAAACTCTTGGTTTGATGAGGAATGCCGACAGATGCTCGCAGCCAAGAACGAGGCCTACAAGGCTAAGCTGCAAGTGAAGACGAGAGCTTTATAGGGAGAGAAGAAGGGCAAAACACCGGCTTTTCAGAAAGAAGAAAAAAGAGCAAGGAAAGCGCGCAATCGAGGATATAGAGAGGTGCCATTCCAGGACCGTTGTTCGCAAGTTTTACCAAAGTGTAAAACGTCAAAGCCAAGGATATACGGCTCGAACAGAATCCTGTCGAATGAACAAGGAAATATCGTAGTTGAGACACAGTCGATGCTGAGGATATGAAAGAACCACTTCTGCAGACTGTTAAACGGCGATGATGAACAACATTTCGCTGTCTGGTAGAACAAACCGTTAAATATATAAACTCAAGCTTAATCAGACTGCTGCAAAAGACGGTCTCCCCGCTGAGCTTTATAATGCCGGAGGAGATGACTTGGTAAGCAACATTCACCAACTCATAAGCCAAACCTGGTCGGATACAAGTATGCCTGAAGAATGAAACCTCAGCATCGTTAGCCCTATAAGTCTTCTCAGGATCGCCTTCGAGATCCTATCTGCCGTAATATGTGAAGGCCTGAAACCGTTTACCAACAACCTGATCGTCCCTTATCAGTGTAGTTTTAGACCAGGAAAGTCCACAACAGACCAAATTTTCAAACTTAGTCAGACACTGCAAAAAAAAACCACGGAAGGTCAAGTCGATACCCACCACCTATTCACCGATTTGAGAGCTGCATTCAACAGCATTTATAGAGACGAACTATACAGATACCGACCAAACTCGTCCGTTTGTGTAGGATGACGATGGAGAACACTCGCTGCTCCATCAGTGTCCGAAACGACCTCACCGACACATTCGTTACAAAAAATTGATTTATGCCAGGTGATGCGCTGTCATGTGACTTCTTCAATCTGATTCTTGAGAAGAGGATTGTGCAAAACTCACGAGCCAAATCCAGAGGCACAATTTTCCAAAAATCGGTGCAACTACTAGCATATGCCGACAAAATTGATATCATTTGCAGGAATCACCATGACGTCATAGCCACGTCTGCTAGTATAGAGAAAGAAGCGTCAAAAACGGGTTTAGCAGTTAATGAAGGTAAGACTAAGTAGTGATATGCTGCCAACACGAAAGAACTTACAACATCGACGAATTGCACACAACGTCACCATTGTCAGATATGACCTTGGGGTATTACGGGACTTTGTCTACCTGGGCTACGACATTTACTCTGACAACAAGATCTCGTAAGTTAATAAACGAAGAATTACATCTGCTAACCGCTGTTTCTTAGGGCTAAGAAAGCATTTCAGTAGTAAGGCCGTCACTCGAACTACGATGGAGATCCTATATAAGACCCTGATCTTCACAGTCCTGCTCTACGGTGCTGGAGTATTGACCGTATCAAAAATGGATGATTGGTCCACTTTTGGTCGATTCAAGAGAAAAAAATCCTTCAAAAACTAGTTTGTCCCGTTCGAGTTGACGGCCTATGGAGACGAAGATTCTACCAAGAACTACACGAGCTGTACAGCGAGATGCCCCTAGTCGAAAAACTCCGCATTGGGCGTTTAAGATGGATGGGCAATGAAAAATAAATAGACCAATACTGCAGTTCGCAGAGTCTTCGATTCGCTGCCAGACCTTAGACGCAGTACAGCAAAACTTCACCTTAAACGAACTTGGAGTGCGCAATAGGATTAATTTACCTAAGGACGGGGGCTAATTGATTGAGGTCCAGGTTCATTCCGGACTGCAGCGCCACTTAAGTTAGTAAGTAAGTATACAGAGCCACGACTGGTTTTGGCATACCATCCCAAGACGTCTATTTTCGCACGATGATAGTGTAGGATTATTACTGCTGCATCAGGGTCAGCAACGACTTCAATTAAATATTGGACCTCATTGAAACATTCGATACCAAAAGTTCGTGTAACTTCTTTCACATAGTTCTTGAAAGAATTGTGCAAAAGTCGGATACATAGAGCCTCTAATAATAAATTATTCTGTGCAAATACAACCATACGATAACGTTGTTAATTTACAACCGAAATTCGGAGTCAGTGGCCTCAACGTTAAGAGCGCTACGTCCAATTTATGGTCGTAATAATCGTCCTAGCAGATCAATTGAGCGTTTAGTTGAAAAATTTGAATCCACAGGCACAGTACAAAATGTTCCCGTACCAGTGAGTAAAGGAAGTGCCCGTAGTGTCGAGAATATTGCTGCCGCTGAGGCTTCAGTTGAAGAAAGCCCAAATGTGTCTCTCACACGTCGTTCTCAAGCGTTGGGCATCTCTGTGACGTCGTTGTGGCGACTTTTGCAAAAAGATCTTGGCCTACATCCTTACAAGATTAAACTGACGCAAGAACTGAAGCTGCTTGACCACCAGAAGCGTCGTGTGTTCGTGAATTGGGCTGAGCAACAACTTGAAAATGATTCGGATTTTCATCGAAAAAGCATCTTCAGTGATGAGGCTCATTTCTGGTTGAATGACTTCGTCAATAAACAAAATATGCGGTATTGGTCAGGCAGCAATCCACACGTACTCCATGAATCATCATTGCATCCCGAAAAAATTACGGTTTGGTGTGGTTTATGGGCCGGCGGCGTCATTGGGCCGTACTTCTTCCATGATGATCAAGACCGGCACGTTACTGTGAATGGGAATCGACACTGTTCAATTAGAACCGAATATTTTTGGCCCCAATGGGATGATATGGACTTGGAGGACATGTGGTTCCAACAGGGCGGCGCCAGAAGCCACACAGCGAATGCCACAATCAATTTATTGGAAACCAAGCTTGGAGAACGTGTTATCTCACGAAATGGTCCAGTCGCTTGGCCGCCTCGGTCGTGCGATTTGACGCCGTTAGACTATTTCCTGTGGGGCTACGTCAAGTCTATGGTCTATGCCAACAAGCCAGCGACGAATATCGTACGAATATCGAACGTGAAATTGCAGCAGTATCGGCCGATTTGTGCTTGAAACCATCGAAAATTGGGTTTAGTGTCTGGACTTCTGCCCGTGGTGGCCATGCAAAAGAAATCGGGTTCCATTCATAATGGCATCGAACGTACTTTCACAGGAATACAGAATTTTATTGATACCCAAAACCGTTTTTCTTTTATTTAAGAAAAAACGTTTGTAGCGCTCTTATTGAAAAACCATTTATATAGAGAAGGAGCGGCTAAAATGTGTTTAATATTAAATGATGGAAAAATTAAGAACGCCACCATCGACAAGTGCTACTTTGAGAAGTAAGGAACTTTGTCTACCGGTATTACCAACAAGAACCACATCTCGTCAGAAATCAAACAAAAATTACTCCTGCCAACCGCTGTTTCTTCGGACTAAGAAGGTAATTTAGTAATAAAGCCCTAATTTGACCTGCTGGGGGGATATTTTATAAGACCCTGATCGTCCTTCTCTATGGCAAGCTCAGTCCACTTAAGCAAGTAAATATACTAATAAATTGAACAAACTAGAAAATACTTGACTTCACCATAATTAAAATAATTGGAGCACACTAACAACACCAAAAATAGTACACATTTTCACCTGCAAAATTGCATCCGCTCCACAAGCAATGATAAAACTTTCAAAGGCCACAAATTGCCCAATTCACCATTTCCTACTCGCCCTCAACTAAGCCAGAAAGACTATCTACCCTTTCAACTGGAGATCTAGGTACTTTTGGCATTTGAAATTGTTAATCTCCTACTCATTTACTGGACTCAAATGAGCGTCCATTTGCATAAATATTTCACCCTGTATACAAAATACAAAAAAAAAAACTCTTCCTCCTGAGAGGATAACTATGCAGATACTTGGTATAAGAAAAAAAACACAAAAACAAACGTCAGCCCTCATACCCACAGACACTTCTACTCTAGTAACACAATTACAGCAGAACCCATTTCAGATATTCGAGATATTCATACCAACGCAAGGACATCGCAACAGCAGCATATTCGAGGTGGATCCAGGCAGACCCAGATATACCTACACGACGAACTTTTCTGCAGTAATTTTCATTCAGAATTAAATGTCTGGAATTTTCGGACAATCGTCCACTACATTTGTCCTAGATACATATATGTATATATAATTTTAGTGGGTGAGCTTATCCAAGATGATAGGTAGCTAGGTGGGTAAATACATCTCTCAGTTGAAAGGAGGTTGATTCCTACATCATCCTTTAGAAAAGTAAATGTATACACATAAGAAATGTTCGCTCGTTTATTTAAATGATGCAGGTGGTTGAGCTAAGGAGTACCATCCCATTTTGCGTGTGCCGGGTTTCTTCTGTCTGGCTGACGACAAATGGCATGACATATTACACACAACTCGCAAGGAATGAGTGAATAGTAAACATGACAACATTACAACAACTAATACAAGCAAATCCTCGCCTGTATTTCACATTTTCTTATACGGAGTAATGTTTATCCATCTCGTTAACGAACCATCATAAAATTAACAACAAACCCTCAGTTTATTGATAGCGATTAAGGGAAGACACCAAAGTAACCCTCAGACTTCCTTGCCCTACATCGTGAAGGGTAATTTTTTTTCGTTTTTCTTTTCTTTTAGTTTAAACCAACAACAGGACGAAGAACATTTTATCAATTTAACAATCGATCATTAGACATGCTCGAATTAATGTTGTAGCCCCCCCCCCCCCCCCCCACTTGACTGGAATGCTGAATGGCAAGCAATTTGGAACGCTCGTTACCTTTCGCCACTGGGGATGTTTTTCTCGTCTGGATGAAGTGTCCTTGATTCGACTACCACCGCACCGGAACTATATTACCCGCATTGAATCAAAAGATGGCCGTAGTTGAGGATAATGGAAAGTGGTTGCCATTTCGAAAATAGCAAACTCAAAGAGAGCTTGCTACAACCAAGGAGGATAAACAGTGTGAAATTACCCGTAGATCCTGGACAAAAGTCAGAGGCCTCGTTAATGAGATGTGATGAATCTCTTTGTGAGAATCTACTGAATATTCGTAAATCAGATATGTGGTACGTTGTGATTGTAGAGGACAAGTTGATGTTGGACAAAGCGTGGGATATACTTTGACGTTGATTGGAAAAGAGGCGCCAAGATTATTTAGCGAACATTAAAAATTTGTATCCCAGACTGTTTGGGATGATAAGTGGTGAATTAAAGATGTTAATGTTTTATATTTTTCGGTAGACTTAAAAAAAAATCCAAGGTATGCTATGATTTCAATTACCATCCTAAACGAGGTGCTCAAGTTTGATCTTCCATCTTATATTGATATGGCCAAGGCTAGACATATCATACAAAAGATTTTAATGGTCTAAGAAAGTGTTTTAAGTGTTCCTGTCTCAGTTGATTAAAAACCGTTTACGTCGTTTCGCATAGGCTAAGAAATTCTTGGACTACATCACAGTGCAAGATCAAATTAAGTCAAAAACTGGTACCTTTTGGTCATTAAGTACAGAAATTAATCTAATTAGGGCCTGCAGATGTTTGAATAAAAAAATGTTTAATTCATCGAGGAACCATCTTAAGATGACTAGAACACATAGAGTGAACCAAATAATTTCCCAGCCAGATGATCGAAGCCGTAGAGGAAGACCTTACCTTAAGTGGCTCAAACACGTCGAAATCCTGTAAGATTTTCACAATATCTTGCATATTATTTGTCTTGCTCTAAGATTAAGTTTTGAATAAGCATAACGGATTCAAAGGTATCATTTTCATAAGTTTCTCACTCCACCGATGCTTCATAGAGAACATTTCAAACGTTTATGTATGTATGGCTATCGTGGGATAGTAGTTGTCACTTTCCAATTAATTCTACAGAATCTGATTCAGAATGAATCTGTCCCAGCTTCTCATTCGCAAAAAAATATATTTTTTTGGCGCAACAAGCTCATTTTTACCCAGTGCCGAGCTTTCTCACATTCGTATGCGTTTGTACTTCTTAGCACGATTTCAGGACCTCCTGTTTTATGCAGACTCCGAACGGCGAATTTGATATAAGCTTTTCTTAACATGTGAAAAATCATTTGGGTATTTACGGCTAAGAAGCGAACCGAGACCTTCTGCGCGGCAGTCTATCGCACCAACCATTGCGCCACTGAGCCCATCAATCGCGCTGTTGAGATAAAAGACCATATACCATGATTTATATAATTTTTTAGCTGAATGTACTTTTCTGATACAAGATTACACATACATCTCGGTGCTATCTTCCGACCTAATGCTTTCAAAATGCTTTCAATATTATGCTAATGCTTATGCTAAGCATCAACATATGACACTTAAAAACATATGAGAAGGCTTCAATCCTCAGTGCGAATTATTGATTACCCTATCGCATCCTATCTTTAAAATAAAAGTCCCAAAATAGTGGGCGTGACTGAAAATTGATTGAATCTTGTTCAGAAAGTTTTAAATCGCTTTACAAATCGTTTTTTAACAACGCCCAAAAAAGCAGGCGTGGGATGAAATTGCTAAGACTAAAATTTCTTTCGGTTTAGAAGAACAGCGTTCAACACACAAACCAAGTTTTCGTAGCTACTGGTGCTAAGCTTCAATTTACCAGTTTCATTCTGAAAAGTGAAAGTGAGTGTTCATTTTGTAAAATGAAAACTCGTGTCGATGCCATCAAATTATGATCGTCTTACATTTCCTGCATCGTCGTTAAAAAAAACGTTATTTTTGGACGAACCGTAATAAATTTTGAAAAATCTGAGCAAGGTATTTAGACGTTCTGAATATCTATCTTTCGTAAACACAAAGTTTTTGTAGTCGTGTTTCGTTCAAAACAGTTTTTGATTGATTTTAAATAATTTCGAAAAAAAATTGGTAATTAAAATATTTTGAGAATAATACTATGAACATTTCATCTAACATTTTGGGGGCATTTTCCAAATAAAAACACGGCATTATGCTGCGTGCATTTTGCATGAACAAGGTGGATTCTATTTTTTTGTTGCGCACTTACTAGGTGGAATTGGGAAAGCATTACTCATTTCGCTAATTCTTGCCGAAATAATGGCATCGCTTTGGCCATTGCATCATCTGGCATTCCCTGATTGAAATTTGACTAGACGCACACAATACATACATCATTCGTGGCAAATAGAAAGATTCATTTTGGTAGCAAAAAATGTGGACGAAGACGATTTGAACTTCAAGATACAGCTGTCGTTTCCAGGCGAATTCGTATCATACAAATCGGTCGATTCAGTTTGCGATGCCATCGAAGCTGTAAATTATCCAACAGAGTTTTTGAACTCACTGGATTTGTCAGGTATGCCACCACACCTTCTACGACATTTTAAAGTTGGATATTGCTCCCAGCAGACCAGTGTTTACAGTTTTACAAAAAACGTTTTAATTGGCCAAACGATTAGGAATTTTCATAAAGTATCTGAAAAATATGTTTCGTTTGCATAAAGTTTATTTAATTCGTAACCCATCATCTTTTTGGAACTTTGTTAATACCAAAAGAGAGGTTAAAAGTACAGCTAAGTTTTTGAAATACAATGATAAAACATCAGATGACAATTCTGATACATGCAATATGTTTGCAGAAATTTTCAAGGAGACATATGTGACTGATAATAATACCAACTGTGATAACATCTGTGATACTAATGTGTTGTCCCATATATATGCACATGCTGATGTTACTAACCTAATGTTACCTGACGTCGTAAATGCCTTTAAAAAACTAAAACATTGGTATTCTTCTGGTCAAGAGAATGTGCCGTCTTGTGTTCTAAAGAATTGCAGGGATATATTTGCTCGTCTATGATGTTACTTATTCAATTTGTCGCTGTCTCTATCAATATTCCCGGAAGCTTGGAAATCGTCTTACATAACACCACCATTCAATGAAGGCCTACTAATCAATATAAATAACTATAGAGACATTAGTGCTTAGTGTCATTCCTAAGCTTTGCGAGATTTATCACTACGAACTAAATCTGTTATATCAAATTGTCAACATGGATTTCTGAAAGGTCGATCAATAGTAACCAAACCCTCTGGAATTTTCCACACATGCATCCAGTGGACTTAACAATGGAATGCAGACTGATACTTTTTTAATACTTTCGATCAAATAAATCACCACATGCTGATCAAAAATCTACGCCGTATTGGTTTGCCACCAAAATATTCTTTATGGATTAAAAGTTATCTGTCATCTCGTGTACAATATGTTAAGTTTAAATGTCATCTATCTGGAGTTATCAGTGTTAAGTCTGGAGTTCCTCAAGGTAGTCACTTGGGACCTCTTTTGTTCCCGTTGTTTATAAATTATCTACCTTCTACGATCAAATACAGCAACATTCATCTGTATGCATAAGGTGCTAAAATCTCCTTGAGTTATAAAAATATAAATGACCAAGAAAAACTACTAGCGGATTTCAATAACCTAGTGACATGGTGTAATGAAAAAAATCGTTCACTCAACACTAATAAATGTAAAATTATGACTTTTGCTAGGACCAAAAGTTTTCATCTACAAGGTGGCGCAAAAGTAATCCTCCTAGCAGAAAATGCTATAAATTTTGCGATTGGACCCTAATGTCAGTTCTGTTTTTGACATTTGTGTAGTAAACACATGCGAAATACACGTTAATAAAGAATGTTACGCTACACTGCTCCAGAACGCGGAAATTTGGTGACTATTTATTTAAGAAATAATCGGTCGGTGACTTTGGCACAACGTGAATTTCGTCGCAGATTTCCTAGCCGTCCAACGCCTACTGGTGAAACACTGAGACGTTTAGCCGCTCGCCTCGAAGAGACTGGCACAACACGAGATGCTGCCAGGCGTGGCAGACCCCGGAGTAGCCATTCTGCAGAGAATATTGCTGCTGTAGCCGAAGATGTCATGGAAGCGCCGTCGACATCGACCAGACGACGTGCCACGCAAATGTTTATCAGTCGACGGTCTTTACAGCGAATTTTGGTACAAGATTTGAAGATGTTTCCGTACAAAGTCCAGACGGTGCATCAGCTGTTAGCTGATGACCGCCAATCGCGTCTAACATACGCTCAAGCCATCCTTAATCACCACCAAGAGGAAGATGATTTTTCATCAAAAATAATCATGAGTGATGAGGCCCATTTCCACCATAGCGGGTACGTAAATAAGCAAAATTTACGCTTCTGGGGCACTGAAAATCCGCGTGTAACCCACGAAGAGCCATTACGCTCAACGTCACTGTATGGTGTGCTGTTTTCGCTGGAGGAGTCATCGGACCTTTTTTCTTCGAAACATCGCGGGCCAAACGGTTACTGTGAATGGTGAGCGCTACAGAGCAATGATCAACGAGTTCTTTTTGCCGCAACTTGATGAGTTGGGATTGGAAAACATGTGATTCCAACAGGACGGTGCAACGGCACACACTGCACGTGCCACAACCGATATGCTGAAGGATGCATTTCCCGGGCGCCTAATCTCCCGTTTTGGCGATTTGCACAGGCCAGCAAGATCGCCTGATTTGACCGCTCCAGACTTCTTTTTGTGGGGCTTTTTGAAGTCGCGGGTTTATGTCAACAAGCCTCAGACTCTTGCAGCTCTTAAAGACAATATCCGTCAAGAATGGGAGGACCTATCGCCGGAAGTTTTGGCCAAAGTGATGGAAAATGCCATAAAAAGGGCTCAAATGACAATCAACTGTGGCGGCGGCCATTTGCATGCCATCATATTCTCGACTTGATGTAAAAAAAAATTAAAAAACCAGATATAAATAATTTTTTTAAATCACAGCAAAAAAACATCGAAAGGTTATTTTTGCGCCACCTTGTATTTCACTATTTCATAAGTGCCGCATTGTTAGAAAGAGTGCATCACTTTGCTGACTTCGGAGTAATTTTTGATCCAAAGCTGGACTTTAAGTTACATATGAAAACAACTGTTAACAAAGACGGGCTCAGTGGCGCGATGGATAGTGCGATGAAGTACCGCGCAGAAGGTTTGGGCTCGATTCCCAGCCGTAGCAACACTTAAATGATTTTTCTCTCGCCCTCCTCTCGTGATGATCTGACAAATCATCCGAGTAGTACCAATTATCATGTAAAGCTTTTCTCAACTTAGCCGTTCGGATTCGGCATAAAACAGGAGGTTCCACCATCATGCTCAAAAAGTACACACGCACACATAAATGGTTGTGAGAAAAAAGCTAGGCCCTGGATATTTATTTATTTTTGATTTTGTTATCAAAGCATCAGCCCGTTTAGCTTGATTAAGCGTTGGTCTAGAGAACTTAATGATCCATATGTAACTAAAAGCCCTTATATTCCTCTCGTTCGGTCTGTGTTGGAGTTTGGATGACAAGTTTCGTGTCCAAACTATGCCTGTCTCATTTCCCGTTTCGAATCTGTATGAAAACAATTCTTACTGTTTGCGTTTCGTCATCTTAATGGGGATAGTCATGTTCATCGTCAACGTCTAATACTGATTGGTCTAAATACACTTGCTGATAGAAGGTCTACAATAAATGGAGTTTTCGTTTTATTAAATTGTTCACTGGTGAAATTTATTTGATATTTGTTATCATCAATATCAATCAATGTTCCGAATGAATTTTAGTCGTAGCTTTAATTTGTTGAAATTAAGAAATTCCTCATAAAATTATTTAAATAATGAACCATTACAAATTAATATATAAAATTGAAAGTATAATATTTTACTTAATTTTATTGTTACAACTTAAATTTATATACTCAAAATTACCTGTGATGAATTTTTTTAAATTAATAAATAAAAACTAAGCCATGCCCGCTTTTTCAAGGGTTTTTTTTTAGAGAAGTTAAGAATTTAAAAAAAAAGTATCTGAATAACATATTTCGTTTATAAAAGTATACGACACGCCCACTCCTTGAGACATTTTTTTCGAAAATACCGATTTTCGGTCAAATTTTAAAGAGATTCCAAAAAAGGTTAACGCAAAAACATTAGTACCTTATATTAATATGTATATTTCATTTATAGATCATTTTAACTCACGTCCACACTCTTTAAGGCGTTTTTTATTAAAACGATTTGTATACCCTACTCCATAGCATACGCAATAGACAAACTTTGTTTCCGGTGAAACCATAAAAGGTTTTGATAAAATGTCTGAGCAAAATATATTTTGACAATGACACTTTCTATGTCCCATCTTCGTAATGAATTTGTCAAGGCCCACTTTTTGGGTATGTTTAGTTTAAGGATGAAAGGGAATAGGGTATTCAACGATTCGCACAGCGGAATCCAGTCTTCTCAAATGTTTTTTTTTAAGCAATTTAAATATTCCCTAGAAATAATTTACATGGCAAAACAATTTTCGCCGGGTCAGCTAGTTGGAATTATAAAATATTACAATTCCCCCCCGACCGAATAAAAAAAAAACATAGTCCTGCTTTCATCCAATTTGTATGCATTAGAAAACTTAAATATAAATTTAATCCCAATAAAAATGTGAAATTTTATGCATACCAATATCCCATTCCAATCTCGATGACACGAACAAATTTCAAACAAACTGAAAAAAATCGGTGTATATATTATAGCGGAATACCATTCCAATCGCAAATAATCCAAAATATAAGCCTCTAGCTATACTGTTTCGAAAACATTCCAAAATTTTTCAAATCTCCAATAAGAAAACTTTAAATTGATCACAAAATGTCAATATTAACATAGAAACCACCTACTCATCCCCAGTCCTACACTCCTACCCCATGTCAGCGGAGCAGCAACAGAGTTCTTATGCGACTACACTGACAAGTAAAACCAATGAAAATTCTTCCCATTAAATAAGGATTTTCCTAAATAACTACCAAAGCAGAAGCAACAAAATCCCTGGATGCTTCTGGTCTGTGCTGCGCAACGTTTAAATTTAAAATCAATACTACATGACCGACAGAAAAAAAAAACAATACTCCCTAATCAGTTTCATTCCTATTGATAAGGCACCCAAGGATACAAAAAAAAGGCACGCATTCACCAGTAAGATATTTGCCAAAACATTCGACATCAGACAAACACAAGCCAATAAGGAGGAGGATGTAAAAATATCGAAACGGATATGAAGAAACAACAATGTCGAGTGGAAACAAGCCCCTGGCAGTCTGGCTATGTACAGCGAAGGAGTTGCGAATTATTTACCCATTAAGGTGCAAATATTTTCCAAGACAAAATATGTAACATCCCAGCAAAAGCAAAAAAAAAAAAAACAAAGTGAAGCGTCAAACTGTAAATTGCGCCTTAGGTAAGCACATATTTTGACATGAACCACGTATCATATCTTTGTTCTTGAGTTTGTCAAAGTGGCGGATATGGAGGTTATGTAATTTCCTTTCTATATGGAATCACCTATTTAAAAAAAAAATCATTCCAAAATTGACAGACAGTTTGCTTAGGCAGCTTAAATCGATTTACTTGGGATTTTGACATCCTCTTTTGAAAGGAATTTCATTTTCGGCTCCCCCAAAAGATGCATGTGACAGACAGACCCATGTTACGCGATGGCATGTAAGTTACTTGATTTAGTTAGTGTTCTCAGAAATGTATGGTATTTGTAGATACCGTTGGGGATTAGGACTAATGGGTGGAATGTGACATTTAGGAGTGTTTGCTATTTTGACCAGTAGATGAAGTTTTCTCTAGGGGTTACATAGGGCTCGGTAATTTTTTTCTTATAAGTGGACACACGTGCAAATAATGGAAAAAAAAAATAAAACTTAACCAAAACTAGGAAGAATACTTACTAAAATTTAATCAATCTTAACATTACGGTTACCATACCTTTGGAACATCTCCAATGATGGCATTCTTTGCATGGTGATGACGCAAGATACTCTCCTGGTGAGGTTTGCAGATGAGATTGAAGCGGTGATAACGGCGAAATATACACGAAAGTCCGAAAAGAAAGCTAAGCCAGTCTTTGTGACGAGTAAGATACTGAATGAATGAACACGGTCTCACAAGCAAGTGCTAAAGCCGGTTGGGATATATGTTATTAAACTATAGGGTTGTACCAGTGAAATGAATCTAAATATTTTACAAACTTTTGAAAACAAAATGTTAAAATCATCCGTTAATGCGCCGTGGTATATAAGAAACGAAAATCTACGCAGAGATCTGGGTTTCCCGCGGTTAACGATGAAACGAAAAATGTTGCACGAAAACATAAAAAAACGTTTATTAGGACACGTTAACACAACGGTCCTCTAAATTCTTGACGAAAAAAATTGTTGCGGTATCTTCGAAGAACATAGTCCTTGGATTTAGCCCATTTATCGGGGCAAACCGCGCTACAAATTGCTGATAAAACAGGAAGGGGAAAAAAAAAACCTGCCAAACATTTATATACACTGGCGATAAAAAAATTTGCTAGATAATAAGTCGCATACTTAGTTGCAATATAAACACAAAATAGGTGGTGGTTTCAGTGAGGGAAAAAAACCATGACAATCCTTATAAAGAAGAAATGGATCCCGACTCTAATCGGTTTCTAAATCCAAGGAGGTAATGAGAAGCGAAGAGGGTGTGAAGTAATTGGTTGAGACCATCAACATCAATTTACTTTATGACACCAGACAAATGATGCAGCGGAACTATCGTCGAAAGTGAGCGCTTCACTAAGTAGGTTAATTGTTAACATAAGCGGCCCAACGGCAAGCAAGCGAAGGCCCCTGATGTCGATGATACATTCAGTCTACTCTAAGGATGTTAGATTTATGCAGAAGCACTTCGACGAATGGGCTCAGTGGCGCGATGGGTAGTGCGTTGAACTGCCGCGCAGAAGGTTCTGGGTTCGATTCCCATCGGTAGCAACACCTAAATGATTTTTCACTGGCCCTCCTCTCGTGATGATCTGACAAATCATCCGAGTCAGTTGTCTAGAAAGCTTATCACAACTTAGCCGTTCGGATTCGGCATAAAACAGGAGGTCCTGCCATCGTGCAAAGAAGTACACACGCACACATTAATGGTTGTGAGAAAAAAGCTAGGCCCTGGGTACTCAAGAACCTGTTGCGCCATAAATTTTTTTTTTTACTTCGACGAAACCAGCCATATACGATCGACGAAATTTCCCCTTCGCAACAGCATTATTAGCTGTGATGCGTACTATAGTTATATACACAATGACAAGGCAACGAAAGATTGAAAAAGGCAACGAAAGAGGCTAGAGACCTCACAAATTAAAAGTGATCAGAGCATTGGAAGTCAGAAAGCAGAGGACGATGGATAGCGAGGCTCATCCGAGCGTTCTTTCTATCGCAG
Source organism: Rhingia rostrata (assembly GCA_949824845.1). Lineage (NCBI taxonomy): Eukaryota > Metazoa > Arthropoda > Insecta > Diptera > Syrphidae > Rhingia > Rhingia rostrata. The sequence goes on along the minus strand of OX463756.1, from coordinate 38,461,616 downwards.
GATTGATCTAAAGGGACATCCTAGCGGCAGAAAGGAAGTACGTCCACGACAAAGTGACGAAAATTGGATTGGAAAAGGCAACGAAAGCGTTAAGAGACCTTAAAATAAATCATAAGTGAAAAGAACGCCGGAACTCGGGCACAAGGCAAAAAGTCACCATAAATATCAAGCGACTCGTTACGACGTCTGAATGATGCAGATGATTACACGAAGCCCTTCAGATCCCTTATGCCATCTGTGAATTATCCTTACAGAGATATCTGATGTCGTGGACCATCATTCCGATATACTCATGGGAATCAAATAAAAAGAAATAAAACAGAAAAATTAGAACAAAAAAAGTACAAACCTCAGGAGCCTAGAAGAAAGGAGTTTAGATGAAGCGCTATGCTGATGCGATCACCACCATTAAATATGGCGGATGAAACAACACAAGAACAGAGTACTAAAGTGGCAACGCCTTCCGATCCTTTAAGTAAAGATACGGCCTCCAAACTCTCATACCAAAGCTGGAGTCGGCCCTTTTCAGGAAGTATGAGTGTATTTGTCCCTTAACCGCACCTAGCGAGATAGCCGTGAAGAGCTGACCCTTGCCTGGCCAGCTCGTTGGCACGCTCGTTTCCTTCAATGTCACTGTGCCCTGGAACCGAGAGAAGTATGACCCACAAGCGTTCGCCAAGGTGGGCAAGTTCGTTCCGGTATTCCTGTACCAGTTTGGAGGATATGGTAGCCGAGTTGATGGCCTTTATGGCCACTTGGCTACCTATAAGAAAAGCAAGATTTTGCTTTTCCGTAGTGCCAAGCCCCAGTAGCAGATAGCCAGTAGTTCCGACTGCAATACTCACACAAAATCCGGTAGGTGATATGAAACTGATATTTTGACTGACTCCGGACCCCACACAACAGTTCATCTCAGATCCGTCGGTGTAGACGACCGTGTCGAAATCTTTTACTACTTCGTTTCTCATCCACTGAGCTCTGGTAGGAAAGCTCAGTATATATGTTGTGGAGCCTGTTGAAAACGTGACCATGAAGTTTGGCAACAATTCCAGGATATTACTGTAGCCATACGGCTTGCATTCCAGAATCCTGACTTCTTGAGTCTTACTGAGCTGCATTTAGCGGTTTCTTTAATGAGTAGATCGAGAGGCAAGAGATGCAATAGCACAGGGCATCCCTTGGCGCCGACCTACCTCTTGGAGAGCTGTTTCCGTTGATCTGCACTTGAAGTAGGCGTGGTGTGATTTGGATAGTGAAGATTCTTCTAAAAAATAAACTTCTCAAGTGCATGTCTAGAACACGCTCCATGATTTTTAGTACAAGGAGGGTAGACTGATTGGTCTGAAGTTCTTCGCGGTATCCTGGCCGCGTTTGCCTACCTTCGGTATAAATATAACTCGAGCGCGTCTCCACGAGTAAGGTACGTGGTTGAGTACTAAGCAGCTTCTAAAAATGTATACCAACGATGGCACTGTTAGGTCTCGCGTTCTCGGTAGCATTACTGACAGTATGCCTTCAGGTCCCAGAGACTTAAAGGGGGAGAAGCCCAGGAAATCTTTTCCTCGGAAATTATTAAATCGATATTGCTGTGTGGTGCAGTTTGTACTTGCCGAGATATCCCGTGTTCCATACTGGTATCACTGCATCCGGGAAAGTGTGTGATTAACAAGAGTTCCAGGGTCTACGCGGAGAATTCTGTCCACACTCCGTACACCCTTCTCAGAAAAGAAGGGTTGGAGTGTTCCTTAGAGAGAATTTCGCTTAGCCTAGCGGAGTCATTGAGGGTTTCAATGAAAAGGCAGTAATCCATCCAGGCCTCCCTTTTGGATGTTTTTATGTCTTTCTTATACAGACTTAAACAGTCCTTATAAGGCTGCCAGAAGTTGTGTTTGTAGCAGATATTGAAAGTTGACATGGTCGTCTGTCAGAGATTGGAGAGATCTTCACTATACCACGGGGGAAAATACGTTTTTTTTTTTTTAAAAAATGGGGCATAGGAGTGCCCGGATTTATTCAAAATTAACACTTGTTCTGCTGGGAGCACCGAATTTCATCATTCTAGCTCAAAAATTCAGGTCCCAAAACTGGTGATATACGACGGATAGACAAGGTTAAATTTACTCAGCTAGCTGTTTTGAGTCGATCCATGTACTTTAAGCTATTTCTGACTAAATTATTTCCCTTAGTAACACATTGATATGAAACACTATAAGGCGAATGTAAGTAGAAAAATAATCGATCTAGATGGGTAAGTTACTCAATATTGAAAAGTGTTTTAAAGAAACCGCGAAACTCATCGAATTGGCCGGCCAATGTAAAGACATCCACTTGATCATCCATAAATCTATTCGAACTCCCTACACACCAATCACTCATATCAGTGTATTCCCAAATGTAGGAAACCATTTGTTGGAGAATGAATAAATCCCCCCTGAGAACCCTAACTAACCTCAAACCAAATTACCTCAGAAACATTTAATAGCAATATCGCAGCATCACATTTCCCCGATGTTTCCGTATACTTAGAGCACCATCATCCATCAATATGATACTTCCTTATATCGACACGAGATTCTAGTTTCCATTGTCTACATACAATACATACATCCTTCCATACCCTTGCTATCTATTTAAACGTAAGTCTCGCTTACGTATTGACATCATTGAAAGACTTTTCGTTTAATCAGTTTTTATCTTTAATATCCGGTTTCATATTATTCCTGTCATTTTTTTTTTCTTCAGAAACAGCAGAAAAGTCAACGTAATGTCACGGCTGAACATCAAGTGGTTACAATCGCACTCTCCAACCACCACCACTAGCATTCCTAAAAACGGGACATCTATACACCCCATGTGGCTGGGTGACAGTTGAGGCACCTTTATCCTTCTTAACCGGTGTTGAAAAGTTGGCTTCTTTTTCTTGTTTCTTCGTAACCGGCTTTTCTTCTATTTAGCCGTTTGAATTAAATAAGGAATAGCTCTCCAGATAAAAGTCGTCTTTCCTTGCCACATCAGTAAGCGATGTCATCCTCGTTCCTTGTTGGTTGACGCCCGTCCCTCGCTGAGAGAAAACACATTTACCCCGATGATGGATTTCTTCCGTTCGAATAAAGTGAGTTTCATCTTTCACGGTGTAGTGCAATTGCCATTATTTCAGGTGAACTGGTGGTCCGTTTGCTTGCACCATCATCCCCCAGGAGGACGATTGCATTTGTCGCACAGGATTCCGTCTTTGCCCACCAATCTTACTCTTACATCGACAAAGAGAGACCAGAGTTCGAGAACAAGAAAAAAAAAACCGGATTACGTCAACTTGTTCCCACCAGGTCGACCAGGAGTGGAGGAAAAATGATTTTCCATTTGGAAAACGTAGTCCTGCTGTAGGTGTTCGTGTGCAACAGTGCTGCTCACCTTTGTGTCCCTCTAACCGATGGGTTGATCACATGAATATCAACTGACCGACCAGTGGTCTGAGCAATGTAATCTTTTCTGATGTAGTTAAACTTTGGACGTGACCCACCACACACTCTCGTGAACAAAGTCCGATTCTGATGTTGGTTTATCACCAAAAACAGGTCACCAAAGATCAGCCCGCCAGGTGTTGCTTGGAGCAGAGAATTTTTCGGGGTTAAAGCTTTGACCCTTTTTTCGCCCTCTCACAATCGCATTAGCTAACCGGTTAGAACGTAAGTCCCTGTGGGAATAATCCGCCCACATAATTCACTCGACATAACGTTCAGTCGTAGTGCCGCAGACTAAAAATGTAATAAAGACGACGAATAGGTCTCCACAAATCGCACATGATAACCTCTGAGCTCTGACTATCGTACTAGCTGTTGTCAGGAAAGACTGTCAGTGAAAGTGTGTGTGTGTGTATTTTTTTTTTTTTGCATTGCCAATGAAAGGGATTACTCTGGCGAACATGTACGTGGCTGGCAAATGGAGTCAGACCACGTACGGCTAGCAATTAAAGGATTGTTACCTGCCAAAGGCTCTGAAAATACTTTCGAGAGCAGATGAGGAGACAATGTCGAAGGTGGCTAGTGGAAATATACGATTTTTCGGTTGTATTGGCCCCCGAAGGCTGTTGTGTATTGTATGGCACATTGCTCTCTTTCTCGACGGTTGGGAATCGCCATGTCGATGGTGTTTAATAAAGTCCTTTTCGTTGCGCCCGGAAATGTGAGTATGGGGAGTGGGTGGAATATCCGATGTCACATCGGTATGCTGTGAACATTTTTCGTGGTACACAGGAGTGCAGTGAAGTGAAAAGTTATGTTGTGTCCACTCACGTGAAGCTTCCGATGCCGCCGGCTGACGTGTATATCCTATATAGGCATATCTGCAAAATGTCTACCAGTTCGATTATGTAAGGTGAATATGAGGTTGAATTTTTTTTACAATTCGGATTGATGTCCTGAGAAGTTGCCATATGTATTTGGTCTTGCATATCGAACTTTATGTTCGTGTTTTTTTTTTAGTTGACAATTGAATATTTGGAAAGGAAATGGCGGGATGCGGTGCAGTCCTTGTCATTAAAAATCGAGTTCAATGGAAAGCTAGCTTACCCAGTATGTTGATTGCAAAATGTGCATTTGAAGTTTGTATGGTTATGAATAGGATTTTAGTTTGTTGTTAAGCTCTTGCAATGTTGTCTACAAAACGCATTTCAACAAAATTGCAGGCTTCTTAAGAAATTTCTGCTTCAGAATGCAGTTAGTGCTTGATAACTTTGTTGCAACATTCTAATTATGGACTTTATCACCCTCCGTGGCATATAAGGCGATAAATGAAACGTAAGGGTCTGCTCAGACCCATACATATAAAAATACGAATATTTCAAGACAGAGAACTGAAGATGACCAGAGATGTGCTAAATGTGTGTTTCATTTTTCATATCAGGGAATAATTAGAAACGGAATCGTGAATCTACCAAAGTTTTGTTCCGTCTTTTGCTGGCTTACTCGGAATATATTGAGTACAACGAGTTCGTTAGCTCTAAGTAAATAACTGCTCATCGACGGGCACTTGACCGCCCGGGGTGTATGCTATCTCTAAGTAAGCCATCAGCATTAGTCAAAAGTCCATACATAGTCTACGGTGCAGATTTGCCGTGTTGAAGCATCTCTGCACGAAGCGGATGTATTTAGTCAAGTGTGAACCGGTTGAAGGACGTGGTGGCTTTGTAGATGGGAATATTGTAATTGTAACAAGCCCACAATTATGTTGCTACCATCGAATTGAAGTGGAACCACCAGTAAACAACAATATTCCAAAGAATGCATACATTTCGTCCTCGCAGATCATCGTGCAAACTCTACTAACTTACTTAAGTGGCGCCACAGTCCGGAATGATCCTGGGCCTCAACCAACAGGCCTCTCCAATAAGCCCGGTCCTTAGCTAACTGCCTCCAGTTGCTCACTCCAAGTTGGCTGAGGTCGATTTCTACTACATGTCCTAGCCATCTGAAACGTCCAATGCGGAGTTTTTCCACCAGAGGCATGTCGCTGTACAAATCGTATAGTTCTTGGCTGAATCATCATCCGCTTTTGATACGGTCCATGCGCCGTAGAGCAGGACTGGGATGATCAGAGTGAGGGCTTTGCTACTAAATTGCCTTCTTAGCCCGAAGAAACAGGGGTTGGCAAGAGTAATTCTTCGTTTAATTTCTGACGGGATGTTGTTGTCAGAGTTAATAGCGGAGCCGAGATAGACAAAGTCCTGTTCTACTTCAAATTCGTCGATGTTATGTGTTCTATCGTGTTGACATCAAATACCTAGCTTAGCACCCGTTTACTGCTAAACCCATTTTCGCTGTTCCCTTTTCTATACTAGCAAACGTGGCTATGACATCACATTGACCCCTACCAATGATGTCAATATCGTCGGCGTATGCTAGGAGTTGCACGGATTTTGGGAAAATTGTGCGTCTTTCAAGAATCAAATTGAAGAATTCACCATGAAAGCGCATCGCCTTGCCTAAATCCGTTTTTAGAACCGAATGTGTTGGTGAGGTTATTTCCAACCCTGACGGTACAGCGAGAATCACCATCGTGACAAAACACAAACGGACGAGTTTGGGCGTTATACCAAAACTCTGAACATGGCTCGGTATAGTTCGTTTCTATAGATGCTGTCGTATGCGACTTTGAAATCGATGAATAGATGTTGGGTATCGATTTGGACATCTTGGGGTTTTCCAGGATCTGCCGGAGCGAAATGTTGTTCCTCATCGCCGTTTAACAGTCTGCAGATGTGGTTCTTCCATATTGTCAGCATCGACTGTGTGTCAAAAACGATATCTCCTGGTTCATATCCAGCCTTGTATTCTTCTATATCCTCGATCGCGCGCTTTTCTTACACTTTTATCTTCTTTCTGAAAAGCCGGTGTTCTTCCCTTCTTCTCTGCCTATAGAGCTCGACGGCAGCCATCGTTTTCAAGTGCAGCTTAACCTAGTAGGCCTCGTTCTTGGCTGCGAGCATCTGTCGGCATTCCTCATCAAACCAGGGGTTTCTTGCTGGTGGGCGCGAGAAAAATATCATATCAGTAGGGGCTGATCTAATGGCTTGTTGGCATCGTTGCCATTGGTCTTCGGCATTTGATACTGGTGGTATGGTGTAAATCAAGAGGTTAAGGGATATGCGTTGCTCGAAGGTCTTTTCGGTCTCTTGCGATTGCAGTCTTTCGACATTAAATGTTTTCACAATATTTCTGGATTTTCGTGGCGTGGTGGATATCCGCATTCTTACCTTGGCTGCAACAAGGTAGTGGTCCGAGTCACTGTTGGCTTCTCGGAATGTTCGGACATCCAAAATACTGGATGCGTGTCTCTGGTCTATCGCAATGTGATCGATTCGATTAACCGTTCATTGATCTGGAGATCACCATGTCCCCATACGGATATTGAGGTGAGAAAACCGTGTGCTGGCTATAGCGGCATTTTGTTCCGTCGCGAAGTCAATTAGCCTAAGACCGTTACCAGACGTGTTGTCGTGTAGGCTGTGTCTTCCTGACTTTGCATTGAAATCTCCCAGCACGATCTTAACATCGTACTTCGGTAGTCACTATCAAGGAGTTTCTTATCAAGGAGCTCATAGAAGCAATCCTAAGCAATATCATCTTTTTCCTCCGTTGGGGCGTGAGCGCTTATAAGGCTTATTTTGGCGAATTTGGCCTTGATGCGGATAGTTACAATGCGTTCGCTAATAGCTTTGAAACATAAGAGTTCTTGCCTAAGTCTGGCACTAATAACAAATCTGCATCCGAATAGTCGCTGTTTCTGCTCACTATAACACGGTCCGTAGTAGATGTCACAGTTTTTCATCCTCTTGTTGCCCGGCCCATCCCATCGTATTTCCTGAATGGCAGTAATGTCTGCTTTGTATCAGTTTAGGGCTTCCGCTAGTTGTTCGGTCGCACTTCTCTTGTTTAATGTTCTCACATTCCAGGTGCAGATACGAACGTCGTTATCTTTTTCGTTTAGCGGGGTCGTCAACAATAAAATCAGTCCTTTCCGAGACTATTGGTTGCTTCGTAACATTTTAGTTTTTCCATGGTTAACGCAAACCACAACCCCCAACCTGGAAGGCCAATTCCAATAGGACAAGGGCCCATCAGTATCAACTACGGGATTGAGCGCTGCCGTTGGCCTTTCGGTTCATCCGCCCCACCATCTCTGCTCAATGGGCCTGACTAACCCTTGAAATTCCCAGACAACCTGTTGTCCGAATATGTCGAAGCAGCTTGTTCGTCTGTGACAGCAGGCCGGGTATTCGTTCCGTGCCACTCTCACCTGACTGTTTAAAGTTTTGCTGTTTTTCATCGTGTTGTCAATACTCGCGCTTATTTAGCGCTGTTTGGCAAGTCAAATCCGGTTGGATGAGACCAGTACCCGATGGTTACCACTTGGAGGTTAAAAATAAGCACTTCATGTGTAGTCAGAGTAACAACCACAGGGCGTTGCCAAGTTAAAGGTAATCAGAGTCTACCCTCGTTCTACAACACCAAACCATCTCGCATTCGAATTAAGTTGTTTTTATTAGAATTAAGTTGTTGTTATTTGATTTAGAGCACCCGTATAGGGCCAGTTAGTTAGTTAATTAGCATTAAAGTTGGCTAGTTTTTATGAATTTTTTTTATCAACTATTTATCAACTACTTAACTAACTTACATCAACTACTTAACTAACTTACATAGGGCAATGCGGGCGCCCTAAATTATACGATGACTTAATTCTAATGCTTTTCGGCCTATTACCTAATACATAAATATAGAAGTAACACAATTTTTACCAAGAAAATTTTGGAAAAATTTGTTCCTTGTCTTTTTTTTGTTTTATTTAAAATTACATGCTAATTAAAACTACTTATCGACTAACTTAAACTACTTAAAATTAATTAAAACTACCTAAAAATAACTTAAAAACTAGAACAGCCACAGCAAACGATTTTTTTTTGTGCCACCATGACTTCTTTACACCTAAATCTAAGACTAAAGCTATGTAAGTCGTCCATAAAATTACAATTTTAAGTCAACTATTTTTAACACTCATTCAACCACCACAACAGGTTCTCCTGTTGTGACCTACTCCGACGGTCCCATTCGGACACACTCCTGCTGAACCGCAGGCTCTCTCCTGCGCCCTGAGCGACGACGTCTCGGTTGTATAGGAGCCGCCTATCCACAGTTCGTCGGAGGACGTGGTAGATTAGCGGAACCGCCGATCTATCCGTATCAGCCCTCGACTATCCAAATATAGGAAAGCTTCAACACTCATTCAACCACCACAACAGGTTCTCCTGTTGTGACCTACTCCGACGGTCCCATTCGGACACACTCCTGCTGAACCGCAGGCGCTCTCCTCCGCCCTGAGCGACGACGTCTCGGTCGTATAGGAGCCGCCTATCCACAGTTCGTCGGAAGACGTGGTAGATTAGCGGAACCGCCGATCTATCCTGTATCAGCCCTCGATTATCCAAATATAGGAAAGCTTCGGGCGGAAAAGAGCCGTTTAAATGCGCACTCTCAAAATATTCATCATTGGAGTAGAAGGCCCCAAAGATGAGGCTATTGTTCGAAGCCATCGCTCTTGCAGCGTGAAACCGAATGAGACTCACCAGAAAATTGTCAATTCTGTTTATGTTGGCCCCGTTGTATAGGACCTGGTTGGAATATTATTTTGTGTAGTCAGATACTGGTGTTCTGTGAAGTCCCCATTTGAGATGGGGCAACGTTGAACCACACCGGGCACCCATAGGCAATTATCGGCCTAATGAGGGCCATGTAGCAAATCACCTTCACCCTGCTGTCAAGACGACTGCTATAAAACAATCGTCTTGTCAGGGCAAATGCTCCCCTAGCTCTAGCCAGAGCAGCATCTACATGTCTTCCGAAATATAGATACTGATCTAACCAGATGCCAAGGTACACTTTTACTCGCCAGTGGCTGTCCGTTTGGTCCAACGATCACCAGCTTTCGCCAGTTCTTTCTCGTATCCCTAGAGGCCCTAGACAATGGTGTCCTAAACAAGATAGTTTCTGATTTCTGAAAGTTGATTTTCAACTTCCAGTCATCACAGTATCTCTGGATCTTGTCGAAGTCCAGCTGCAAAAGAGCTCGAATGACTTCGACAGTAGAGGCAAACAAATTTTCCTACAAATCCAGTGCTGGAAACAGAATCGTTGGTTTTGGTGCTGTGGCATAGTAATGAATGTTTTGTACTATACATCCATTCGCAACACTAGTATTAGGCATACAAAATTCGCTTTAGTTATGGCGTTAGGTTTTCCAACTGCTAGAAGATCCATAACATGCCTTTTTCTGTCCCGTAAAAACGTGGGCAGATAAATGGTGCATTTATCGAAAGGAAAAATGCCAATAAGCTTATTCGTCAAAATTTCCAGAAGATTTCGAGTCTGGATTTATCTTGAAGAGTTTTCACAACGAACGAAAAGTTGAATTTAAGACAAAAAGTTATCCAAACCTAATTGACACTTGGACAATATCGACTACAGTCATATTAATATATCATAACCATTGACAGGTGGACATGTGAGAATTTGCAAAATGACAACTTGATCATTGGTAAAATTTTGTAGAATTGTTGGAAAATCTGTGACATTTTTTAAGGTTTTGAATCATCGAAAAATTGTGATTATAATGAATTTTCAGAGAATTGTCTCGAATTTTCTGAAAAAAATGTTAGGGACATTTTTTTTCATTTGCCAAAAAAAAAAATACAATTTAAATATTTGTCACTGTCAGTATGATACTGACAATTACGACAAGCATTGGAGTATCGATTAAGTATTGATATTGAAGTGACAAGTGTGATGGAGAATATGAAATTCAACTTCGTAGAATACGTGCCCCTTTTTTTTAAAGAGAGAAAAAATTCTGTTTTAGCTGCTCGAGTGAATTGGAATTAAAATAAATAAAAACAACGTGTTAATAAACAGCATAAAATATTTTGGTAAAATGCAAGCTGTGTCTGCATTCCACTCGATTTTAAGTGGAATTCAGTATTATGTAGTTGGAATGGAGATTTTTGACATACCTTGTCCATACAAGCTATTTCAAAAAGTTCCATTACATTTCGAAACATCAACGTTTTAGACGAATTTAGCTTGAGTTTTTAAAATGTTGTAATGGCAAATTTGTGATAATCTGACAGAGGCAAAATTGTCACAACAAATATGTCGTTGTATTTTACTAACAAATTTGTCACTTGAAACATGTTATAGAAATGAAAACTAAGACAATTTCGACAAATTTGAAGAATTACAACTTATCAATTTTTATAAAATAGGGCTTAGGTTACATTTGACGTTTAAAAAAAAAATAATGTAGGTACTCCGTTAATTAGCAAGCATTCATAAAATTTGTAAGGCATAATTAGGAAGATGAAGGACCTGAGCGAGATTTTTAAAAATTTGAGTATGTATGTAATCGGCTTTTAAAATTATTTACCACTAACTCATTTGATGAAAAAAAAATAAAAATTATAAGCAAGTAAACAAAACTGAAGTGTTTTATAATGTTTGTACACTTTTTATGTTTGCGATATTATTGCAGTATGTGCAGGCAAATTTAAAAAAAATTGCTTATGTCCTTCATTTTCTAAGCGTTTCAATTTTTCGAATACGTTAAGCTCATTTAAAATCTTTGTTCGAAAATGTTTCACAGAAAAAACTTAAGGTATTTCGATAAATAAATAAATAAATTTATAGCGAAACAGGCTCGTTAGTACCCAGGGCCTAGCTTTCTTCTTACAACCATTCATAGAACGATGGTGGGACCTCCTGTTTTATCCGACTCCGAACGGCTAAGTTGAGATAAGCTTTTCGTGACAATTTATACTACTTGGATGATTTGTCAGATCATCACGAGAGGAGGGCCAGTGAAAAATCATTTAGGTGTTGCTACGGCTGGGAATCGAACCCAGACCTTCTGCGCGGCAGTTCATCGCACTAACCACCGCGGCACTGAGCCCCCAATGTATTTCGATACGTTATATGTTAATAATGGATGACGGAGAAAGACGGCAATTTGTTGTGTTCGTTTTGTTTTTGGAATCAACGATCGTTGTATTTTCTATGACCAACAATATAGAAGAAAACTAAAAATATTGAGGCTTTAGACTAAAAGGCGCTAAATAAGTATCAATAATTATTAATGATAAGTGTAGTAACAAACTTAAAATAGTTTTTCTGATTATTATTGTTCATAACGGGTGACATTTTAAAAGTTAAGTTTTTCAGGTTGGCAGCACTGGTTCGTAATGCCGTTTTCGGTACACTCTGTCATTTAATCATAGAAAGACTTACAAACGAGCAACGATTATCCTAATTCGTGCACTGTGAAAAATGTGCACCGTTTCTTACGACCATATTATGGTCGTCATAATCGACCAATTGAATCAACAACCGTGCTGATATTACCAAATTTACTTTGTTGGACATTAAAACATCGCATGAGTACAGTACGCACCGAAGAGAATATTGCAGTCGTAGCATCCAACGCTAATGAAGATCGTGAAATGTCAATTCGTCGCCGTTCTCAGCAATTGGTCATGTGTTACTCAACCACATGGAAAATTGTATGTGTCGCTTTGGTTTAAAAGGCTTTAAAATTCTACTTGTGCAAGAACTGACGCCGAATGACCTACCACAACGTCTAATTGTTGATGAATGGGCAAATAAACAGGCTTTATAGAAGATTGGTTGGTATAAGGCTTCTATAATGTTTCAACATATTCCCGGTAGAAAAGATGATTTGGTAGAGTTCGCCGAAGAAATATAGAAGCATAATATGTATAGAGCTTGTGACTTAAGACTTATAACGGGTGATTTCTTAAACGTAGTTTAAAAAAAAAAGATAATAAAACGCTCAAATTTGCATCAAATGTTTTTCGGGCTCCGTTTCAAATTATCCATTCAGAATGTCAAATTTTGCGTCACTTTTTCGAGCATTTCGGCATGTATTCCACGAATCACGCGTGTTATGTTATCCTGTAAATCTTCAATCGTGTTCGGCTTGTCCACATAGACTAACGACTTTACATAACCATACAAGAAATAATCAAGAGGCGTTAAATCGCATTATCTTGGCGGCCAACTCACATGGCCATTTCGAGATATAAGCTGCTCTCCAAATTCATCCTTCAGCATTTCCATTCAGCTGTGTCATGCGGCACCGTCTTGATGAAACCACATGTCTACCAAGCTCAACTCAGCTAACTGGGGCAAAAAAAAGTCGCGCATCATGGCTCGATAACGTTCGCCGTTGACGGTAACGTTTTTTCCACGGTCGTTTTTGAAGAAAAATGGACCGATGAGACCACCAGCCCATAAACCACACCAACGTTCCATGAGATTGAGTAAGACATGTCCAATTGCTGAGAACGAATTGACATTTCACGATCTTTGGACGCCACTACTGCAAAATTCTCTTCGGTAAACGAGTCGATGGTTTAATTTCCAACAAAGTAAATTTGGTGCTAAGTTTAGTGATAACAGCACGAATTGTTAATTCACCAGGTCGATTAGAATGACTATAATATGGTCGTAACAAACGATGCACATTTTTCACAGAGCACTTATTTCGATAACAAATTTCAATAGTTTGCAATCTTTGCTCGTTTCTCGTTGCTATTTTGCCATTGAATGGCAGAGTATACTCAAAACTTTTCACTTTGACAGATAACGTTTGGACGCCATTACTTACCAGTGCTGCCAACATGAAAAACTTAAAACAATTTGTTTTGCAATAAGCTACCACGCAAAAGGTTTTTTTTTCATTTTAGTATAATCACATCAAATGCACATAACACATGAAACATTTCCGATTTTTTGTGAACATTTTATTGTTTGTTATAAGTGATGCCTATGATTTGTAACTATAAAAACGAATGTGAAGTGCACAAATGATAGGACCTGACATTCGTCTTTTTTGTTCCATTTATAGGAAAATAAATTAATTAATTTGTTTTTTGAGGCTAGTCTTGTATGTTGCAGAGAAGCGCCGATTGGATGCCGAATCTGAGTAAGAACTTTATTTATTTATTTATTTGTTTAAGCTATTTGTCATATCATAAATAGCACTGTTCACATCAAAATTGTTGTAAAAAATCATCAATATAAACAATTAGAAAAGCATATAAGCTGCGTATAACAATGTCTAAAATAAATACAACAATTGATTTATTTCCTTTTTGTAGGTTTCGGTAAGGCTTCGGTAAGGAACCAGTAGAGATAGCTAAACGTTATTCCATAAAACTTAATACAGGTAATATTGGTGGACGGGAAATAGCTTCGATAGTGACTTATCGAAGTGAAATAAAAAGTTTGATATTGGACTATACCAACATCATTTATAGACGTATTTGACTGTAATACATTGAGTAGTTTTGGCGCCAGTCTAAATAACAGATTCCAGGTTGCAGTCAGCAGACCACAGACATATTTTTTTAAGAAAATTTTTCTTTTGGATTTGGACTATCTTAAAACAAAAGAATTTGTAAAAATCATTACCTCGAATTTTCGCGACATCACAAACTTCGCTATTCTATGTAGACATACTAGTTCGTAAGAGCCAAGATTACTGAACACAATTTTTATTAGTACACAAAACTATAAAAAAATATTAAAATTAAGTTGGATATGATTGCCAAAAATATGTATGTAATGCAAATACATATTTGCTTTGCCGACCAATTTGATTTCTACACTTTTAATTCATTTTGGTGACTTATCTTGACCAAATAGCATCATATGTACTGTTGTGTATGTAGATATAATAATTAGTTTACGAAAAACGCTGATACTATATTAATCCTTTTTAAAATACCTCCAATGCTATTTTGAAAATAACTCAATATTATTATAAAGTCTTGGTCATTCGCAACACCTCAAAGGAGTCAATATCGACGTGTTAAAATATTCACCAAAAAATATCTACAAAATATTTTTTTTGGCTATGCGCCACTTTTTAAATAAAATAATCCTTAAAAATTCTGAAAATAATAACTACCTACCTATACAAACAAAAAAACCATGGGTTGGTATTATTAACAAGACCTAACAGAAAAAAATCGTGTGCGAAAATTAATAACAAAATAACGAATAACGAATAACGATGTGGAATGTTATCTTGACGGTTCGTTTTATGTTTTCTGTTTTTTTTTGTTCAGCCTAAAAAAAACAGAAAAACAAATGATGACTACCCCCTGGTGTTTTTATATACCCTGCCAATTACAATCAACCCCATGGAACTGCTCTGTTGTTACTACAGCGTCGTTTATTAAAACTTAATTCGTGTTCTGACGAACATTTTCCCTATCGTTTCTACATTGTGTGTGTGTGTGTCAGTAGCACGACCTTGTCGCTCACAGTGGGGTAAACGACGACGAAAGGGTAAAGTCTCTACCCAAATCTAGTTGATAACAACACCGCGACACAAAAGTAAAACAAACAAAAACAAAAACCGTTAGTGAACCGCAAAAATGAGCCGAAATGAAATGCAAAACAACAAAAAAATAAATAAAAAACAATAAAGTGAAATGTTATCCCTATGCCCCGCAAGCAAGGGGTGAAAACAAATGTAATAAAAAAAAATTATTAACCCTCTGCAAATGGTTGCTGGTTAAACCGTCGACCGACGCGAGGATTAATTGACAGTTCGAGTAATCATTTTTCACCGCAACGCGTTTTCCCACTTTCGTCCTTCCACAGGCGACAAGACCGACAGTGGGTTAGTGGCTTTTCTCGTATTTAGTCAGCAAAACAGAACTCGAGCTTTAAAGAAGTAGGCATGCTTAAAAGATTAATCTAAGGGTGGTTACAATAATGACGTGACCTGTAACGGTCTGTATATCCTGTTGGTTTTTTTTCTTCTTTCTCTCTTTCTGTTTTTTATTTGACGTTTATTATTAATATCAGTTATTTCGTCATGTCGGGACTATAATAAGTCAACGAAACTCACGTCTTTAGCTGGCCTTTTCTGCGAAATCTATAGGCGGAGATCAGCTAACTGTACAGGCGTGGGCGTGTGACAATATTGCTACACAAAAAAAAAAACCCCTAAAGGTATTATAGTGTTACGGTTTCTGTTGCTTTGTGTGTTTTTTTTTTTAATGAATATTTATATGACGTATATGAGTCTGCAAATAGGAGAACAACCAAAACTAAGTATGGAAACGAAGTCGCGGTATATGGGTCACTTTTATTGCTAAGAGCTGCGATAGCACGCAATTCGCTTTGGGACATTCTTAGTAGGAAGTGACAGTGGGACTACATCCTTTGTCGCGGCACTCCAGGAAGGTGTTGTGAATGAAAATATGATTTATTGTAGTTTAGCTTGAAATTAAAATGTGGCTATTAAACCCCATAGAAAAGTCTGATTGAATGCATGCACATTTGTTTATTCAATCGGACTAGTTTGAGGTAATTTTAGGTTTAATGTATTTGAAGTATATCTGGTCATTTTATTGTTTGAAATATATATGCTTCTATCTGGCTAATCGAGGAATTACGTTAGGACATCAGGGTATATCAGGATATCGCAATCAACAAACAGCAAACTACGAATATTTGAAAACTGATTTTTTTTTTATGGTAGATGAACGATAAATACATTCAACTCAATTACATAGACGACGACTCTGTAGGGGACTAAAAAGGACACAGGCAAGTGTGCGATTTATATGAATAAACGTTTTAATTTAGGATATAAATTGTCTTAGGTACAAACAGTATCAAGATGTTGTAATATCATCATATAGGTATTCAAGAATCATTTATCTTCAAAATCGGACACTCTTGATTCGACAACAGACGTATAAAACTCTAATTTTAGGCCTTTTATCTTCTAATGTGTACTCCAATCAACAAAATACGTTAAGCTCATCGTCCTTAGTTTTCGAATTACTAAATTACTAACTGGGTAGCAGAATGGAATCAAAAGCAAAACTGCTTTCTGACATTACAGAGTACTGACATTATACATTAGGGGCACTTGAATCCTCGAAACCGAACAATTTTCATGCTCGGTATGTGTATTAATAAGGAACAGTATTGAAACGACATCATATTCGAAATCATCAAAAATCGCAGTGAAATATTTAGGTCTCATCAACCGATGCACAAAGACTACAGCCCGTCAGATCTGACCTCAAGCCTATAAGGAACACCGATTTCGAAAATGATTCTGCGAATAACAAACACAAGAAACTAACGAACCTTTGTCTCTAGTTATCACAGCATGTTTCCTTTCTCCATCTTTCTTCTTATTCTCTTCAAATGCTCAAGCTGTGTCAAAACCCTACAATGGCATTAAAGCACTACAAAAGTGTTTTATAACCTTAGCAGGAGAACAATATTTAAAGCGTAGATGCGACCCAAACTTTAATTCAAAGACCACATATGATTGCAGGAAAAGGAAGAGGAAGAGGTACTGCAATACAAATGCGTGAAATAAAATATAATAATACGAGGCTCAATCGTAGCTTGGCGACCTGAGAATCACGGTTTTACCGTATGACGAAAACCATTCAAATGACATAGTCTCCAATAGCCTGATGCTGTTCGTCTAAAAAGATGAACTCCTGAACATCTTTGTATCACTGAAAAATAAAAAGTCGGCTGGAGAGAACGGTGTCCCAAACGTCGTATTGAGACACCTATCAATGGAAGCAGTCGCTATATTCACCATTCTGTTTAAAAATGCACTGGAAAACGGCGGTGGTACATCCTATCCCTAAAAAGGACAAGGACAAACCAAAACCTGCAAATCTTCGGTCAATAAGCCTTATAATAAGCGGCTCATTTAGGGAGTACAGAGAGACCATTTATTTGTAGTTCTATAAGGGTATTAAGTCATTGCACTGATACAGCAATTGCCACGCCAGCCGCGTAGGCAATCACTTTGCTTTCTAGTTACTGGTTGACCACTAGATTTACAAAATTCTTTGAAAAATTGTTGGCCTCGCTTGCGTTGACGGGCTATGGAGACTAAGATACAATCTTGAACCTAACGAGGTGTCCAACGAGATACCCCTAGTAAAAAAAAGCTCTGCATTGGACGCTTACGATAGCTAAGAGATATAGAGCGAATGGACACTCTCCGAATCTCAGCCATACGTGTCGGACGCAGTAGAGAAAGACCTCAAACATATAAGCTGAACAACCAAAACTTTTAAACTAAAGACTATCTCTCCGTTTTCCTGATTATTGCAGCGTGTTCCAGGTGGAAATCATGGCGATCAAAGAAGCCTTCTCTTGGATGGAAGAGAATTGGATATTAGCATCTTCTCGGACAACCAAACGGCTGTCAAATCCCTGAAATAAAAAAAACAACATACAAAGTTTTGGCGCAACAGACTCGCAACCATTCATGTGTGCGTGTATACTTCTTTCTTGCACGATGGCGGGACCTCCTGTTTTATGCCCACTCCGAAAGGCGAATTTGAGATAAGCTTCTCTTGACAATTGATACTACTCGGATGATTTGATCATCACGAGCAGCGTGTTCCAGGCAGAAATTATGGGGATCACAGAAGCATTATCTTGGATGGAAGAGAATGTAATATCTGCTTAGAATATTAGCAACTTCTCCGACAGCCAAACGGCTATCAAGTCCCTGGAATCAGTCTCAACATATTCAAAAACAATCATATATTGCCGCTTATCTCTTCGAAAGGTTTCAGGGCAGTTTAACATTCGCCCATGCTGGGTGCCTTGGTATTGTGAAATTCCAGGCATAATGATATTCCGTCTTCTTGATCATTGCAATGAAGCGGAAATTATGTAGATCAAAGAAGTCTTATCTTGGCTGGAAGAGAATGTCATATCTGTTTAGAATGTTAGCAACTTCTCCAACAGCCAAACGGCTGTCAAATCCCTGGACTCAGTCTCAACATATTCAAAGACAATCATAGATTGCCGCTTATCTATTCAATAGATGTCAGTACAGTTTAACGTTCACCTTTACTGGGTGCCTGAGCATAGTTACATTCCAGGAAGAGTGATATTCCGCCTTCCTGATCATTGCAGCGTGCTCCACGCGGAAATTATTTGAATCAAAGAAGCCTTATCTTGGCTGGAAGAGAATGTCATATCTGTTTAGAATGTTAGCAACTTCTCCAACAGCCAAACGGCTGTCAAATCCCTGGAATCAGTCTCAACAAATTCAACGACAACCCTAGATTGGCTCTTATCTCTTCAAAAGATGTCAGAGCAGTTTAACGTTCATCTTTACTGGTTGCCTGAGCATAGTGGCATTTCGGGCTTATGAACCCGCCAGAAATGGTACTAAATAACCAGTCGTGCCCAACGCAGGAGCCCTAGGTATTCCTATAATGCAAAAGCCTACTTGCACAGAATGCTAACAGGAAATCATATCTCGAATGGGACTGATTTCGCTCGCTAGACCATACATTAGAGCCACTAAAGGTGTCATCACCGGACACTATCTAATCGGTAGGCACGAAGCCAGGCTAGGCCTTCACTCAAACGACTGCTGCAGGCGCTGCTTAAGCGAAGATGAAGAAGAAACAATACTTTGACCTGCCCGTCCTTTTATAACAAAAGCGAACTTTATCTTGGAGATTACTTCTTTCAAAATCTCAGCGATTTGACAAAAACGGAAGTGAGAAGCCTCCTCCATTTCATTAACAGCTCACTGTTTGCAAGAAGAATGGAAAAAATCCACCTGGTATCACAATGGACTAAAAACTTGTCTAAGTGTGCTGGCTAATTCGCTGGCAGCCACTCTAATTTTTCAGTGACATTTTCTAAATCTCGTACTGTTTGGTTTTATGATCCTAAGACAATGGCTTATGTGAATGCTTCTTAGTCAACTAATATGTAGATATATACATGATGAGAAAGTTAAACAAATGCTGATTACATTAAAATGACATGTTAACATCATTCCCAATGAATTATTAAAACTTTCCCAAACAATTTGGTTATCTAATGTTACATAAAATTTTAGTAAAATACACCCTACATTACCACATCTCAAATACCATACATTCGCGTGTGAAAACCACAGGCACTCCACTCATAGATACAAATATACAATGTAAATTAACAATGTTGATGAACTTGAAACCAGAGTGGAGTGTATGTTTCAATTGAAATTAAAAGCAAATATCCAATAACCACCTCTATCAAGCGCCATTCACCCACCCAACTCGAAGGATTTAGCTATAAAACTGAAAATTAATTTTCCCAATTAAAATTCCCAAACACATGAATATGAAAATTAACATTTACACACACATGAGATGGTGTTTTGCAAGTGATGTAAAACACATCTCTGTTGGCATATCTACTTTGCGGTTGAGAAAGAGTGCTGCCTGCCACCAGTAAACATTGAATTTTAAATTTAATATTTCCCAACGAAATATACACCACACATACAATATACACAGATACGGTTATGATATTCTTGGCAAGGGCGGGCGTTGAAAAAAAAAAAACAACCAAAAAATGACTAATGCCATGGTAAATATGCAAAAAGTCAGATGGCAGCCGTTGCGCTACGCCGCGCCGTGGCCGCTCCGAACCACGTCGAAACTGTGTTAATAATTAACAAAGCCATGGAATTATATTTTTTAATGAAATGCTTTGCGTCTGAATATTATTTTTTTAAATGTAGTTAAACCGTGAACAAATGGGGAATAATTGAATTTTCTCCTGTTGTTTTTTTTTTTTTTTTTTACGAAGGGTTAAAATGTACCTACGTGTGGGTATACCGAGTACATCCAATTAAGCGAAAAAGGCGCGTTAATTTTCGTCGGTATATTGTGATTTACGTATGAAATAAGGAAGTTGACCATATTTGGCTGCTTGGTAGTGGGGTTGTAAATGGTTTCCTTTTCCGGTGGATTGCGTGAAATTGATCCGAACGAGAGGTGGTGCCTTTCGGTTTGAATGTACTAGAAAACCATGTTTTAGGGTTATAAAAATATAATTCTGTGTGAGTAATAAAACAAAAACGAATTCTGGTCCGCTTTATTACCCTGCGGACCAACGGCAGCGCCCAATCAAGTAGTGGATACCCTAATCATCACGCCACTGAGCCCGTCACCTAGACAAGCTGCTTCGACATATTCGGACAACTGGTTGTCTAAGAATTTCAAGGGTAAGTCAGGCTTTTGAGGAGAGATGGTGGCGGATGAACCGAAAGGCCAACGGCAGCGCCCAATCAAGTAGTGGATACTGATGGCCCAATGTCCAAGGGATATCTAATAAATTGGAACTGGCTCTCCAGGTTGGGGGTTGTGCTTTGTGTTAGCTACCCACCCATGGAAAAAAGTATTTGTTACGATGATACCAATAGCCTCCGAAAGGACTGATTTTATTGTTGACAAGCCTACTAAACGAAAAAAGGACAATGACGTCCGGATCTGCACCTGGAATGTGAGAAAAAGGAGAGGTGCAAGTAAATAACTAGCGGAAGCTCTAAATTGCTACAAAGCAGACATAACTGCCATCCAGGAAATTCGATAGGATGGGCCGTGCAAAAAGATGATGAAAAATTTGACATCTACTACGGACCGTGTTATAGTGAGCAGTAATAGCGACTATTCGGATGCGGATTTTCTATAAGTGCATGATATCTTATGTTACCAAGACATTAGCGAACGCATTGTAACAATCCGCATCAAGGCCACATTCACCAACATAAGCCTTATATGTGCTTATGCCCCGACGGAGGAAAAAGATGATAAGGCTAAGGATTGCTTCTAGGAGCTCCTTGACAAATCTTATGAGCGACTTCTGAATTACGAAATTCATGCTGGCAGATTTTCACCCAAAGGTAGGAAGAGAAGACGTTTAGCATTATTGTAGGAAAATACAGTCTACACGAGAACAAGTCTGGTAACGGATATAGGCTAATTGACTTCGCAACGGAACTGAATGCCACTATAGCCAGCGCACGATTTCCTCACGTCGATATCCATAAGGGGACATGGCGGTCTCCAGATCAACGGACGTTCAACCAAATTGATCACCATGCGATAGACAAAAGGCACGCATCCAGTATTTTGGATGTCCGAAAATTCCGAGTAGCTAACATCGACTCGGACCACTACCTTGTTGAAGCCAGGGTAAGAATGTGGATATCCACCACACCACAACAATCCAGAAATACTGTGAAAAAAATTTGATGTCGAAAGACTGCAATCGCAAGAGACCACCAAGTAGTTGAGACACAGTCCATGCTGAGGATATGAAAGAACCACTTCTGCAAAATGTTCGACGGCGATGACGAACAACATCCCGCAACCATGCAGAACGAACCAATCAATATTAATCAAGCTTAATAAGACTACAGCAAATAACGGCCTTCCCGCTGATCTGTAAAAAGCCGGCGGAGATGACTTGTAATTAACATCCACCAAATCATACACCAAATATGGTCGGAAGAAAGTATACCTGAAAAATGGAACCTCTGCACCGTTTTCCCGATCCACAAAAAAGGAGACAATCTAAACTGCGCCAACTAGAGAGGCATAAGTCTCCTCAACATCGATCCTATCTTGAAGATTGTACAAAACTCCCGAACCAACTCCAGAGGTATTTTCCAAAAATCGTTGCAACTACTAACATAAGCCGACGATATGGACATAATTGGTAGGACCCAACGTGATGTCATACCTTACGTTTGCTAGTATAGAGAAGGAAACGTCAAAAATTGGTTTAGCGATAGTCAACGCGAAAGGACACACAACATCGGCGAATCGGACATAATGTCACCATTGACTTTGAAGTAGTACTGGACTTTGTCTATCTCGGATCCGCTATTAACTCTGAAATTAAACGAAGAATTACTCTTGACAACCGCTATTTCTTCGGGCTAAGAAAGTAATTCAGTAGTAAAGCCCTCACTCGAACTACTAAGGAGATCCTATATAAGACCCTGATCATCCCAATCCTGCACTACGGTGCTAAAGCATGTATCGTCTAAGAGGCGGATGATGAAATCCTTGGTCATTTTGAAAGAAAAATTCTTCGAAAAATATTCGGTCCCGTTTACGTTGACGGGCTATGGAGACGAAAATTTAACCAAGAACTCTTCGAGCTACACAGCGACATGTCCCTGTTCAACAAACTCCGCATTGGACGTTTAAGATGACTAGGACATGTAGACCGAATGGACTTCAATACTTCGGCTCGCAGAGTCTTCGATTCCCAGCCAGACGTCGGACGCAGTAGAGCAAGGCCTCGCCTTAAGTGGCGCGCACAAGAAGATACCGACCTCAAACAACTTGGAGTGCGCAACTGGAGGTAGTTAGCTAATAGACGGGGTAATCGGAGAGGCTTGTTGTTTAGGGCCCAGGTGCATTCCAAAATAAGTAAGTATTTTGGACAGTTGTGTATTCCATCCCAGTCATACTGGCATGACTTTGTTTATCGCTTTGCTATTCCTTTTGTACTGGGTAAGCATTAGCAACACATTTGCTAATGGTATACAGAAAAACATTTTCATATGGTAGTGGTTGGGTAAGTAGAACAAACGATTCTTACTCTAAAGGGGTCAGCTCCTGGCAATTTGTGTTGGGAAATTGTTGCCATTTTGAATGATCGAAATTTCAACAACTTGTGTACAGCAACATTATTTGGTTAGAAGTATAGCTGATGATGACCAAGTATCCTCATCAGATTCCGTCAAATTATTGAAACAACTTTAATTCCCTAACCGGGGATTAAACATGTAAACCCATGACTAGTGAGCCAAGTGCCTACAACTTGCGCCACTGGGCACTGATTTCTTGGTTTGAGGAGAATTAGCTCAATTGAAAACTGAGAGAGGCTGACAACTAGCATTCTTTTGGGTTCATACACACATTTTGTTGTTGTTTCTTCTGCCTTTTGTTTCTATTTTTTCTATGTCCTCACTACCTATACTGGGATTTTTGTTCTTCAAATTTATTAATGTCCAAAAAATTTAAAATAAAAATATTTAAATGGCTTGAATCCAAAAAAATCCCGCTTTTTCAACAAATTATGTGTACAAACAGACCCAAATGTATTCTCAAAAAGGATAGGATCTTCAGCCAAGATACCCACAAACACAGCAATCCACATGGTTGGGAATACTTTGTATCCCTTTTCACCACAAAACACTCTCTTAACGAATTCAATCTCTTTCTTGTCATCAAGCCCAACAAGCAAAGCGCTTTTACAAATTACCCGGCTATGAGAAATAAAAAATAGATTTTAACGACCTGCTAAATGGTCCGAGCTGCCCACGAATCGACATTAAAAACAACAAGTCCGGACACTTAAAGACAGTTATTATTCATTAACGGCCCTTATTAAATAAGCCCCACAGAGGGTGACCAAACGATGCTATCCGTAGGAAAATAACAAACAAGGACATAAAAATAAAAACAAACTTACCGTCGGTGTAATCAAGGTTACATCGAAATTAAAATTTAATGTTCCCTAATCAGTGTTTTTTTTTTTTTTTTTTGTAAACACTTTCCTTAAAAAGGCATACACACATAAGGGTATAACCTCAATGTATAGGCTTTCGACAATCTACTCTCTGGCAATCAAGCGCTAAATAATTAATACCATCCCTGTCTGTTTGTTAATTGATCACGACGAAGGGAGTTGTGCCCCCCCCCCCCCCCCCCCCCCCCCCCTTCGTTGCTAATATAGTTTGTGTCCCAGACCAGAGTGTGTACACTCTCCTGGTGTTGTTCCAAGTATCTGGGGCAGAATAACAACATCAAGTTTGCAAGTTTAACGAACGCGCAATGATGTAAGCTCGCTTGCATAGTAGTGGTGACGAGAATTCTTCGTAAGACTATGCTCCTCTATTCGCCAAATTGACTTCTTATGTTTCCGCCATAGTCTCTGTGTGCCCTCTTATCCTTCGGTTTATACCATTCTCACTTATTAATATGAAGTGAGAATTCCAGAGTCCAAAAGAAAAACGAAAACAGGAAATGTCTAAGGAAGCACTTAAGTAGCGTAGCTTAGGAATGTGCTGGAATTTCTGGGTTTTTGTTAAAACTCTGCCCCCTCGCGGCTGGTAGTACTAACAAACTCAAGAGTATCTGAAGTGTATGCAGACACAGTAGGCATTGGATATGTGTGTGTTTTTTTGTATGGATTTCGGATTTAGATTTGTGATGCCGATAACAACAGTTTTGGGGGGTGGGGGTTTTGGTGGATTCTTTATTTTTGCTCTATGGATAGATACTTGGTGAAAGTTAGAGTGCTTCCATAGGATTCCATTTTTTTTTGTACGTTAGACGTCTTTTATATTTGGTGGCAATGGAAATTGTAATGTGGTTAAACTTTGGAAGTATTTTTGTGGAAAATAATTTTTGCTGTTGTATACGAAGAAGACTACGATGTCTTCCTGTCATGTTAGATGTTGCAAAAAAAAATAATATAAGAATGCTTTGGGTATTTTTCGTGTTTTTTCTTTGTCAGGATCTGGCATAAAATGGGCTTTGAAATTGTGTGCTCATCCCCATGAGGCTTGTGGGAGGAAAAAAAATCCCGTTGCGATGTTTCACATTTCAAAGTGAGAACAGAGAAGTTTTCTTACAATTCACATTATTTTAGGTAATATCACTGGATGGGGCAGAGTTTGCACAACGATGGTTTTTATATGCATGCTTTTATTTTATTTGCAATGGGAGTGAGGGTTTGAATTGCTTTGAAAGGAGAGGCACTGATTTTGGCAGCCAAAAAATACCGTTTTCATGTGAGCAACACTGTTGGTATTATTAGATATATCTGGGATGTGTATGAAGTTTTAAAGAGTGCCACTAGCCAAATGGGTAGCTCAATTGAATAACCGAAAGTTGTTTTGTACAGTGGCGTTTGGTAAATATCAGAGGGGCTATTTAATTCAATATTTTCAAAGGTTGAAAGGAATGCTAGGGAAATTCAAATCATGCCTGACAAATGAAATTGAAATTAACAACCCAACGTGATTTGTATGTGTGAAGTTGTATTTTAGCCACAAAAAATGGAATATACAGTTTAAGGCTGAGTCCAAATGACAAATTTGAGTTGCATCTCATGGCAGTTTTATACTTTTGACTGTTTGTTAGACATTCGCTAAGTGAGGCAGTTAGGTGCCGTTTCATTCAGGATTAAACCAGAACATACACCCTAAGTAGTACAATGTTACCACAAAGTGACGCAAAGAGAACAAAAACTACAATTTTTTGGCGCCAGGGCCGAGCTTTCTCACAAACATTCATGCGCGTGTGTATCTCTTCCCAGGACCTCCTGTTTTATGCCGACTCTGAACGGCGACTTTGAGATAAGCCATTTTTGGCAATTGATAGTACTCGGATGATTTGTCAGATCATGACGAAAGGAAAGCCAGTGAATAATCATTTTAGGTGTTGCTACGGCTGGGAATCGAACCCACCCTTTTGCGCAGCAGTTCATCGCACTAACCATCGTGCCACGTCGTCGTCGAATTCGAGCTGCGAAGGTAACGGATGTTTTTTTAGATGTTGGGTTTTCAAATAGAGATAAAACTGACATTTAGTAGTTAAATCGGACAACTCTGATGTCGTTTCCGTTCAGTTTGGTTTGCCATTTCATTACGAACAGGTTGACAAATGAACATTGCTTGCAAATCGTGAAAAATTTCGAAAATAATGGATTAGTTCGCAAAGTTTACCGCAAGCTCCGTCCATTTTATGGTCAATATAATCAACTATCAGAGCAATCAATTCGGTTAACCATGGATTATTTTCGCACTACGTTTATTCCATGTGATAATACGCATCCCAGTTGTTCCGTCCTATTGGAACCACATGTCGTTCAGTCCTAATTCGTCCAATTGCGGCAGCAAAAACTCGGTTTACATGGCCCTATAGCGCGCACCGTCCACTGTTGTCGTTAGACCAGCAGCGTTCTTGAAAAAATTGCCCGATGACTCCTCCGGCGTGAACAGCGCACCATGCAGTAACTTTGAGCGGGTGTACTGGCTCCTCGTGCATTATTCGTTGAATTCCGGTGCCCAAGAAGCGATAGTTTTGCTTGTTTGCGTGCCCGCTGAGGTGGAAATGAACCTCATCGCTCATTATGATTTTGGTCGAAAAATCGTCCAGTTCGTCCTCGAGATTGAGGATGGCTTGGGCGTAGGTTACACGCGTTTGGCGGTCGGCAGGTAGCAGTTGATTCACGGACTGGACTTTGTACGGGAACATGCGGAAGTCCTTGACCAAAATACGCCTTAGGGACGACCGGCCTATGGCTAATCGCGAGGCACGTCGTCTGGCCGATGTTTCCGCTGACAGCTCGACATCCTCGGCAACTGCGGCGATATTCTTGGCACTACGGGCGCTCAGGGGCCGGCCACTCTTGGCAACGTCTGGTGTGGTCCCATACTCTTCAAGATTGGTGGCCAAACGGAGCAGTGTTTGCGCAGTCGGTGTCGGACGGGCGGGGAATCCGTGACGGATTTCACGCTGCGCCAACACTACCGACGAATTGTTACGCGAAAAAATAGATACGATTATTACGCGTTTCTGGGTATCGCTCCATGGCTTGTTCACTTGTATTCTACATCTATCTAGTCCACAAATTTCAAAACAGATTTGGCATTGAACTCTTTTGGCCCACCTTGTAGAATAGAAATGTACTTATCGGTTTTGTGTGATTGCAGTCTTTCTCGAATTTTTGCAAATATTTTGGATTTATTTCATACTTCAGATCCATAGACAACTAAAAAAAACTAAATCTCTGCTCCATTAGCTATCCAAACCTACACCTCCCGTATTGATGACATGGATACAGGACCATGAATGAGTTTTATGTAACAATATACCGTGGAACGAATAGATTTTGAAGGTTTGCCATTAGCTATCCAAACCTACACCTCCCGTACTGATGACAAGGATACAAGACCATGAACGACTTATATGGAACAATATACCGTGGAACGAATAGATTTTGAAGGTTCTCTATCTCGGGAATGAACTAAGCGCTCTCTTGTGATCGCAGTCTTTCGCAAATATTTGAAAATATTTTGGATATAGTTCTTACTTCAGATCCATAGATAACTGCAAACTTCAATCTCTGTTCCAATAGCATTCTAAACCGACGCCACTCAAATTGATGTCAAGGAAACCTAACCATGAACGAGTTTTATGGATTTTGAAGGTTCTCTTTATCTGGAAGAACTTTTCATTTCATACAATGTGATGTCAATACTTGTGCAAAGGCAGTAACACTGATCATTCTTCTAGAGTGCCGATTCACTCTCCGTCGCGGCTACACACGCAATCTGTCGGTCTCCACCGAACCCCCAAAAACAAAATAAACACGGTCAAAACAAACAAACAACACAGAAAAAACTAACAACCACAACAGTGAAGTGCAGTGATCAAAAAAAAAAAAAAAAATAACAAAATCAATAACAAAAAAAAAATAGTGCAGTGTGTGGGGTAGCCCATCGCGTCCCCCTCCACCTCGTTTGCTATTTGCCCGTGCATCACCAATGCAAATGCCGTATGAATTTTCTTTTCATGCGTGCGCTCGCATTGGTGAAGCATAGGCAATAACCGATGTATAGCGGGCTGTGAGTGAACTTTTTTTTTGTTGTGCGTATAACTTAACTTGTCATACGGGCATAACACCTGTGACAAGTTATTTTAGACAACCAACGCGAACCTTCACTTCTCAGCCAAGCTTAGTCTGTCGTCGGTATTGTGTTTTTTAATGTATGTGTTTTAATGGAAAGGAAATTTAGAGTGGACGTTTGCAATGTTCGTGGTTTAAAGTCGAATCTTTTTTCTGCATACGCCCACATTTGTAAATACAAACCAGCTGTTTTGGCACTAAGTGAAACACAGGTGGGGGTGAATACTGACTTATCAGAATTAACCCTACCTGGATATAATATAGTGCCTTTATTCTTTTCTCACCGCGGTCTCGCCATATATATACGTAGTGACGTAGCCTACCAAATTCAACATCAATACGGCCAATGTTCCAATCCGGAATTTAATTTTATATGGCTGAAATTCCATGTCCGTAGGCATTTAATCCACTACTGTTTCATTTATAGAAGCCCAAACCTTGACAGTAATTCAACCCTTAACGAGTTTGATGCACTGTCCGACTCCATCTCTAGAATTGTATCCCTGCATCCTCACACTGAAATCGTCATTGCGGGCGATTTCAATGTACACAATTCTACGTGGCTTCAACATTCTGGACAGACAACACCCGAAGGAAGGTATGTTGAGATCTTTGCTGAGGTAAACAACCTAACCCAGCTTGTAAATGAGCCGACACGCATACCGGATATTAACAGTCAAGCCGCCAACACCCTGGACTTGTTTCTTACCTCTCACCCTGATAAATACATCATCAATGTATTATCGCCTCTAGGTTCGTCAGACCACTGTATCATATCAATAAATTTCTCGTACTCCAACCACACAGTTAAAGAGCAAATTCCCAAAAAAAACCGTATGGCAATACGAGAAAGCCAATTGGGAAGCATTAAACAGTTTTTTTAGGAATTTTAACTGGTCACTATGTTTCCTCGATAGTGACGTGGATGCTGCTGCTGATATGATTTCAAATATCATTCTCTTTGGTATGAGATCTTTTATTCCCAACAGAATTAAGAGTATCAGACCAAAGGCAAAAGGGTGGTATGACTTGAGCTGCAAAGAAGCTATCAGGTTGAGAGAGACAAACTTTCGGTTGTACAAGACCAACCCAACAGAGGAAAACCGAGCAAAATTCAAACAAGCCAGAAATGACTGTAATGCCCATTTAAAGCGTGTCAAATTCCTCTATGACCGAACGTTGAGGCAAAAAATTCTACAATGTCCCAGAGGTAGTAAAAACTTTTGGTCATTTGTTAAAAACATAAAAAATTCGGCATCAACATCAATTCCGACGCTCATTCACAATGACATTCCAGCTGTTAGCTCTTTAGACAAAGCCAATCTGCTTGCTGCCCATTTCGCAGCCAACTCTACATTGCCAGATTGTGTTCAGTCTCCTCCTGTACTTGAGAACGTAGATCATTCTATGGGACAAATTCACTTTCGTACTCGTACAGTTGCAAGAGTTTTATCTGATCTTGACATATATAAATCCCCTGGTCCAGATGGTATATCCCCCATCATTCTGAAGAGGTGTTCTTCTACGCTAGCAAAACCACTGCGTAAGCTTTTCTATCTATCCTACTCATCCGGACTCTTTCCGAGTAGATGGAAAACAGCATTTGTCCAGCCTGTACCAAAAAAAGGCGAATCTTCTTCTCTCTCCAACTACCGTCCAATTGCACTTACGTCCCTTCTTTCCAAGGTCATGGAAACGCTGATAAATCGTCAGCTTATGAAATATCTCGAAACACGAAAACTTCTCAATGACCGGCAGTATGGTTTTCGCAGCAACAGGTCTACTGGTGATTTGATGACATATCTCACCGAAAAGTGGAACCAATCAATTCACCATGGTGGCGAAAGCAAGATTGTTGCGCTTGATATTTCAAAGGCATTTGACAGGGTTTGGCATCAAGCCCTTTTGTCGAAAATGCGTGCATTTGGAATCGACGAAAAACTTCTTCTATGGATTAGACATTATCTTTCGAAACGTTCAATTCAAGTTGTTTTGGATGGTTTCAAGTCTGTAACTCACCAAATAAATGCTGGTGTTCCTCAAGGCTCAGTTTTGTCTCCGACTCTCTTTCTCATTTTTATAAATGATCTCCTGTCTGTAACGTCTAATCCAATTCATTCCTTCGCTGATGACAGTACCCTCAGCTTCTCATATTCGTTTACAGGTCCTCGTCCCTCACCTTCGAACGTGGACTCTAAACGTCAAAATATGTTAAGCTCATTGAATTCCGACCTTGACAGCATTATCAAATGGGGTAAATGTAATATAGTGGAATTCAATGCTTCCAAAACACAATGCTGTCTTCTGTCATTAAAGCGTAACCAAAATCTAGAGCCATTATCCATGAATGGCACTTACGTCAAAGAAACCGAAAAGCTTTCCATGCTAGGTATGTGTGTTAGTAACGACTTACGTTGGAACGATCACATATTCGAAGTCGCTAAAAACGCAGCGAAATGTCTAGGTTTCCTAAATCGATGTAAGAAATATTTCACCCCCTCTGATCTGGCCACAATATATAAAGCGTTTATACGCCCAAAACTTGAATTCAACGCCCATGTCTGGTCAGGTGCACCAAAATCAACATTGCACCTACTAGATAGGATTCAAACACGTGCGAAAAAACTTATAGGAGAATTCTTATGTCTCGAACTCCTTAGTTTCGCTTGAACACCGTCGAAACATCTCCTGCCTTACCTTGTTTTATCGCTATTTTAACAACCAATGTTCAAATGAAATAGCCAGCTGCATTCCTCCCATTCAACAATTCAGCCGCAATACTCGTTACGCAATGAATGCAAATCAGTTTACCCTCAAGCCTATCTTCGGACGTACGCTGAAATATAGAGATTCATACATAAACCGAACAACACGAATGTGGAATGCTCTACCAAACTCTGTTTTTCCTCTCCATTATAACTTACAGACATTTAAAACCAATGTGCATCGGTATCTCCTTTCTTCTTATCCCTAATTTCCTTAACGCCCGCACTGTGCTAAAACATATAAAGGGTATTCATAACCCCTTGAGTGCGCGCAAATTATAAAAAAAAAAAAAAAAAAGGTATGAAAACGTTTGTCCCTTACTCTATAAAAAGAAGCAGGATCCAACAAAACAAGGTTCAATAAGCAACGCGATCAAGTTGTGGCGATAAAGAAATTAGCTTTCATCAACCAGCGAAACATTTTCACCCAAACAATAGAAGCCACAAAGAATGCCTTCAACGAAAGACTTACTAAAAACTTCTGGCATGTCTCGGAGGTCCACGGACATTTGGGTCTGGCCAATAGCAATACTAGTAAGTAATTATTTTTGTCACTCCTCATTCCCCCTTTTAATCAGAACTGATGGATCGCGTACTGTAGCACAAGCAAAATGGCTGACTTACCGGCAAGAATTTTTGCAGGGAATTATATATATATACGGAACAGGTGTTCCTAACGACGATGGTTATAGTAAAATTTGGCCACAAAAAATGAAGCGAATTATCAACAACTTGGACTGTGAAAAAGCTGTGAGTCTAGGTAAGACAAGGGGCAACTTTGCTCCTGGAGAAGAGGGCGCGGCACGCTTGCGATTTCTTGGCCTAACTATTTGGACGGGGGTAGTTTTTACCCCTTATCCAAAACATCCCAGCTCAACAAACATTTTTGTTTGTACCAGAATCAAATAAATATAAAAAAAGAAGAAGAAAGTTACTCTATGTTGACCACGGATGGACTAAAAAGGACTCTAATGGGAAAATGATAAATCCAAGAAAAAGCGGGGGAAAAATGATCAAAAACCTATGTCTATACCACTGAAACCGCTTAGGAAAACTTGTTTCCAATGTTTCGATCCAAAACATGCATGTTGTGATTGGCAAAGGTTGGCCTTCCCACCCCTCAACTCCCGAGAGATCCTATGGCTATCCCTCTGGCCACGTCTATTAGACTTGCAGTTTATTTTCTGGGTCATATTATGATCAACAGGTTTTCCAAAATTCTGAAAAATTAATCGAATCCAACCGCCTTGGAAAATAGGAAGAACATTTTAAGGTGCAGGCCAGAACACTACTATCCATATTTTCAAAGGTACTATATAGGTTTACTATCCATACTTTCAAAGGTAATGGACATACAAACAAAAAAACAATTAACACTGAGATTGTCGAAAACCTATTTATTTATTATTTAATTCGATTTATCCCCTAAGGTTAAAGCCCATTATTACTCTTTAGACAGTAGATGGTTCAAAGGGAGTCTAGTGAGAAGAAGGTCTATTGGTACATTGGCTTGAGTTTCCTCTACCAACTGAAGAACTCCTGGAAAAATAATTGGTTATAGTAAGACCATAGTGCTAGCTAGTACCCATTCTCTTACCAAGCAGTATCGCAATGGCCACCGAAATGATAGAAAACGACTTCATTTTTCGCTTGAATGGAAACGATTAAGTTGACATTTTGTCGCTCTTTTTATTCGAATCATGCTTACTTTTAAGTACTGCCTTGATGAATTCTAATTATTTTTTATGATTACAATTCGTGAATGCTTGTCACGACCCAGGAGTGTTGTTAATTACCATTGGAATAGTAAACCATGAGCTTACTCACGACTTCTTTTAAAAAGTTCCTTAGTCGGATTTTTAAATGCTTCTCATTTTTAATTGACCTTTGTTTTAAGGGTCATATGACATCAAATTTCAACCAATACGATACTAGAATTTTCAGGTTCTTCTACCTACTTTTTTGACATAATTTTTATCGTGTGCAAACTCAATCAGATTGTTGTAAATGAGTGTTCTCTAAATAATGTCGGGTACTTCAAGATTACAGGGTTGCAAATAAGTGTATTAACATAATTGAAATTTATATAAGCAAACAATACAAACCGAGCTTGTATAAAATCTGTCCATATGCCATATACCCCAAATAGTCGACATCCTGATTAGATTTCATGGTACTGGCAGGGAACACAGGGGACTGTTCTACACCACAGGAAAATGTTTCCTTTATATGTTGTCAAGTCTTACTTTCCCGACTGCGCATCATTTGACATTAAAATCAGAAAGATGCCCTGCTCCACCATTTTTATCTCCGAAACGACATAACGCAATGGCGATTCGAGAACCGTGATTTTATCTGGTTTGATGACGAAAACTTGGCAAAAGCTATAATCGCCGAGCGAAGTGGGTCTAGTCCCCTGTTAATCGCGAAGGTGGAACTCCAGATCATCTTCGATTCCGTAAAGAAAAAGAAGTCAGCGAAAGTCGATGGTATATCCAACATTATACTGCGACACTTACCCTATGAAGCTGTGTACATTTACGCCACGCTTTTAAACAACGCACTGAACAATGCATACTATCCAGAGCGGTGGAAGACGGCGGTGGTTCATCCTCTCCCGAAAAAGGGAAAGGACAACTCCAATCCGGCAAATTTCCGGTCGATAAGTCTTCTTCCGAGTATCAGCAAGGTATTCGAAAAGATTCTCAATCGGGCCCTGTTCAAGTGGTCTGAGGACAATAATATTATACCAGAGAACCAGTTTGGTTTCAAAGCAGGCCATGACTGTATTTATGCTGCTTCCAAACTCGTCTCTGATATGCAATGGAACAAAGCGAAACAAAAGTGCATGTCTGTTTGATTTTGACAAGGCTTTTGACACCGTACGGTTAGAGGACGTCTATCTAAAAAGACCAGACTTGGCATAAGTAAACGACTGCTATATATGCTTCACGACCTATTGACTGGTAGAACGTTTGTGGTCAAAAGTGGCAATGTAACTTCTACCACAGAATTTTTCATTAAAAATGGTCTGCAGCAGGGAGTGGTAAACTCGCCGATTCTCTGCAGCATTCACACAAGTGATATGATAGGTAGCCTTGCTCAGGCAATTGCGTATGCGGACGATCTTATCGCGTACAGAACAGCCCCAACTGTCGAGCCATTTGAACTCTCTTGCAGCGGGACTTCGACAAGATCTAAAGATATTGTGATGGCTGGAAGTTGAAAATCAACCTTCAGAAATCGGAAACTATCCTGTGTATGATGCCGTTGTCTAGGGCCTCTGTGGATACGAGAAAGAACTGCCGCAAGCTGGTGATCGTAGGACCAAACGGACAGCCACTGGCGAGTAAAGGTGTAGTAAAGTATCTTAGCATCTTGTTAGATCAGTATCTTTATTTCGAAAGACATGTAGATGCTGCGCTGGCGAGAGCTAATGGAGCGTTTGCCCTGACAAGACGAATTTTTGATAGCAGTCGTCTTGACAGTAGGGTGAAGGTTATTTGCTACATGGCCACCTCGTGAGGTAACACGGCCATTGAATTTGTAGCGCAAAAGAGCAATTGTTTCGTGTGGCTGTGTGGCAAGTGGCACCGTCTTGTTGAAACCACATATCGTCCACATCCATATCTTCCAATTCGGGCCATAAAAAGTTCATTATCATCTCACGATAGCGAACACCGTTCACAGTAACTGCCTGACCGGACTCATTTTGGAAAAAATTCCGCCCGGTGATGCCGCCAGCCCATAAACCGCACCAAACAGTCACTCTTTGTGGGAGCATTGGTTTTTCGACAATCACTCTTGAATTTTCATTCGCCCAAATGCGGCAATTCTGCTTATTGACGAATCCACTGAAGATAATTTACTTCGACAATTGATCATCCATTGCAGCCATTTCTTGCCACCTTTCTGACCATTGACGACGCTTGAAATGGTCAAGAGGCATTAGTTTTTGAGTCAATTGCACCTTGTAAGCATGTAAATGCAAGTCTTTATGCACAATGGTCATCAACGACGAGCGTGAGAGGTGCAATTGTTGGGCACGACGACGAGTTGAGGTGGACGGCTCTTTAGCCACACTATCGCGAACAGCATTAATATTTTCTGCAGTACGAGCTGTTCGAGCATGCACTGGCGTTTTCACATCTTCTACAGACCCGGTTTGCTCAAATTTCTGCACGATTTTTCCGATTGTACACACATTTAGACGATTAAATTGAAAAAATCACGAAGTGCACGATATGCATTTTGATTGCCTAGAATTATGACCAAAAGAACTTGGATACGAAATTTAAAAAAAATTGTATGGCCGTTTAGACTGGATAGACCATTACAAATAGAACGAACGAAGCGACGGAAGGAGTTCCAAGGAACACTTTTTTGAGTTCCGCTATCATCGTAATGTTAGAATCAATCAAAATCGCGAGGTCGAAAATTTTTACGAAAACAATGTCCTTGTAAGAGAAAGTTTATAAGAAATGGGCTTAGAATTAAGACC
Source organism: Rhingia rostrata (assembly GCA_949824845.1). NCBI lineage: Eukaryota > Metazoa > Arthropoda > Insecta > Diptera > Syrphidae > Rhingia > Rhingia rostrata. The sequence goes on along the minus strand of OX463756.1, from coordinate 38,426,208 downwards.
AAAATAACGCTGTATACGAAGTTCGAAGAAAATCGGTCAAGCCGTCTAGGCTGGAAAGACCATTAGGAACAGACGAACCGAAGTACGGAATTCCAACAAAAAAAAACTTTGTTGAGTTCCGCTATCATCGTAATGTTAGAATCAATCAAAATCGCGAGGTCGAAAATTTTTACGAAAACAATATCTAGAGAAAGTTAAAAATATACAAACCGAGGTCAAACCAATGGTTCTCTCATGCACGCTATAGCGTACGGAGATGATCTAGTGGCGTACAGATAAGGTGCGAAAATCGAGGTCATGTACATAGTTTTGCAACTTGACTTCGATCACATTTAGGATTATGGCGATGATTGGAAATCGAAAATGAATTTTCAAAAAAAACCGAAACGATTTTGTTTGCATAGGGCTTCTAGCGATACTAGAAAAAACTGGGGAAAATTGTGTATCATTGGACAGCATGGACAGCCGTTGGCGCTGAGAACTGAAGTCAAATACCTTGGCGTCTGGCTTGACAAGTTCCTGTATTTTAACAAAAATGTAGATGCTTGTCTGGCTAGGGCTAGGGCGCTTATGCTCTGACAAGAAGATTGTTTCAAAGCAGTCAACTTAATTCAAGGGTGAAAGTCATTTGCTACATGGCCCTCACAAGGCCGGACATCGCTTACGGTTGTCCCGTATGGTTCAATGTAGCACCACCCTATATGGAAAATATGCGGCTGTTTGAGAGGCGTTGTCTCCGATCCTGATTAGGATTATACCGAACGCCAGAATCCGAGTACAGTCAACTTGATTCAAGGTTGAAAGTCATTTGCTACATCATGGCCCTCATAAGGCCGATCATCGCTTACGGTTGTCCCGAATGGTTCAATGTAGCACCAGCCTGTATGGAAAATATACGGCTGTTTTATAGGCGTTGTCACCGATCCTGGTTAGGATTATACCGAACACCAGAATCCGAGTACAGTCAACTTGATGTAAGGTTGAAAGTCATTTGCTACATCATGGTCCTCATAAGACCAATCATCGCTTACGGTTATCCCGTATGGTTCAATGTAACACCAACCTATATGGAAAATATACGGCTGTTTAAGAGGCGTTGTCTCCGATCCTGCATAGGATTATACCGAACGCCAGCATCCGAGTACAGTCAACTTGATTCAAGGTTGAAAGTCATTTGCTACATCATGGCCCTCATAAGGCCAAACATTGCTTACGGTTGTCCCGTAAGGTTCAATGTAGCACCAGACTATATGGAAAATATACGGCTGTTTGAGAGGCGTTGTCTCCGATCCCGATTAGGATTGTACCGACCGCCAAAATCCGAGTACATAAAATATTATCGCAACGAGGTTCTACACAATGGGGCTCAGTTCAACGGAATCGACAATTTCCTTATTTAGGTGATTCTAAGGCACACTGCAAGGGTGATGGCAAGCCACAACAGCCCGGTCTTCAGGGATTATTACCCAATGACATATAAATGGAGAGTACGCTCATGCCGGGCTTCATTCGACTAGAGGCATTCATTTATATCGATTTGTTAAGATTAGTACAGGAGTGAAACGGTTTCCCGGTCTTATACCACCGCTACCATGATGCGCGGACAAGCGGCTAGTCCTCGACGGGTACGTTGACAATGTTTTGGAGCTCCTCTGCTTTAGCTTTGAGATATCGGACAGAGAGTATAACGCACGATGAGAAGAGGAAAGTGTTTCTGCACTTCCTCAAGACTTTCTGGACTTTTAGTCCACTCCTTAGTTTTTAAGAATTTAATTGTTAAACAAAGTCTGGGACTGGGCTTGTACACCATATTTGTGGACAATATGGCAGTATACATGACTCATTCGAGATGGCGACCCCTCGGGGCATATGTATCAAGAGCTTACCACCCCCATTTTTTTAAGTAGGTTTAAGTAGCTTAAGTTAGGCTTGGTTGTTAAGTAGTCTTAAGTAGTTTTAGTTAGTTTTAATCTAGATTAAGCTTTTTTTTTATAAAACTACTCAAAGTTTTCTTAATTTTTCTTTTAAAATAAAAAAATAATTAAATATTAAAAACAAGATAAATTCACGCCAAAAAGCTAAATAAAACAAAGCTCACGGCGCCCATTAAGGCTCGATAAGTCAGATTAAGTAAGCATGCTGTTGATAAGTTAGATTTAAGCATTTTTGTCAACTGTCAAATTAATATTTTAAGTAAAAAAAATTAATTCAAAAAGTAAAAAAAAAGTAAGCAGAAAACTTTACATTTCCAACAGAATCCTAACATCGTTCGCACATAAATATTAAGATACACATTTCCTTCAAAAAAAAAAAAAAAAAAGCACAACTCATTAACTACCTAAATCGCCAAAGAACATCTGCACATGTATCAGATTCTACAATTCCACTTTCCATCCATCCAATAATGTTTCTGTTAATTTCTATCTGCTCCATTTGCTCTGATAACGTTCACCAACAAACAGGAACACAAAAAAAACAAGGACGAACAAAAAAACACATTTCTACCATCTAATGTGATTAAAAAGTTGTCGGAAACAAATTTATTGCTTCCACCCATTGCCCTTAATGGGCGACTTCAACTTTTGCACACTTCCAATATTCGGTAATTATTATGTAATCTCCTTCTTCCTGGTTTTTCGGTGAAATCATTCGGTTGGGTAAGGATGACTTTGTGACCCATAGCAATGTTTAAGCGCAGATCGATAAACAAGTCAAAGGTTGCCGCCTGCCTGTGAGCTGAATAAACAGAATTGAGGAGAACTTTCAACAGCACATTGCCAACGTCACCATCACCATCGCAATCGGGACGACCGACGACGACATCGCTGATGATGCTGATGCTGCTGCTGCTGTCCCTGCCGTCTCATGAAAAAAGGGTTTCTTTTCGGATAAGGACCTCATAAAATAACCGAATGTGCTCTCTCGCTAAAGCCATTAGCTCCGATTGGATTTCGTTCGTTTCGTTCGTCAAGTGAATTTCAATTGCCAGCTTAGCATCGCCAAGCGATATGCGACGCTCGAGTCCTTATACTACCGTCGCCATTTCCTGTCGACGTTTGGATACTATCTTCATCACCATATATGTATGCGATTATTGTGGGAGATGATCTCAAAATTGGTGACATTAAATTTTTGCCGCATTGAAGTTTGTGTTGCAGTGAAATTTTTCAGTTGTTGGCTGTTTGTTTGCTCTTTCAATATTTGCATTCAATTATTCATCAGGGATGTTATTATTATTTTTTTTAACTTAAAAAAAAATCAATAGCTAGCTCTTTGATACACACAGACAGAGCACATATTTTATTGGCTATTGGTTGTCTGTCGATCATAAAACAGAATTAATTGTTGGAATGGTTTCATTAAGAGTGACTCTTTGTAGGGTTATAAATTCAATTATGAGTGATAAAGTGATGCATTTGTTTCATCACTTCAAGGATCAATATGCAAAATATTGCTTTTCGATGATTAATGACAGTGTGTACTAGAATAGTAATCAATTTATTTTATTTAATTAATGTGAGTATGTGTTGTATATTTTTATTAATTAATAATGCATTGTACAGCATTTAGGAATTTGTTATTTAAGTAAATATGGGTATTAATGTTATTTTTTTGTACGGGAATTGATTATTATTTCTGAGTCCTTTCGGTGTAACTATGAATCCGCAATATATGCCCCTGGTAAGCACAATCCTTAGCTAAGAGCCATAAGTTTCAGAGTAAGTATTGGCTATTTGAATAAAATCATACCCCAGAGTTGAGTGGCCCCAAACTATAACCGCTTAACTTGAGTTAGGGCGAATTTGAGATATTAACGAGACACTAAGCATGCTTTAATCTACTGCAACAATTTTTTTCATAGTTTTATCATTCTCGTTTAAGAAGACCCTGATCACGGCAGTCCTGTTCTACAACGCTGAAGCATTGACCGTCTCAAAAGCGGTTGAAGAAATGCTTGGTCGATTTGAGAGGAAGATTCTACGAAAAACTTTCGGTCACATTTGCGTTGACGGGCTATGGAGACTGCACAGCGAGACGCCCTTGGCCAAAAAACTCCGCATGTGACGTTTAAGATGACTAGGACATGTAGAACGAAGGGACAATACGCCGGCTCACAGAGCCTTCGTTTCCCAGCCAGACGTCGGACGCAGTAGAGGAATACCTTACCTTAAGTCGCGAGCACGAGTAAAAACCGACCTCAACCAACTTGGACATCGCTTACGGTTGTCCCGTATGGAATTCCTTACCTTAAGTGGCGAGCACGAGTAAAAACCGACCTCAACCAACTTGGAGTGTGTAACTGAAGACAGTTAGCTAAGGATCGGGCTGATTGAAGAGGCACGTCGGTTGGGGCATAGGTTCATCGGACTATAGCGGGTGTTTTTTTTAGTGGTTGGTTTGTTCGAATAGAGATAAAACTGACATTTTGTGGTTAAACCGGGCAACTCTTATGTCATTTATGTTTAGTTTAGTTTGCCATTTCATCATAAGCCGGTTGACAAATGAACAACGCTTGCAAATTGTGCAAATTTATTTCGAAAATAATGGTTCAGTTCGGGAAGTTTACCGCAAGCTCCGTCCAGTCATGTATCGTTTAATTATGTATCGTTTTCGCGCTATGTTTACTTTTTGTGATAATACGCATCCGCAGAGACGTCAAACAGTTCGCACCGAAGAAACAACTGCCGCTGTAGAGAAAAGTGTTGAAGAGGACCCGAATGAATCGATTCGCCACGGTGCACAACGGTTGATCAACTTTTTGGAAGATTTTGCGCAATGATCTTGGCTTACGACCTTGCAAGCTCGTGCAAGAATTAAAGCCGCGAGACCATGCAATGCGTCGTTATTTTGGTGTATGGGTCGAAAATGAGATTGATCTCGATACTGATTTTCATCGCGAAAATTTGTTCAGTATTGAGGATCTTTTTTGGTTGAATGGCTACGTCAACAAGCAAAATTGCCACGTTTCGAGTGAAGAGAATCCACATCAGACCCTTGAGACGCCATTACATCCACAAAAACTGACTGTTTGGTGTGCTTTATGGGCTGGTGGAGTCATTGGGCAATGAAATCATTCCGAAATGATGCTGGACAGCCAGTTACCTTTAATGGAGAGCGGTATAGAGCGATGATAACCGACTATTTTGTTCCCGAATTGGATGGCATGAATGTGGATGAGATGTTGTTCAAACAAGATGGCGCAGCATGTAACACAGCGAACGTCACAATCAATTTATTGAAAGAAACACTCGATGAGCGCATAACTTCGCGGAATGGACCTGTCAACTGGCCACCAAGATCGTGTGATTTGACACCATTGGATTATTTTCTTTGGGGATATGTGAAGTCGCTCGTATACGGTAATTTAACAGAAAAGTTAGGGGACTTGGAAGCAAACATTCGTGGCGTTATTGTCGACATACGGCCCTAAATGCTCGAAATAAGGGCTGAAAATTGGACCTCTAGACTTGGCTTTACTCGAACCAGCCGCGGCAGCTACATGCCTGAAATCATATTTAAACATTAATGGCATAGAATTGTGCTTCTAACCCTAAATTGATGGACATTAAAACGATTTTCTTGTTTCTTATTTCAATTCGAAGTCCTATACCCCTAAAAAAAACCACCCGACGATAGATTCTACTGGAAAAAATGTTCATATTTTCTTTCAAATATCTATGTAATAAACAATCGAAAATTTCTTAATATAAATTAACAAACGTTTTAGAAATTATTTCTATTTTTTCATTTTACAAATTAAAAATTTAAAACTACATTTTTACGCTATTCCAGAAAATGTCAGAGGCTATGAAATAATATTGACTCGAAATGAAAACGGTAAGAAATTTCTTTTAGTATTTTGTAATACTCTTTCTAATAAGGACTTAACGAAGATTAAGCTAACATCAACAATCAAGCAAAAAATGGCAAGAATAACATTGAGTTTAAGGAAGACTGTCATTGATATGATATATTGCCAAATTACGAACCTAATGTACCATGAAACACAAACAACCCCTTCTGATCCCGAATTTCTTAAAAGTAATTGCCACCTTAATCTTTAAAGTATGTGAACTAAAACTTAACATATTGTTTCAACATTTTAGGCCCAGGTGTAATGAATTATCGACTTTCGGTTGGGCCAAAATCGGTTGACGATCTAAAGATAATTTGTATGAAAAACCAGAATGGGAAGACTCCGATGATTCTCTTAAAGATCCGGATTTCAATGTATCTTTGAGAGGTGGTGATAGTCAGTCTTCGGTGAGTTCATTTGTAAATCGACTAGGAACTCAAATAGAGAACGCGCTGGTCACACCAAAAAATAATAATAAATTACATCGGTCTAAGTTACGAAATAATGGCAAGTCCTATGATACGATGTCTGGAAAAAAGATTAAGCCAAGCCCTTTTGGTATATGCAGAAATAATTTTGCGGCAGTTAAGGATGGAATGGGATAGGTTATAAAATAATGCACACAGTGGATTTGTTTGTATTTTTATTGCAACTAAGTATGCGGCTTATCTAGCAATTTTTTTATCACGAGTTCCCTCTCTCTCCGCAATTTAAAACGCGGTTTGTTATTATCGGTCCAAATCTAAGGGCTTAGTTCTTTGAAGTTGTGTTAACGTGTCCCAATAAACGTTTTTTTAAGTTTGCGTGCAAAATGTTTCTTTTCATCTTTAACCGCGGGAATACCCAGATCTCTGCGTAGATCATCATTCCTTATATACCACGGCGTATTGACGAATGATCTTAACAATTTGTTTTTTTTTTTTTTTTATAATTTACACGTACTCAAGGGGTTATGAATACCCTTTTATATGTTACCATAGTACGAGCGTTTTCAAAAGTTTGTAAGATATTTAGATTCGTTTCACTGTTACAGCCCCATAGTTGTATACCATATATCCAGACCGGCTTTAGCACTTGCTTGTATAATAGCAGCTTGTTATCAAGGTTATGCTTCGCATATTTTCCGAGTAACCGGTCCAGTTCTCTGTATTTATTTTTAATTTCTTCGCATTACTTTTTTACGGTGAAACTTCCATTTTAATTTTGCATAGAGTGTCATTCTCAGATATTTCGCTTCATTTGCAAAAGGGACTCGAACCGTATTGAGAAATACTGGCAAATTGTTGGCCCGCTTATACGAAAAATCTACATGAATCGATTTGCTCTCGTTAAGTGTAATCCGCCAGGATTTTGTCCATTCATTAAGCTTGTTAAGAGCGTTTTGTAATTTCATATTTGTTTCCTCTATTGTTGTGCCAACTACTAGTATAGCTGTATCGTCAGCAAACGTGGCAACTATTGTATCGTTTGTTTGCGGGATATCACGTGTTAATAGGAGGTACAAGAGTGGGCCCAGGACTATTCCTTGGGGTACTCCTGCTAATATTTCTTTGATCTCCGAATATTCGTTTCCAAGTTTCACACGGAAGAGTCTATGCTCAAGATACGACACGAGGACTTTATATAATTTTTCAGGCAAAACTTGTCTAAGTTTGTATTGAGGGTGAAGTGCAATAACCCCCGAGGAATTAAGCCCTTCGGTTCAACATTTCAGGAAAAAAGGAAATAGCTCCCCGATAATATCACGGTTTAGAAAAGTAAATCGGATCAAAATTCTTAACCCCAAAGTCTAAATATTGCCTCAGTCGGACCCTAATTCTTTAATATGGCGTCCAGTGCTGGACAATATGCAGGAAAGTAAAGCAAATATTAGAATTCTTTGTCGAATTTTTACTCCTATATTCGAGGGATGAGAATGGATAGAGCAAACTTTATAACTCTGCCAATTTATGAATATGGATGTAGTACAAAACGTTAAAACACGTAGGCCACATTAGCTCAATGGAAAAATGGTTTAAAGTGTCGGTTTATGTAAAATTGTTTTTATTTTTTATTGATAGCTAATCGAATTGTACCCTTACAAGTCATTGTCCCAATTTAGATACTTCTGCAGACGTAGAATCCACAGGGAAGACTTTCGACAATCTACTGGATTTGCCAAATGCTGTGTATCTACGTAATTAATTTTAAAGGACGAAAAGCTTTCTTGGTTGCAAATTTACCTTTTTTTAAAAACAAGCTCGTGAGGATGGTGTGTTCTAATTAATTTCAAAGAAACGGGTGGCTGATGAAAGCCGCTGGTTAGTTTTTTTTTATTTTGCAGATTGATTTTTAGATTTAAACAAAATGGATAACTGGGACAATATAACAAGAATTTGGATTGTCCGCCGCTATCACGCAATGGAGTCCTTAGTTTCGATTCAATGAGAGCATATGCCCACGTTTGGCGGCAATTCTCCGGGCAGATGGACCATAATAAGACTTTTTAACAATTTTACCGAGCATGGGACTGCCAAAAATTACTTTACAATGGAGACCCTTCAGTTCGGACGGAGGGAACAATCGCTGCTGTAGCTGCTGCCCTACAAAACAATCCAACAGTTTCGACAAGAAGCTTATCTGCTCAAATCGGTATGTGCAGACAGCCCTTGCAGTCAATTATGCACAATGATTCGGACTTGTTCTCATATAAAATTCAAATGGCCAACAAACTAAACGCAGCAGACTTGCCGCTTGGAATTTTGCCAGAAGATGCAGACTTGCCGCTTGGAATTTTGCCAGGAGATGCTTCAAATGGTGGAAGAGGACGGAAACATGTTGAACTTTTTTTTTTATTTGATGGCAAAATTGTCGAATATCACAGTGTCACAGTGTAGTGTGCAGTTTCATCGCCCTGCATTGTCGGACCCTATTTCTTCGAAGAAAACGAACCAACCGGTACGATTACTGAAGATCGTTACTTGAGCATGTTGAGAGAGTTTTTCTATCCAGAATTACTCCGAATGGAAATTTCTTTTAACTCTGTGTGGTTTCAGCCAAATGGTGCAACTCTTCACATTAAAGAAAGCGGCCACACCGGTACGGTGACTGGAAATCGTTACTTGAGCATGTTTCAGAAAGTAGAATTACGCCGAATGAGAATTTCCTTCAACTTGTGACGACAATTTTCCAATGAGCTGACATCCAGAAACTCAGAAACTCAACATTCCGTTGGCCCCAAAGGTAGCCTGCCCTTTTTTGTGGAGTTTTTACACACAGGATGTCTACAAAGCAAAACCAACAAATCTGCGGCTATTCCTGTGTCAACTCTCCAAGCTGTAATGAAAAGTTTTTTTGGTAAGATGCCGCTAGTGGGGGCATTTAAATTCCATTATTTTTAAAATTAATTAATTAAGTTTTGTTTAATAAAATTTAATGAATAAAACAAAAATGAGTTCCATACACTGAAAAAAAAGTTATATGAGTTTCTTCGTGTAGTAATACTCATTAGCCACCCTGCATTTCAACATGAAAATTGCTACGGTTATCGGCTATCGCTAAGAATTGTCGGATAGGAGGTCTGGGTTTAAATTTTCATTAAAAACAAACAAATCTTAGCTCATTGGTAAGATTATGGACACACTTATATGTGAATGGAAACCTGTCTTATCGGTCCTTACCAGTGTTTTATTAAAACTTGTGATATAGTTATCTGCCCAATTGATGAAAAAATAAAATTTGTTCGGGCGACAGGCTCGTTAGTACCTATCTTTCTTTCTCAGAACCCTTCATGTGTGCGTGTGTATTTCTTGCACAACGGCGAGAACTCCTATTGTATGCCTTATACGAACGGCAAAGTTCACAAAAGTTTTTCTCTACGAGTGGTACTACTCGGATGACGGGGAATGGGTATATGAGATTCAAGTTATATTGCCATACAAACGAAAAATCAAGAGAAACATATATCTTAGCTACGAAAATAAAAACGGTTCCACTTGAAAAAATACAAAATGAATTTCTGCGAATGCAACTTATGAATTGTAGAGAACTACACGCATTATGTAGGTTACCACAATGCGTGTTAGCCCGAATCAATATGTTTTATAAATAAACTTCGATATTTTGACCGACGCAGCCCCTTGGGTATGAATTCGGGATGATTGTTTCCAAAGATCTTTACTGTCCCAACACATGAATATCAATTTCGATGACCTAACTTATATCTACAGGAAACTAGTCCGTAAGGTATTATCTTTTTTCTTTATCAAGTCTAAATTGATAAATAAAAAACCCAGTCCCGATTTCGCATCACAAATTCGATTCGATTATCCTAGTCAGTTCTGCCATCGCAATCATTGTCACCATCATCAATGATCCACCAGCTGCCAGTAATAAATTGAAGAAGGGTAACGGACCATAAAAAATATGAAACCATTCCACTTAACCTAATTTTTAATGGCTATATATTTTTTTTTCAATCAAGTCGGCTTACATTAAAGTCCACCTGATCCAAGTTAGTGCTTTGCAGATCCTCTTCTTTCCCCACATACATTTCAGCAATTTAAAAAAAAAAAAACAATACCACCCATCAAAAGTAGAGGAGAAAGTCAATGTGTCACCAAAGTATTAAAATTCCCTCCAAGGACCATATTTGATGATCCTTTGTGTTTCGTTTGATCTCACGGCAGTTTCAAAAGTCATAAAAATTAATTGCTTAGCTATGAGTTAAAATAATCCCAGCTATATGGAGGTTCAAGGATAAATTTATCCAGTATAATGGCAGCATTCGTAACGCCGCACCTCTGCATAGTTCACTCCAAATGGGTGTCATAAATTTCAAAGTAGATTTTCATAATGTGAAAAGGACATGATTTTAATCCTTCTCGTTTGCTCATTTTTGTTTCGCTTTCATCTCTTCTGGGTTGGTGTAATTTGTTTTGAGGATATTCACAGCGCGAAATGTGGTACCATATTTCCTTCACTAGGACGAATGATGTAAATTGCAAAAGAGCGAGATATCCATCCGAACTAACCGGTAATGGAGATATCCTTTCGTTTCTTTTTTTTTTATGAGTATATACCCGTTTTCTTCACGTCAGGGGATTTTGGTTTTTTTTTCGCCTTCTTGGCACCATCACCACTTAACATAATCAAAAATTAAGAAAACGAGAAAAACCCATTTCACATCTGCATACCCTAGGGCAGGCGTTCGCGGCGGCACACGGATAATGCCGTTTTGCCATAGCCGTTGCCGTTGCCGTAGCTCGGCAACCGTTAACTCTCTGCTGCTGGTAAAACATGGTAAAATTATCCTTTCGAATATGAAAAAAAATTGGGATACCCTGGCAATTTTTAGATAAAGACTTTGGAGCAGCAGATGCTGCTGCTACTGCTAACTAACGCACAGAGCAAGGCGGAAAATTTATCGACCAGAAAAAACTTGATGACTTCCAAATGAAAGAAAAGGACCGACCGAGCATTATCGCTCGTTTTGATGTTGAGTTCCCCTGGGTTCGGGTGGATTTTAGTAAATGTTTCCATTTGAAGCCAGATTTAGTGGGTAAATCTTGAGCGCAACGTCGTTATAGGAGTGGGGGTGTTTGGAGTTTGAATGGATTCTTTTGGCAGAGCACATTTGAAAGAAATTAAAATCATTGAAAAGTTATTTTCACGCCCAGAAAGGAGTAAATTTAATTATGCTATATTTCTATTTGTGTGTGTGAAAGAGAGCGAGAGAGAGTGGGAGTGAAATCGTATTCGGAAATCGTAATAAAATTATGGATATTTTTTGTTCTCCCCCCTGAAGCAGTGATTGTGTGTAAATATTATTTTAAAGTGATTTTTAAAAAGCACTTTCAAAGGGATAAAAACAAAATTTCTTGCTCGGAATATTACGATTGGTATTAGCATATTGATTAATAAATATTAAAGCTTTTAAGCAGTAGGCACCTTTGATGTTTTTTTTGAGTGTATAACAGTTTTTTGCTTCCCAAAATGATTCTTTAAAGCGTGAGAAAAGTCGGTTTACTGAAGATCAGATTCTTTCAGGACTATAGATATTGATTAAGCTCTACTCTTTTGCTCTAGTGAATAAGCAATTGGTTAGCGAATGTATGATATCATAAGCCAAAAATATTTAAATTGATCATTAGGAAAGACTTATTGTATTTTGACCACTACCGCTTATTGAATGTTAAAAAAATGTTTCAATATTTTTTGGACTGGTCTTTTATTTTATAATTTCTGAGATAACGCCTAGTTAGAATAATATGATTGACTACGCTATACATTAATGGACCCGAGTATGCAACTCCAATTTGCAATTCCAAAACCAAAAAAAAAAAGAGTGGTGGTTGCACGACTGGGTCGTACGGAACTTTCTCTTTCACAGCGAGTTAATTTGACGTTTTTAACAATTTAGTCAAAATACACAATAAAATTTATTTTGATTATTGATGCTGAAAATCATACAAATAATGTCGAAATGTGGTTATACGAACGTTTATTCCGACATTGAATGTAATCGGTGTCCCTGTGAATAATAATGATTTTCCGTTATTGGCCAAAACTGAAAATTCCGTTTAGAGATATTTGGCCCAAAACCAATTATATGGAACTCATGAAAACAGTAATAGTAGTATACAAATCTTAATATGGCCTATATGCAAAAATCCGTTATATGGATTTTCTCAAAAAAAAAACTGTGTATGCATTTTTGTTGGAACTAATATGTTTATAGCACATAAAAATTTAAATCAAAATCGTTGGAGCCATTTTTGAGAAAATTGAGGTTACGTATGATTTTTATATGGCAAGTACCGGTAAAAACATGGATAGAAGCAAAAAAATTACCAGAATTATGACCAAACAAACGCTGGATACGAAGTTCGAAGAAATTCGGTCAAGTCGTTTAGGCTGGAGATGCTTGTACGGACAGATGGTCCGACGAACCGACGAACCGACGGACGGAATTCCGAAAACCACTTTTTTGAGGTCCGCTATCATCGTTATGTTAGAATCAATCAAAATCTCAAGGTCGAAAATTTTCACGAAATCAACATCTTTCTCTATACATAAGAGAAAGTTACAAATCCTTCAGGGCGATATAAACCCTCTGTTTGGCTATTAAGCAAAATGTCAAATCACCCAAAAATATAACTGATTTTGGGATAAAAGTCTTTCCTCGCAAGGAGTGTACATTTTTATACCCTAGAACAAGTGTAAACATTTTTGACATCCGCCCAATGCCCCTTTTAGAAGAACGTAGTTTTTGGCTAAGCCATTAGAAATTTTTAAATAGTTTCTGAACAACATATCTAGACAATCCTAATGTCTATATTTTTGAGGGTCATTTTCAGTAAAATCCTTTTTCGGTAAAATTTTAAAATATTCAAAAAAATTTTGATGCAAAATTCATTCTTTATGATAATACAAACATTTCGTCTTTATATCATCTGTGACATCTACTACGGACCGTGTTTTCAATAGCAAACAGCGTGTAGCAAGGATCGTGTGAGCAGAAACAGTGACTACTCGGATGCGACTTATGCAAGAAGTCTTACGTTTCCAAGACATAAGCGAACACATTGAAGCAATCTGCACCACGGCCAAATTCGCCAACATAAGCCATATATGCGCTAACGCCCCATCGGAGGCAAAATATGATATAGCTAGGGATTGCTTCTACGAGCTCCTTTAAAAAACCAATGAGCGACTACCGAAGTACGATGTTAAAATCGTGCTGGGAGAATTTAACGCAAAGGTAGGAAGAGAAGCCATCTTTAGCAGCATTGTCGGAAAACAAAGTCTACACAACAACAAGTCTGTTACCGGACGTAGGCTAATAGACTTTGTTACGGATCGAAGTGCCACTATTGCAAGCACATAGTTTCCTCATTACGATATCCATAAGGGGATATTGCGGTCTCCAAATCAACGAACGGGTAACCAAATTGATCACATTGCGATAGACAAGAGACACGCATCCAGTATTTTTTAATTTCGAACATCAAGACGAGCTAACCTCGACTCGGACAACTACATTGTTGCAGCCAAGGTAAAAATGCGGCTATCCACCACGCCACAACAATCCAGAAAAACTGCGAAAAAAATTAACGTCGTTAGGCTGCAATCGCAAGACATCACCAATACCTTCGCGCAACGCGTATCCCTCAACCTTTCGATTAGCACCGTACCACCAGCATCGAATGTCTAAGAACAACGGCAACAATGCCAAGAAGCCATTAGATCAGCCGCAACTGATGTGATAGGTTTCTCGCCCACACCAGCAATAAACCCCTGGGTTGATGAGGAATACCGACATACGCTCGCAGCCAAGAACGAGGCCTACAAGGCTAAGCTGCTGATGAAGACGAGAGCTGCCATTGACCTCCATAGACTGGAAAGAAGGAACGAACAACGGCTTTTCAGAAAGTAGAAAAAAGAGCAAGAAAAACGAGCGATTGAGGATACAGAGAGGTGCCACTCCAGGAACGATGTTCGCTTGTTTTACCAATGTGTAAAACGTCAAAGCCAAGGACAAACATATAGAAGGCTACAATCCACTATGTGGGTCTTTCGGTACCTTATCTCATCCCATCCTAGAAAAATATCCCCAAAATGTCAGATTTATGGCGATGAAATATAGAAAATGTCATTGTCAGAACATATCGTTCATACTGTTCATCGGAATGATTTTTGGTTCGACAAAAAGCACCGTTATTCGCCTGGTTATGCTATGGGGTAGTGTATAGAAATGGTTTTTGTATGAAAACGCCTCCAAAAAGTGGGTGTGCGTTAAAATGGTGTATAGAAGAAATGTTCATATTAACAGAACCAATAATTTTGCATCACCATTTTTTTCGAAATGTGTACAATTTTGCAAGAAAGATTTTTTACTAAAAACGCCACCTAAAAGTGGGCGCGGCAAAAAAACTTTGTACGAACAAAATATAGACATTGTGATTGTCTAGATATGTTGTACTGACATTTTTCAGTATCTCTAACGGTTTGGCCTAAAACTATGTTTTTCTAAAAAGGGGGCGTGGCAGTGGGCGGATTTCAAAAATGTTTACTTGTTCTGCTGGGAACACAAAAGCTGCAACAGAATCCCATCGAGATGAACAAGGAAATATCGTAGTTGAGACACAGTCGATGCTGAGGATACGAAAGAACCACTTCTGCAGACTTTTGAACGGCGATGATGAACAACATTCCGCTGTCAGGCAGAAGGAACAACTCAATATTGGCAACGACAGGGAACACAGCTAACCACCCGATCTCAACGAATCGAGGAGAGCAATATCTAAACTCAAGCTTAATAAGGCTGCCGAAAAGATGACCACCCCGCCGAGCTTTATAAAGACGGAAGAGATGACTTTGGAAGTAGCATCCACCAACTCATAAGACAAATCTAGTCGGAAGAAACTATGCTTGAAGAATTGAACCTCAGCATCGGTTGCCCAATCCAAAAAAAAAGAAACCCTCTAAATTCTGGCAACTACAGAGGCATAAGTCTCCTCAATATAGCCTTCAAGATCCTATCTGCCGAACTATGTGAACGCCTGTAACATTTTACCAAAATCCCGATCGGCCCTTATCATTGTGATTTTAGACCAGGAATGACGACCTCACCCAAACATTCGATGCCAAAAATGGATTTAGGCAAAGCGATGCGCTGTCATGTGATTTGAGAGGATTGTACAAAATTCCCGAGCCAACACCAGATGTACAATTTTACAAAAATCGGTGCAACTACTAGCATACGTCGTCTATATTGACATCATTTGTAGAACTCAACTTGATGTCAAAGCCACGTTTGCTAATATAGGGAAAGTAGCGGCGAAAATGGGTTTAGCAGTGAATGAGGGCAAGACGAAGTATATGCTTTCAACTCAATAAATTGTCAATTTTGACAGATATAACTTTGAGGTAGTATGGAATTTTGTCTACCTCGGCTCCGCTATTACCTTTGACAACAACCTCGCCTTAAGTGCCGCGCACAAGTAGAAACCTACCTCAGAAAAGTTTGAGTACGCAAATGGAGTCAGATAAGGACCGTGATAAATGTAGAGGGATGCTGGTTGAGGCCTAGGTTCATTCCGGACTCTAGCGCCACTTTAGTAAATAAGTATATTGAGAAATAGTGTGTTGTTCTAACATTTATTAGGTTTTTATTGAACTTTTAAATAATAAAGGTGTGTGTTTGGAATATAGACAGTGAAATTTTTAAATAACATTTTCAGAGTCTTTATCCAATATTGTTATGATGTCACTAAAAACTCCAATTTTGGGGAATGTGGGGATTTTCAAAATTTTATCTACATTGTGTCGTAATTCTTGTACTAAATTTCATCGGTTCATCCGCAGTGATGTGGGTATTGCTGCGGTTAACTATGAAACGAGACGTGTCTTGAAGCAAAATCCATCCACCCACGAAAAATTAGCTTTTCAATTTAATAGAACAAATATGGGTATTGGGTATGTATTGATCCATTTCACATAATGTGGTTTAAAAGCGTATGTTGCGATATTTTTGGAACATTAAAATATTTTAAAAGATTACTTTTATTTCAATTAAGCTTTAACACATTGATATTGACATCACAGTACTTCGCATATGAATGCAACGAACTACAGACACATAACAGCACTGGCGACTGAGGCCATCGGCTGGGACAGATCAAGACATTTATACACCAGAGATAGACGGATAGATACATAGAAGGAAAGACATATAACATAAACCTACGTGGCACAGAGGAGGAGACATAGATTTATATTGTCTCATATTATCGCACAGGTGGCCTCAGATAAGCTGGCAATTTTCGTAGAAAACAAATGCTGCCGAAGCTGGGGCTTGAAACCGCAGCGCTTGGCTTAGCAGTCAACTACGCATTCCTCTGAGCCATGGCCACCTGCAAGGCTTTAACACAACGTTTATATTTTCTTTTATTCTCATAAGTCTTTTCATCCACACTTAAAAAAGAATGCAGTAAGTGCTAGCAGGTACAATTACCATTATTTATCAATTTGGAATTGTTTTAAAATTAAGAAAAAAAAACTTTTTGATCGCAATTTATTCTAAGATCCTACTCGTGTTGATACTTATGATACAAGACATAAAAAATAGCGTTGAACTTACAACTTTTTAGTTGACCTTAAATTTACAATGTGCGCAATTAAATTAATCAAAATTTTAGTTGTTCATGTAAATGATACTCATTATCATTTATCACCGAAAAAAAATCAATTTATAAACTGTAAGCTTGTTTCATTAAATAGCTGCATTTACTACAACAAATCGACTGAATCAAAAGACATATATAATTCATGTAAATATGGTGGGCAAACATATACAAAAATGTTTTCAAAGCGCGCAAAAAACTTCAAATTAAATATAATTTAAATACAAATAGAATGCGTTAATTATTGTTATTTCGCAAATATTATACCAATAAATAAATGAACAAAATTAACTAAAAGGTTTAATTTTTTTGATGATATACTCAACACTCTTTAAAAAACATAAAAAATTATACTGAAATGCTATTGCAAAAAAACAAAATCAAAAACTTGAATAATAACATAACAGTTAAGTTAAATTGAAATGTTTAAAAAAATGGTAGGCCCTTTTTATCGGTAAAGATCGAATAACCAATAAGCGAACTACAGTATTAAATCCATCGAAATATAATTGTGGATTTCCACAATCAACTGAACAATCATCTATACAGTTATATTTGGTATTGTCCTGTGGTAAATAATATCATGTTCAATTAATCGCAAAAAATAAACAAAAAAAAAAGGAAAATATCTACTGATACAGACAATGAGTAGGCATATCGGATAGTTAATTAAAGTACACATAGTTTTTTTTATTTTTAAAAATATGATTAAAATAAAAATGTATTTCAGAATGATGAAACTATAAAGATTTAATTTCAGCACGAAGGATATCACTGCTGAGGAACAGACAAAGTGCAGTAAAAGTCGCTGAATTTTATTGTACAACATTTTATAGTGCGTTTCTATTTTGACATAGTTAACCGTTATTAGATAATTTTTTGAAATTCGATGACTAATGGGAAAACCCAATATTTTGAGCCCGCTGCAACAATCATCAATCATGGCAAGGCCGCGGGTCATTGCCATAGTGTGTGTGTGAGCTAAACGCAGTAAAACCATATGAGAAGGATACAATACACTGTTTGGATCGTGTTGTACCCTATCCCATCCCATCCTTAAGACAAATATCCCAAAAATATCGGATTTAGAGTGATGAAATATCGAAAATGTCATTTTGTCAGAACATATTTTTCAGCCAGTTTATCAAAATATTTCATGGTTCGCCAAAAAGCAATGATTTTCGCCTGGTTATGCTATGAGGTACTGTATAGAAATGGTTTTTATATGAAAACACCTCCAAAAAGTGGGTGTGGGTTAAAGAAGAAATGTTTATATTAACAGAACCAATGATTTAGCATTAAAACTCTTTTCAAAAATTTACTCTGTTCAAAATTTTACCGAAAAACGTTTTTACTGAAAACGATCCAAAACGTGGGCGTGGCAAAAACTGTGTATAGACGAAGTATAGACATTAGGATTGTCTCGATATCTTTTTCAGACATTTTTTCAATATTTCTATTGGTTTGGCCTAAAACTTCGTTTTTTTTTTAAAGTGGGCGGATTTCAAAAATGTTTACACTTGCTCTGCTTCGTCGGATATAGAGCAAATTTCAAAACTCTAGCTCAAAATTTAAGGCCCAAAAATCGGCGATACACAGACGGACGGACGGACGGACGGAAGGACAGACAGACATGACTAAATCGACTCAGCTAGCGATTCTAAGTCAATCCATATAATTTGAGGTATATTTAGCGAAATTATTTTACTGTGTTACAAACACAATGTCAAAACTAATATACCCCTATCGGATAGGGTATAAACATATGAGAAGGATACAATCCGCTGTGCGAATTGTTGAAAATTCTGTCCTATTATAGAAAATGACATTGTCACCATATCTTGTTCAGAAAGTTTATCCCAATATCTTACCCTTTTTTATGGGATAGGTGTTACAAATGTTTTTTTCCTTTAGTAAAACGCCTCCAATAATTGGGCGTGGGTTAAAAGGATCTAAGACAAAATTTGCATAGCATTCAGGCCTAGCGGAATATCCGTCGGAACGGAAAATTCTCCGATTTTGTACGATTCGAATGATTTTTACTTCGAGGTACTCTTTCGAAAAGCTTTTCGGAATATTTCTCCGATATTTTGTAACGCATCCCGGCGAATTGCGTTAAAGTGCGTTCCGGTGCATTTTTCGTAAAATTTGTTGACAGCTAAAAGCAATTCTTCTTTCGATTTCCTCCGACACAAATTCTTGGCTGAGTTTATTTACGAATTGTGATTTTTCCGATGACAAATACCTCTAATGGAATATAAACCTCTGACGAAATATGCGTTGCGGAAAATTGTCCGCTTCGACGGATACCTCGCTAAGGCAGATAATTTTCGAAATATTTTTATGAAAAGTTTTTTTCGATTTTTCATATTCACATGAAACGAAATTTTATCACGAAAAATCATGGGTAGAGGAAGGCTAGCGTGGTTGGAAAACGGCTGACAAACAATAACAAATAAAAACTATATTTCTGCAAAAGAGAGCGAGAGCGTCAGCATTAGAGAACACTCTGCAGTGAATCTAAAACATGCATTGTCCAGAGGGGCAAAGCCGGACAAACGTTGGAGTAGATCCAAACTCACATGAAACGATATTTTAACATGAAAAGTTATAGATAGGGTGGTGGGACAACGATGGCCAAACAATAAGCAAAAGCATTGTAGGAAGTGATGTCATATGTTTAAACTTGGCATTTCGTTCCAACAAGCATCCGTATGTTAATAAAGGTCCTACTATGGCTGCGTATAGCCACTTTGTCATCTTTGGTGATAGTCCCAGTTTTTACATATTTTATATTTAAAATCTAGAGTGCAACGCTTGCTTTTTAAATTTCACTCACAAGAGTAAGGTGTTGTTTTCACGATAATTTTTGACATCGAGATTTAGATTTAATCAAACTTTTCGATGACTGATGAATCCAATCAAGTGGGAGGATATATGGAAGGATTATGTTATCGCTTCGGTGGCAGAATACATCTCCCCTATTTAATTTACAGGTGGTTGTGGGATTGTTACTACAGACATTTGAAGTCAAATTACCACATAGCAAGAAATCCAGTGACGTTAAATTACATGATATGATTTTACCGAAAAAAGAGAGTACACGATAGGAAATGTATATTTCAGTAATTAGATTATTTCAGCATATGCAACGTTTAATGCAGTAATTGAATTATTTAACGATAGGAAATGCCTAATGCATGAATTGAATTATTTCACGGGCTGAATGGGATGTGACACTGTCCTGATGCCTTCCACCAGATGCCTTCCACATCAACTTTGGCATAACTTAAGGCAAACAAAAAAAATTTGGATGAGAAATTCAAAAGCTGCTTTCACTTAAATGACCCCGATTGGAGTAAGTCCTGCAACCGGACTGAACGTTTCAGGGTAATCGATTCCTTCACTTTCGTTCATCTACCAGAACCTACCAGGATTTAAATCTATCTGTAGCACTATTGTCGTTTGAAAAATCTAGAACTATAAATTCTTACTTCGGATCAAATGGCCAAATATGTTCCAATAATAACGGTTTTTTTTATAGGAACAGAACTTTAAATTGGCAGCACTATTTCAACTGGCAGCCATTTTGTCAGCTGTCAAGTGATTAATTCTTAGTTTGGTTTGGCATTTCAACATGAATAGATTGACGTCCGAACAACGCTTTCAGATTGTTAAAATTGCAAATCGTGTTTCTGTTCGAAATAGATGTCGCGCAATACCATCAGTGCAATTATTTCGATGAAGTATGGAACATTTTCTCTAAATGATACGCTTCCAGTGGGACGTCGTAAAAAGCGGGCAGAAGAAGTCATTGCTGCTGTAAGGCGTAGCGTAGAGGAAGACCCGAATCAGTCTATCCACCATCGTGCACAGGAATTGGATTATGTGTCCATACATTTTACGAATTTTGCGGAAAGATCTGATCTACGTGCTTACAAAATCTAACTCGTGCAAAAATTGAAGTCACAAGATCACCAAGCAAGGCGTAGATTCGGTGAATGGACCCAAAACAAGATGACACGAAAATTCGACGTCTTGTTGCCAATTTGACATACGACAAGAAAAAGTGAGCAAGCTTCATCGCTAAGCTAAATTCGCTTGTTTCATTCATCCGTATGGTTTTATTTTTTTTTTTGAAAATAAGAAACAATATGAGATTTAGAAATCAGAGCACACGCAACTGGGATTCCCTTTTTGGCATTTGCACAATGCGAACAATAAGCACATGCAGAGCGAAATTGCACAGTTTGAGACTTTTCTAGTCAATTTTTTTTGCCAAAACATACACACATTGGTCTTTCTGGAGATCCAAGACCTATACATATAAGTCCAGTTCAATCACCTCCTGTGACTTGCAGTGGAACGGCTCTTTCTGGATTCTTCAATGGTGTGATAATAATCCTTAAGTGTAAGTTGAGACACCGTCACATGCACAAAAACTGACTGTTTGGTGTATTTTATTGGTTGGCGGAATAATTGGTCCGTAATTCTTTAAAAACGATGCTGGCCAGAATGTTACAGTCAATATTGACCGCTATAGAGCAATGATTACTGGTTTTTTCTGTCATCAATTGAACAACAATAATGCGCAGGAGCTGTGGTTTCAACAAGACGGAGCAACATGTCACACAGCTCGTGCCACATTTGTTTGTTGAATGTAAGATCATGCGATTTAACGCCATTTGATTATTTTCTGTAGGGATATACGAAGTCGGTAGTCCACACCGATAAGCCCGAAACGATTGACCACTTGTAGGACAACATGCGCTGCGTTATTGCCGATATACGGCCAAAAATGTTGAAAAAAGTAATCGAAAATTGGATCACCGGGTTGGACTACGTCCGAGCCAGCCGGGGAGGTCATATGCCAAAAATCATATTTAAATTTTAATGCCAGAAGATTATCTTTCGAATAAAATACATTTTATGTGAATTGAAAGAAATCATCTTTTTTGTATTCCATTTCAAAGTTCTATACCTTTAAAATCGCATTTGTGGCTCATTGAATACTCGCAGGTGCTTGGTTAAAAACTAAATTCAAAGTTTCGTTTATCGTATGATTTATGAAATATCCAAACAACGTGCAATGCAAAACATATCGCAACTTCACAAGCCGATAGTCCATCATAATTTCAAGTTGTTTTGTGTATTTTCTAGTCTCCATTTATAAAATATGCAAACAAAGAAAAAAACAAAAAATATGGCCAATCCATCATTTTATTCACCCATACCTACATCCTTACGATTCGCATTCTGTTCCATTGTTATATTTTCTCTCAATCTCTTCTCTGGCTGTCTTTTGGATTTATTTTGAGTCCGAATGACAAGTTATTCCGCATGCACTGCATAGCACCAGTTGGACAGAACCCAGTCGAAAGGAAATCTGTTTCACAGCATTCTCCTGACATATAGACATTAGACGGTTGAGCACTTTCATTGGTAATATGCATACATGTTCACAGACAATGGAGTGCAGCACACAAGTCCTCGTCTCGTTTTGTCAGGTGGATTTATTAAAATGACATCATTATTGCTCTGGCAGTGCAACAGTACAGCAAGACCACTAAACAACAACACACAACTAAATCCTGGAGAAAAAGGACGAATAAATTAGAAAACGTAATGAAAGGAAGAACAAAAGAAAACAGTTGACATGGAGTTGGGTTTGTTTTTTTTTTTTTTTATTCTTTTACTTTATCTTTGTATTTGTTTTTGTTTTCCTTTGGCTCTCGTGTCTAGCCCACAGGACATAATTAAGACTTTTAATCAGCCCGACATCTGCGAGAAGGAGAGATAGAGAGAGAGAGTAACACAAAACAAGATGCAAATTTAATTTAAAATAGGAATGGAAATAATCTAGACAGGTCCATAGAATGGATAAAGCGGGTTGAATTTCAGGAGATTCGGTTTTTGTACCTATGTAGGACTAAAGTGGATAAGTGTCACTTTCATCTGCATAGCCTTGTCCTGATTGGGAGCTGTAAGGGTAAAAGTTGGGATAAAACGTACATTTTTACCTCAGCAAGCATATTATGTGCACATTAAGTTATTGTTTTGGAATTAGGCTCGTGACTTGGAAACGGATTTAAATACAAATGGATCTGGCTCAGTCATGACACAGTTTCTTCATTGATTATCTACCGAAAGCTAGTTGTTAACAAAACTAAAAATGAACAATGAAAATAAATTTATGTCAGAAAATTTGTTGATCTGACAAGATTTTCCAAATTATCCTTTACGTATTAACTGTCGAAAAAGGTTATCATTTTGAACTCGACATACAACTGAAGCCTCCTATCGTGCAATAGATGTAATGGTTGTGTATTTGGTGTATGTAAATAGATATGTATGTGTTCAAATTGAAAAGATAATAATCGCTAAAAAACATGTTTTTTCGGCCCCGTTTGTGTTCACGGGGTATAATTAAGAAGATTCGATCAAGGGCTATACGAGCTACATGGACCTGGTCACAAGAAAAAAAACGTCCTATTGGACGTTTAGGGTTTAGGATTATGGGAAGCTTCAATAGGCGCAACTTCATTAAAAAAAAAACGTAAAAGGCGGCATCCTTAGCTGATAGTTTATAGTAAGTTTGCGAACGCTTGTAAGTTTGGGGATACAATATCAGCCATGATTTTAAATTCCCCAGTATAGGTGTATCAGATATTTGCAGCGCTTTGATATTTTAAGAAATTCTTTTGTTTTAAGGTACCATAAGCCAAAAAAAATTGTTAATAAAATATGTATGTCTGGAGTTTGGAGTCTGATACTAATTCCAATTGGGATCTGATACTGGATCCCAAACTTTTCTGACGATGCGCCATAGCGCATCCCTAACTTTTCTGCCGATGCGCCATAGCGCAGTTTGTGTGTTTTTGTCGTCCGATAAACATGGCATCTACGGATGCCGCTCTTTCGATAGTCGGCTTATTATTAGCAATAAATAGTTCTAAACAAAAAAAAATCATAAAATTGTGTGTAAGGAGTGGTTACAAAAAAAAACGTTTTCGCATATGAATTTGTTAAACGAAATCAGGTTTACCTTCTTAAGACTGGCATAATTTTTTACGTATAATTACGTTTATGAGACGACGAATTTAAACCGTCTCCACATATGTAAATTTCACTTTAAACACACGCTCCGGTTTTCTTAAAAAACAGGCGGAAAGAACAGATTTTTTCCGACTGGCTTCTAAGGCCAAATAAACTGATAACACACACGTTCACAAGTTAAGTTATAACTACGTAGGTGGCCTGAACAGGCAAACCGGTCATTTAAAACTGCGTCTGCGTAGCCGGCTTTAGTTTTGACATTCACCCCTATTGAGGTATCCATTCGGAACAAAATTTTCTCTGATTTTTACGATATGGAAGAATTTCCTATCGAGGTATCCGTTTTTTTTTATAATTTACACGTACTCAAGGGGTTATGAATACCCTTTTATATGATACCATAGTACGAGCGTTAGAGAAGGGGAAGAAAGAGAGGATAGGAAAGATTTTGGATGTAGTGGAGACTTAAACTCCATGGGTGGTGTCCGAACTAGCTTCGGGGAGTCACTTTTTTTCTTGTGTTCGTTAAATTTGAAGAAATTCAAGATGGTTTGCATACTTTTGGGTATTACACCGACCTTTTTATTTCTTTTAAATAAAAGTGAAATGGATTTTGGTTGGGATTGAACGTGCAACCTTACACTCAACAGACGAACACATTACCACTACACCGCGGCCACCCAGATCGACCAGATCTTCCGACGAAATACATAGCACATGATCGCATGACGGCTTAATGCGTTAAGTCAACAATTTTTGAAAGCTACTCGTTAAATTTCTTCCAAAATTCTCCGTCAAAAAACTGTTGCGGAATTCTTACGAAAAGATTGCGAAAATTGTGCCTCTGGTGTTGGCTCGTGAGTTTTGCACAATCCTCTCAAGAATCAAATTGAAGAAGTCAAATGACAGCACATCGCGTTGCCTAAATCCTTTTTCGGTATCGAATGTGTCAGTGAGGTCGTTTCCGACCCTGATGGAACAGCGAGAATTCTCCATCGTCATCCCACCCAAATGGGCGAGTTTGGGCGGTATACCAAAACTTGACATGGCTCTGTATAGTTCGTCTCTATAAATGCCGTATGCGGCTTTTAAATCGATGAATAGGTGGTGGGTATCGATTTGGTTGTGGACTTTCCTGGCCTAAGACCACACTGATAAGGGCCGATCAAGTTGTTGGTAAACGGTTTCAGGCGTTCACATATTACGACAGATAGAATTTTGTAGACGATGTTGAGGAGACTTATGCCTCTGTAGTTGGCGCAGTTTAGAGGGTCTCCGTTTCTGTAGATCGGACAAACGATACAGAGGTTCCATTCTTAAGGCATATTCCCTTCCGACCAGATTCGGCTTATGAGTTGCGGGATGTTAACTGGAACTTCGCCAACTACAAAGGAATAAGTCTCCTCATCACCGACTAAAAGATCCTACCTGACATAATAGGTGAACGCCTTAAACCGTTTACCAACAACTTGATTGGCACTTATCAGTGGTTTTAGGTCAGGAGAGTCCAAAACCGGTCAAATTTTCACAATTCGTCCGTTTGTGTAGGATGACGATGGAGAATTCCCGATATCAAAAAAGGACTTAGGCAAGGTGATGCATTGTCATCAATTGTCAAGACGAAGTATATGCTGTCAACACGAAGGGACACACAACATTGAAGAACTGGACAGAACGTAATTTTGAAAGAAATAACTTTGAGATAGTACGGGAATTTGCCACGGCTCCGCTATTAAATCTGACAACATCTCGTCAGAAATTAAACGAAGAGTTACCCTTACCAATCGCTTTTTCTTCGGGTTAAGAAGGCAATTTAGTAGTAAAGCCCTCACTCGAACTACTAAGGAGATTCTATATAAGACCCTTATCATCCCAGTCATGCTCTACGGCGCTGAAGCACCGTATCAAAATCGGATGAAGAAACCCTTGGTTGATTCAAGAGGAAAATTCTTCAAAAAATCTTCAGTCCCTTTTGCATTGACGGGCTTTGGAGACGAAGATTCAACCAAGAAATATACGAGCTGTACAGCGACATACTCCTGGTCAAAAATCTTCGCATTGGACGTTAAAGATGGCTAGGATATGTAGAACGATTGGACACTTACACTCCGGCTCCAGTGGAGGAAGACCTCGCCTTAAGTGGCACGCATAAGTGGGAGCCGACCTCAACCAAATTGGAGTTCGCAACTGAAGCCAGTTAGCTAAGGACCGGGTTAATTGGAGAAGTATGTTGGTTGAGGCCCAAGTTCATTTCAGCCTTTAGTGTCACTTAAGTAATTTATTGCGGGTGAGCGAGATATCTATATCTGCTGGTTGATTTCATATTGTGATGTTTGATGTAAGCTAGTCACTCATTTTAAGACCTAAGACAATCGAATGTGATTTGTGTGATGTCTGCAGCATATTTCAAAAAAAATATTTGAATTCGGCTAGTGTGAAAAAAGTGAAAATTACTTGCATATCTAGTATTATATGGAACCGCCATTAAGAAATTGGCCTGTGCTCCAAATATATACTGCAAGCCAACCCGTCGATTGATTCAGGGAAGGAAAATGCGAGCAACGAGCGTATAAAGTCCAGACCGAAGCCAGCAACTTGAATCTGTCTTAGTGTTCTCCGAACAATTAAGACAACCGGTATCTAGTAACATCAACGTTCAACAGTCCTTGTATTTCCACACGCTTGAATTGCCTTTTTTGGATTCTTTGGCCGAAAAAGTGAAGGGACAACAGGATCGTTTCAAAGACCATCTGGTGCAACAAATTCCAAATCTTTTGAATCGTCGGCGACATAAAATTTACCATTGTAAAAGTTTTGTGCAAAAATTTCCAACTTGCCAACCAGCCATCATGAGTGATAGTGCCGGAAGAGACCTTGTTTCATTCGAGTGTTGACAAATGTTAGCTTTAAATTACTTAATGCATTCGGGATTATTTACATACGGTTAGGACATGTAGAGTGAAAGGACTAAGTAGGTAAGTTATTAAGCAGTGAAATTAAGTCCGCGCTCTTCAAATGTGAATCGCTCCATAGTCTGTTTCGAACTAATTTTCTAATTGTGTATAACATAAACCACAATGGGATTTGACTGCACTCACTTCACATTATTTTTCTCCAAACTAGTATAAACGGATTAATTACATCAGTTACACAAATGTAAGCCTACAACTAAAAATAAATTTTATTTAGTATTGACGAAGTCAGATTGGTCCCTCGAGTTAAGCTTTAAGGTCTCATCGCAATAAATTCCACCACCACGCTTGATTGCCAGTGACCGCATCATAGAAGCGCATACAATGTTCTTCAATTCCCAACTCCTCAAATATCCCGGTTGAGTTATAATTAATTGAAAACTTCTGCAAACAATGTCTACCGCAAGTTGCTATCAAGATAAAGCTTCTGAATTACAAAAGCATTTTCCAAAGTACAGTTGATTTTATATTAAAGCCATAAACAAACACAGCAACATCGACATCGACATCGACATTACCACCACATATATGTTGAAGTCAATCCCAGTGCCAACATTGACCCATTTTTACAACTAAACTTTGAAACTAGTGCATGATTTAGTACTTTGAATTCCTCTTGTCCTACAAGGACATGCGAAGCATCTTAAATTCAGTATCTCCACAGATTCATTCGCTTAATAAAATGCAGCCAATAATAGCTGCTACCTGAGTGATACCCGAAAGTTTGTTAAAAATAAATCGCGCAATAATTGTGCCTTCGGGAAATGTATCTTATCGTTCAGAGACTTTTAATATTTCCAATTGTACCGGAACCATGCACACAAGCACAGAGGAAACCAATTTCTGTTTGTCGTATCAGGATAAAGAGGATGCTATTGATTTTTCATACGTCAATTTATCCCTTTTTTCTCTCGAAATTCGTTGCAGCGCAAAGAGTAAAACAATCGTTTTTAATGATATAATGCAATCATTGGTTTTTAAATAGTCTCAGGGTAAATAAATACCAAGCATCAGGGTGGACGGAGTTGCGTGGAGCTGCAAGAGATTTTAAATCCTTACATTTATGTATACAATGTACAGTGCTTAAACGTAGTACGCGTAAATGAACGATTCTTTGGAAACAAATGTACGATTTCAAGGTATGGAAGCAACCGATTATGACACAACAGAAAATTAATCCGTGAAGTTGAATTGTTTTTTATTTAATTTATTTGATTGTGTAAGTCGTTTTGGGTTAAGTGATATTGATTTTGCATTTCTGAATTAAATATTTTAATTTTGCTTATGGATTTGAAGAATTTGTAAGGGAGTGTTGTAGTTACATATAAATGATAACATTATGAAAGCGAGCATTAGTATCTCTACGAGAAAATTGAAGGGTAGGCTTACATAACTCTTAGCTTGCGAAAATCAAATAAACATTGAAGTGTTTAAAATATGGTTGCAGTGCAAGGGAAATAGACCCCACGGGGCTACTGCTTGTGGGGCTTGCTTCCTTTGCATGCACCCAAACTCGCAAGCAAACCAAATCCAAATTCAAAGCAATGGATTGCAGAATTGCAACTTGCCCACCAACACGTGTTATAACGTTGCATATACCCAAACTTGAATAATATAAAAAACGCAATTGGCCCAACAGGCTTCTAATTACCCAGGGCTGAAATTTTGTATAACCATTCATGTCCGAGTGTGTATTTCTGACCGATGGCGGGACCTCCGGTTTTATGCCGAACGGCGAATTTGAGATAAGCTGTTCTTGACTATGGATATTACTTGGCTGATTTGTCAGATCATCACGAGAGGAGGGCCAGTGAAAAATCATTTAGGTGTTGCTACGGCTGGGAATCGAACCCAGACCTTCTTCGCGGCAGTTCATCGCACCAACCATCGCGCCACTGAATCCGATTCCAATTAAAAATGTCAACAATATCCGTGGATGTTAATGCTGTTTGTGGCACTTCTTATTTCCATTTCGAAAAGGAAATAACCTGCCGGGCCTATTCCCTTTTTTTTTGGTTTATTTAGGTTTCGTATCAACAATTCTAATAGCAGCTTAATGGGCATGATGTCAAGAGAAAGCGGCAAGAAAGCGATCGACATCCAATCAAAAAATAGGTTACGGTCCCTCTATGTATTGAAAGAGCTAGCACAGTCATTAAAAAACTAAATAACAACAATTCAGTCGGTTCTAATGGAATACCCCCTTAACTCTTCGTATACGAAGGTTGCCATAGAAGTGTGCATCCACAAAACCATCAAAAAAGTCGGACTAGACGAGAGCATCCCCGATGACTAGAATATCTGCCGCATATGTCCCATCTAAGAAAAGAAAATCCCATGTCTTGCGCCAACTATCAAGACATATCCCTGCTAAATGCCGCATATAAACTCCTATCCAACGTACTTTTTGAACGTCTTAAGCTTTTCTGCAACATACCACACTTATCAGCGAGTTCCAGTATGGTTTTCATCAGATCGACCACAGAACAAATTTTTACACCAAGGCAAATCCGGGAAAAGACCCGGAACAAGTCAAGACACATCAATTACGATAACTGCTGAATAGGTGAAATACGTTTGTCTTGTAGTGTACGAGGGTAAAACAAAGCAAAACATGCTAAATTCCTACGATACCAAAAAGAGGGGCAAAAAATACTGCAATGACCTAAAAACAGCAAGACTTTCTGGTCCTTTTAAACAAATAAAAGGATGTACCTCATCAATAATACCATCGCTTGTATTCAACGATACAAATATCACTGACTCGCAGGAAAAAGCTAATCTTTTTGCTTCTCTTTTTGCAGCTAATTCCAACTTAGCTCTTCTTCTCCATCTTAGTTCTTCTTCTCCATCTTCGCTTAATCCGGCTCAATATTCGTTAGGACCGATATTTTTCCGAGCCCGTTCAGTGGCTCGAGTTCTAAAAGGTCTCAATCGCAATAACGCTTCAGATCCAGTCAAGACGGAATTCGTTCCCTTGTTTTGTAAAGGCATTCTTCCAATCTGGCCAAACCTCTACACAAGCTCTTTCACTTATCGCTCTCTGTAGGCACATTCCCGGTTCGGTGGAAACTTGCTCATGTTCAGCCAAACCAAAAAAGTCGATTAAACCTCCTGTTCAACATCAGTACTCCCTCAGGTCATGGAGGGTATAGTAAATTATCACCTCATGAGGTATCTAGAAAAAAACCATCTCCTTAGTGACCGTCAGTATGGCTTTCGTCAGCATCGCCCCACTGGTGATCTTATGGTCTACAATAGCGAAAAATGGAACCGTAGCTTTGACTAATTCGGTAAATGTAGAATTGTTGCTCTGGGTATCTCAAAAGCCTTCGATAGAGTGTGGCACAGCGCTCTTACCCATAAGCTTAATTTTGTTTGTGTCGGTAATAATTTTCTAAAATGGGTAACTAGTTTTCTATGTAACCGATCAATTCAAGTTGTATTGGATGGGTCGAATGTTGGAGTACTCCAAGCCTCAATCCTCTCACCTACTCTGTTTTAAATTTTTATTACCAACCTGCTCTCTTTGACTTGTAATCCAATCAATTCATTAGCGGGTTTCAGCACTCTCGACTTCGTTTACTCATTAACGACTCTACGACAAGAGCCCCAACTTCTAGAGTCACAACGCCAGCGAATGTCAACTGAACTCAATTCCGACACTGATTCAATCGTCAAATGGGGCATCAACAACCGTGTTGAGTTTAATGCGTCAAAAACCCAGGGCTGTCTCCTTTCTCTAAAGCAGGATACAAATGTAGCTTAACTTAATATGGAAGCAGTTGAAATTGAGGATTTCCATGGCTTGACTTTGCTCGACATGTATAGACAAGACCTTCATTGGAACCAGCAAATTATAGATGCTGCAAATTGTGGCGCTAGTTGCCTAGGATTCCTTAAACGATGAAACGGGTTTTCACTTCATCGGATTTAGCTAACATTTATAAAGCCTATATTCGTCAACCATGGGTTCAGTGGTACGATGTTAAATGCGATGAACTGCCGCGCACAAGGTCTGGGCTCGAATCTCAGGCGTAGCATTACCTAAATGATGTTTCACCGACCCTTACCTCGTGATGATCTAACAAATCAAATGTTGTATCGATTGTCGAGAAAAGCTAGTCTCAACTTCGCCGTTCTGAAACGGCATGAAACAGGGATTCCGCCCTCGCGCAAGAAGTATACACGCACACATGAATGGTTGTGAGAAAGCTCGGTCCTGGGTACTAAAGAGCCATTTGTCGCAAAAATTGGTATTATTGTATATTCGTCCAACACTTGAATACGACTCGCGCATATGGGCGGGTGCTCGGGCATCTTGCTTGCGTCTACTTGATCGATTCCATTATTATTCTATCAAACTTATTGGCAACCAACAAATTTGTAGCCAAATACCTTCGCTCGAACACCGGCGGAATGATGGATGCCTTGCGCTCTACTACCGGTACTTCCAATGTTCTGATGACATATGAAGTTGTATGTCGCCGGGCCGCCTGTCCGTCAGTTTAATCGTAATACTCGTGCGGCCCCTTCCGCACATCCATATTGTTTAAAACCTGTTTTCCGCCTCACCGAAAAATATAAAAGAACGTTTCGTTACCACACTACACGTATATGTAATTGGCATCTTCAATATTTTCGGATGATTATAATCTACATTGGCATAAAATTATCGCGTACCTTCACCTCACTCTTTTCCCACCTACTAATAATCTCTAACTATCCTTCAAACCTTTTTCTTTCTTTCCATCACTGGGTTTCATTAAGGGACTAAGTCCTAACCGCTGAAGAATTTAAAATAAAAAAAAAACAAAAATGCTATCAACAAACAAAATACTATCGACGCACAGCAATGGACACGATTTCACAGTGAATAGCAAACATTTTGAGGTAGTTAAAGAGTTTATCTACCTCGACATCAATATCAACTCCACAAATAACACTTTCATGGAGATACGACGAAGAATGACCCTAGGGAGAAAAAATGGATGGAAACTGTTAACCCGAAAGTCCAAATGTTTGGTCTACCATACACTAATCCTACCAGTCGATGTTGTACCAAAGGTGGAAACACATAGACTACATTGGCTTGACCAATGTACAAAACTGCTACAGCCAAGAGAATCTTGATATCCAATCCTGGAAATTTGTGGAAACAAGGATGGCCGAACCTTCGGTCTAAAAATCAAGCGGTTTCAAATGCCATAGCACTTGGGCTTTATAACTGAAGTCTATACGCCAATGATCGATAAGGATGAGAGTCTGCCTTGGCTCAGACCGAGACCCTCAACGGATGGGGAGCGAGGTTAAGTTTATACTGATACTTTAAAAGGGGTTATGGCGTGGTGATCCTGCTGTCTACGAGAGAAAGTCATTCACATGCGCGTGTGTACTTGTTGCCCGATGGTGGCACCTCTTGTTTTATGCCGAATCCATGTATCTGATTTGAGATAAGCTCTTCTTGACAATTGTTACCTCTCGAATCATTTATCAGATCATCGTTAGTGGAGGGAAAAGGAAAAACATTTACGTATTTCTATGGCTGGGAATCGATGCTAAACCTTCTGCGCGGCAGTCCATCTCACAAACTATTGCATTACGCCCATCAGACGTGGCTAGTCTGATATTTTCAGAGTAAGTCTGAGAGCCTTTTCGAGGTTTCCATTTTTCATCCATCAGTTAAAACCGCTGCTCTCAAGCTGGTTACCATGTTGTTAGTGTTTGGTACTCAAAATCGATGTTAGGTATAACGTATTCAGAAACTCCTTCCTTATATGCCACGGAAGTTAGTGCTGTGAAAGTCTGTGGCTAATTGTCCGACTTTCGTCAGCGAATGTCATGTTCTTTGATCCTGCGCAATAATCACTATTCCACTGCTAGTTGGTACACATAAAAAAATTCTTAGGCAGGCATCATTTTTCTAATTCCTAGATTTCGAAGAACTACTAACAGCTGTTACTGTAAGGCGAAAGCAAAATACCAATTATCTATAGTAATGACGTGTGTTTTTTTAGAGGTTGGTTTTTCTAATAAAACTGGCATTTTTGGTCAAATCGGCCAACTCTAATGTCATTTATGTTCAGTTTGGTTTGGCATTTCATCATGAACAGGTTAACAAACGAACAACGCATGCAAATTGTGAAAATTTATTTCAAAAATAATGGTTCAGTTCGCGAATTTTAATGCATGCTCCGTCCATTTAATGATCGACATAATCGTCCATCAAAGCAATTAATTCGGTTAACCATGGATCGTTTTCGAACAACGTTTACTCTATGCGATAGTACGCATCCATAGAGACGTCGAACAGTGCGCACCGAAGAAACAATTGCCGCTGTAGAGCAAAGTGTTGAAGAGGACCCGATTGAACCGATTCGCCACCGTGCGCAGCAATTGGAGCTTTGTCCATCAACTTTGTAGAAGATTTTGCGCAAATATCTTGGCTTACGATCTTACAAGATCCAGCTTGTGTAAGAATTTAAGCCGCGAGACCATGCAATGCGTCGTGATTTTGGTGTATGGGCCGAAAATGATATTGATCTCGATTGATCGCAAAAATTTTGATTGAATGGGTACGTCAACAAGCAGAATTGCCACATTTGGAGTGAAGAGAATCCACATGACACACTTGAGACACCATTAAATCCACAAAACCTGACTGTTTGGTGTGCTTTATGGGCTGGTGGAGTCATTGGGACATACTCCTTCCGAAATGATGCTGGACAGCCAGTTACCTTTAATGGAGACCGGTATAGAGCCATGATAACCGACTATTTTGTTCTCGAATTGGATAGCATGAATGTGGATGAGACGTGATTCAAACAATACGGCGCTACATGCCACATAGTGCACGTCACAATCGATTTATTGAAGGAAACATTCGATGAGCGCATAATTTCGCGGAATGGACCTGTCAATCGGCCACCAAGATCGTGCGATTTAAATCCATTTGATTATTTTCTTTGGGGATATGTGAAGTCGGTCGTCTACGCCAACAAACCAGAAACGTTAGGGGACTTGGAAGCCAACATTCGTGGCGTTATTGCCGACATACAGCCCTAAATGCTCGAAAAAGTGGTTGAAAATTGGACATCTAGGCCTGGCTTTATTCGATCCAGCCGCGGCGGCCACATGCCCGAAATCGTATTTAAACATTAATGGCATAAAATTATCCTTCCAGTAAAGCCAAATTGTTGTTTTTCTTGTGTTTTATTTCAATTCGAAATTCTATACCTTTTAAACAATCACCCTTTATATAAAAGCCATAACTGAATCATGGTAGGAACGGCATTGCCATCTCAAGAGACAAATTTAGCTATAAGGTCTTTCAAAGTCGTCTTTTGAAACATTTTCAACCTTAGCGACCATGTGGTATAAGACTCATTTCGATACGCATGCCTCATAAATGTTTCATACCTACTCCCAAAATTTCTAATTACCCTTAAGAAATTAAACAAAAAACCTCTTGTCCTTAATTTCCTATAGTGGAAATGAAACTTGTCAAAAACACTATTCTCTAAGCCTTATGGGTTACGATTTTATAACGCAAATATGGGATGTACATACCACAAGCCTTTCCATTTTATTTTTGTTTTGATTTAAGCAGTACACTCAACTTCTTCTTCAATCTCGGTGAAATCCTTTTGCAGAATATCTGGTTGAATTGTTGCCGTTGAAGCGAGCACCACTTTCCAACCGACATGAATTTGTTCAGCCAAATGTTAAAATATGCGCTACCTTCCAAATTATACACAAGGACAACATTTTTTTTTTTTTGTATCATATATCCCTAAGCTTTCTTCCCCTTGCTTCCTTAAGTTTGTTCTAAAATCCCTTTTTGGTTGGCATACCATAGTTGGCTGCAAATACCCGTATGTATACATGTTACAAAGTGAATCATAATTCCTCATAAAAGGACACACTATTTTTGAGTAGTCCTTTCACAAAATGGTTTTCTATTTTGAATACCATCACAAGAAAAAAAAACACAAACATGGTTTTGTAATTACTCAGATGGAAACAACTACTCACTGGAAACGATCCAAGATGTCTATTTCTGTGTTAACTCGAGCGTGGAAACAAAATTAAATTGGTAGCATATGTTGCTATCCTGCGGTCCGAAATATATCAACGGAAAATAAATCATTGAGAGTCCAACGAAAATTGGTGGTGCATAACAAAATACTAACTGTATCTGGGCGATCATCATCAATACCAGATGAGCATCTTCTCTCTTATTCGATAATTTATTCTCACTGATATCCCATCCCGAGGAAAAAGTATCCCTTTTTGTTTACACACAGCATTCTGCTGCATCAGAGACGCAACTCCGGAGGCTGATGTTCGACTTTCTCCTTGTTCTGTCGTTGCTCAATGTCTGTGCCTTTGAGGCTGATGAACTAGTTTGCCACTAACTAAAGTCAAAACAAAGTTTATCCTTGTAGCGTATATACATATAATAAGTATGCCCCCATGTTTGCATTAGCTGGATATCCAAGTACCCCCCAGTATACCCCTATCTGGTTGCATTTGTGCAATACGATGATGGGAATTGACACCCAATATGAAATGCAATGCCATCCAAATGGCATTGCTTGCACTTCTTTCTCCTTTTGTCGTATCGTCCAATTGAATTCCATCAGCAGATGTTGGTTTTTCAAAGGAAATGCTAGTCGGAATGAGGATTCATAAGCTTTAATTTCGATTTTTTTTTTTTTTCGTGTCAACAATAATTTGAGTGAGTCAAGAAAAGTGACAAAGTCAAATGCAGACTTGTCGCGCAGGCAAAGAAATGACAACTTGCAGAGGGTAACTGAAAAGTCGACCCATACCAACCCCACCACTACATCATCAAGATCAG
The DNA here is from genome assembly GCA_949824845.1 of Rhingia rostrata. Classification (NCBI taxonomy): domain Eukaryota; kingdom Metazoa; phylum Arthropoda; class Insecta; order Diptera; family Syrphidae; genus Rhingia; species Rhingia rostrata. The sequence goes on along the minus strand of OX463756.1, from coordinate 38,390,295 downwards.
CATGACAGCGAGATTCGCCAGCAAACTATATACAACGGGGGTCGTATACAATACACAGAGATGAAAACAAAACACAGAGCAAAAATATTTTTTAAGATAAGAGATTGAAGGATAATGTGCTCCTATTTGACTTTGCAGTTTGTTTGCTTCCGCCATGAGAACAAACTTAGGCATGGGTGTTCATTTTCATATCGTTTTTGTCAGTTTATTTCGTCTTGTTAATTTTTTTCCTTCTTTTAAGGATGCTCCTTGGCTGATTTTAGCTTTGGAATATTTTTTTTAATTTTTATATACAGCGCAAGTCTATGAAGGAAGTGTGTAAGGAGTGCAAAAAAATCTTGAATTCTTTAATTCTATACTTCAACGGGATAAAGCAAATGGAAGAGAGCAGGAAACGAAAAAAGAAACTTAAAAATAAGTTCCGCACGTTAAGAGGATAATAATTTGCGTGGACGAAATTTTGCGTGGATGTGCGTTTAGTAGGATTAAAAGATAATCACAAAGTTGCAGGATAATTTTGTTCACGGGTTTAAAAAAAAAAGAAAAGTATATTCTTGTTTGCTTTTACAGTTTCATCGGGCTTTGGATACAATTTTCAAATGCGGGATAGATATTTCCAAATTGAAGTGAGGGATGGGATAAAGACGATTATTTTTTCTATTTAAATAAGTTTATGTTATTTTTTTTTAATTTTTAAGCCTTAAGCTTATTTATATTTACCACCTCAAGGATTTTTGATGAATTTTTTTACCTATAAATAGAAAAATATAAAAGTTAAATACGCTATACAAATTGAAATAAGATTTGATAAGAAATATTGACAACAATTCCCCCTTAATAATCGCGATATTTGAAACAAATTTAAAGTTTTGGACAAAAGTCTAAATTCTAAGAAATTATACAATTTAAATTGTGAAGTGCAAACAGTAAGAATTTATTTGCAACAGAACACAATGTGGTAGTTGAAATTAATAACTCCAGTTATTTACGACATAAACAGAACATGTTAAGGGTATTTACTTAAACTGAGAATTTTGCGCATTTCGTAATTTTATAAATTTACGCGGTGCTTTAAATGAACATCCCTTGGAAACCAATTGCTTAATTGTTCTATTTGCTGCAATTTAAAACAAATATTTAGTAACTTTTTCCTCAAATATTTTGTTTTAATTTGTATTCCCACCTCTAACGTAGCTTCAGTCAAAGCAGCACAAAGTGTGTAATTTTCCTAAAGTGATTTACGAGCCAAATTTTCGTAGAAATTTACGTGGCCTGCTTGAAATAATTAATTAAAATATAAAATTTGATAGGTTTACGAGGGTTTTACGCGTTAAAGTGCCCTTATTGTAAAGAAGATGACAGGTAACTTACTTACTTACTTCCGGAATGAACCAGGGCTTCAAACAATAAGCCTCTCCAATTATCACGGTCATTAGCTAACTATGTCCATTTGCGCCCTCCAAGTTGGTTGAGGTCGGTTTCTACTTGTGTGACGAGGTCTTCCTCTACTGCGTTCGACGTCTGGCTAGGAATCGAAGACTCTGCGTGCGGAGTATTGGTGTCCATTCGTTCTACATGTCCCAGGCATCTTAAACGCCCAATGCGGAGTTTTTTTGACCAGGGGCATGTCGCTGTACAGCTCGTATAGTTGTTGGATGAATCTTCGTCTACATAGCCCTTCAACGCAAACCGGACCCAAGATTTTTCGAAGAATTATGCTCTCGAAACGACCAAGGATTTCTTCATCAGCTTTTGAAACGGTCCACGTTTCAGCACCGCAGAGCTGGACTGGGATGATCAGGGTCTTATATAGGATCTCCTTCGTAGTTCTTCTACTGAATCGCCTCCTTAGCCCGAAGAAACAGCGGTTGGCAATAGTAATTCTTCGTTTAATTTCTGGCGAGATGTTGTTGTCAGAGTTAATAGCGGAGCCTGGATTGACAAAGTCCAGTACTACCTCAAAGTAATATCTGTCAATGGTGACGATCTGTTTAATTAGTCGATGTTGTGTATCCTTTCGTGTTGAACTTTTTCGCAGATTCCTTCTCTATACTAGCAAACATGGCTATGGAATCCTACCAATGATGTCAATGTCGTCGGCGTAGATGTCAATGTCGTCGGTGTGTGCTAGTAGTTGCACCGATTTTTCGAAAATTGTGCCTCTGGTGTTGGCTCGGGAGTTTTGCAGAATCCACTTAAGAATCAAATTGAAGAAGTCACATGACAGCGCATCGCCTTGACTAATCCTTTTTTATTACCGAATGTGTCAGTGAGGTCGTTTACGACCTTGTTGTAGCAGCGAGAATTCTCCATTGTCATCCCAAACAAACCGACGAGTTTTGGAGGTATACCAAAACTAGACATGGCTCTGTATAGTTCGTCTCTTTAAATGCTGTCATATGCGGCTTTGTAATCGATAAATATGTGGTGCTGAAGTGCGAAAATTTGATCGGTTGTGGGATTTCCTGGCCTAAAATCACACTGATAAGGGCCGATGAGGTTGTTGGTAAACGGTTTCAGGCGTTCACATATTATGGCAGATAGGATCATGTAGGCGATGTTGATGAGACTTATGCTCATGTAGTTGGCGCAGTTCAGTGGGTCTCCTTTTTTGTGGATCGTTCAAACGATGCTGAGGTTCCATTCTTCAGGCGTACTTTCATTCGACCAGATTTGGCTTATTAGTTGCTGGGTGTTAGTTACCGTGTCATCTGCACCGGCTTCATAAAGCTATGCTGGGTGGCAGTCATTTCCGGCAGCCTTATTAAGCTTCGGTTTATATATTGCTATCTTCACTTCACTCAAGTCGGGTGGTTGGCAGTTTTCGCTGTCGTTGCCAATATCGAATGGTTCGCTCTGCCTGTTTGTCATCGCCGTTTAGCAGTCAGCAGAAAGTGTTTATTCCATACCCTCAGCATCGACTGTGTCTAAACTCCGATATTTCCTGGCTCATCTCGACAGGATTCTGTTCGCGCCTTGTATCCTTGTCTGTGACGTTTTACACTTTGGTAAAACTTGCGAACATCGTTCCTGTAGTGCACCTCTCTACATCCTTAATCTCGCGATTTTCTTGCTCATTTTTCTTTATTCTGAAATTTCTTCTCTGCCTATTGGGTTGGCAGTTCTTGTCATAGCCTGCAGCTTAGCCTTATAGGCCTCGTTCTTGTCTGCGAGAATCTGTCCGCATTCCTCCTCAAACTCGGAGTTTCTAGCTGTTGGGCACGAAAAACCTAGCACATCAGTTGCGGCTGATTTAATGGCTTGTTGCCATTGTTGTTCGACATTCGATGCTAGTGGAATGGTGTTAATCGAGAGATGAAGGTCTCGGCGGTCTCTTGTGATTGCAGACTTTCGAAATTTAATTTCTTTACAGTATTTCTGGATTGTTGTGACGTGGTGAAAATACGCATTCTAACCTTAGCTGCGGCTGCAACTGTGTAGTCGATGTTAGCTCCCCGGAATGTTTACCGATTACCAACAACCTGATCGGCCCTTACCTGTTTGGTTTTAGGTTAGGAAAGCCCACAACCGACATCCAAAATACTGGATTCGTGCCTCTTTCCTATCATATTGTGATCAATTTGGTTGGCTTTTCGTTGATCTAAAGAACGCCATCTCCCCTTATGGATATCAAGGTGAGGAAACCGTCTTGATGCGGATCATTACAATACGTTCGCTAATGTCTTGGAAAAAAAGACTTCTTGCCAAAGTCTATCGCTTATAACCGCATCCGAATAGGCGCTAGTTCTGCTCAGTATAACGCGGATGTTACAGTTTTTCATTACCTATCTGCCCGGCCCATCCGATCGTCTGCTTTGAAACAATTTAGGGCTTTCGCTAGTTGTTCGCTTGCACCTTTCCTTTAATGTTCTCACATTACAGGTGCTCATACGAACGCCGTTGTCCTTTTTCGTTTAGAAGGGTCGTCAACAATAAAAATCAGTCCTTTCCGAGGCTATTGGTTTCTTCGTAAAAATTACTTTCCCGTAGTTAACCTAAAGCACAACCCTCAACCTGGAGAGCCAGTTCCAATTTACTAGATACGCCTATCCACTACGGGATTGTGTGGATAGGCGTCGTCGTGCAACTTGCCATTGTGATTCGACATCACTGACTGATGAAGAAATAACAGGTCTGAAAGACGCCTCAAAAACAAGATGACCGCCACGGACTGTCAATTTTTACACTGATGAGTCTGTGAACCTGTTACTAAAGGGTGATCCAAGTAGAGATACTTTTTTCAAAAGCCTTTTTCGACAGATCATGTATGAGTTGTGTCATGCTGTCATGTTATTTTGTTTAGTATTGTTTGGCATTTCATAATGGAAAGACTTACGCGTGAACAACGTTTACAAATTGTTCAACTTTATTATGAAAATTCACGTTCTGTGAGGAATGTGTTTCGTGCACTTCGCTCAACTTATGGTCAACATAATCGGCCTACTGAGCGTACTATTCGCAACACCATCACCCATTTTGAGACCCAGCATTCATTATTTTATAATATTCGACCGAATAGACCACGTCCAGCACGCTGTGAAGAAAATATAGCGGCCGTAGCTGAGGGTGTACACGAAGACCGTAGAGAGTCGATTCGGCGCCGTTCGCAGCAACTCGGACTGACGTATGAAACGACTTTGCGCATTTTACGTCAAGATCTTAAATTGAAAGCGTAGAAAATACAGCTTGTGCAACAACTGAAGCCGCTCGACCTTCCCAAGCGACATCGCTTCGCTCTATGGGCTCTTGAAAAGTTCCAAGAAGATCCGACGTTTTCGAGGCAAATTTTGTTCAGCGATGAGACCCATTTCTGGCTCAATGGGTATGTAAACAAACAAAATTGCCGCATTTGGGACGAAGAGCTTGAAGAGATTGAAGAACTGCCACTTCATCCAGAAAAAACAACGATTTGGTGTGGTTTGTGGGCCGGTGGAATCATCGGTCCATATTTCTTTAAAAATTATGCCGGTGAGAACGTAACCATCAATGGCGACCGTTATCGTGCCATGATAACCGACTATTTGATGCCTGAAATTGAAGCTCGTGATCTCGGCGACATTTGGATTCAGCAAGACGGCGCCACTTCCCACACATCGCATCAATCAATGGACTTATTGAGAGAACATTTCGGTGAGCACATAATTTCACGTTTTGGGCCGGTCGATTGGCCACCAAGATCGTGTGATATCACACCGTTAGACTTTTTCCTGTGGGGATATGTAAAGTCAAAAGCTTATGCCGACAAACCCGCTTCGATTCAGGCCTTGGAGGAAAACATCACGCGTCTCATTCGCCAGTTACCAGTCGAAATGCTCGAACGAGTGATCGAAAATTGGACTCAACGGATGGACCATCTGCGACGTAGCAACGGCCAACATTTGATAGACATAATCTTCAAAAAATAAATGCCAAAGAATGTTCTTTCAAATGATAATAAACATTCTCCATTAAATTTCAATTTTCTGTGTTTTTTTCTTTAAAGAAGTAGGGAACCTCGAAATGGATCACCCTTTATTATCATACCTTTGTCTTTAATTTTATTAACTTAAGCTATCATCACTTATATCTGTAGAGGTATAAAATTAAATATAGAGGTGTCTTTCTACATTTATTTTCCCAATCTGTTATCCTATGAATATCTTCATTGCAATCACTTGTCCTATCAACATTCAAATTAAAACTACAAATGATCTCAAACTCAAAGTCCAGGAAAGTTTTCGTAAAATAGTTCAACACACACAAATTCATGAACTTCGACTGCCCGGAATCATATCCTGCCGTAACAACCCCTCATTCACTTATTTGGTCATTCATTCAATCTCAACGATTCACGGAAACTGTACATTTAGCAGTGGAAGATGTATGTACTCCTCGGACAACGAAAACTAAAAGACCAAAGCGCGCCTTCCAGAACAAGGTTGTTTTCCCATCAGGACGGTAGACAGACCCTCCACATTTTTCCCCAACAAAAGCTATTCAGTATGCATGAATGGCCCGACATTGCTGTGATCTATGTGCACCCGGGTGTTGGGATGGTTAAGTGTATTATTCGTGTGCATGTGGTAGTAAATAAATGAAATATCTCTTAACTCGTCCAGAAGCAACATATTAATCTTGATAATGCCACGTGCAATAAAAAAATCGCCTCAAATTTCCTCGGCCCTGATTCACTTCCGAAAGTTCTTTCATGGCAAAAGGTGAACGCTGAATGACGCCTTAACCGAACCACCTACCTGACATGCGAGTTCCATTAAACTGATCAGATACGTCTGCTCTATTCTGGTCTATTCAATACTATTACTTCCACTATAGCCATCCTCGTAACCGAAAACTTTCCTCGCCTGATTTACTAACGAAAATATTTCCTCATCCAAAAAAAGGAGCAAACACTATAAACATTCAGCAACGGTACACCTGTAGATCACTGAAGTGGATGGTGGTGTTGGTGTGGGAGAAGTGTAGTGTCGAACAAAAACACAGAATATAAATCTAAAAAAAACACACACAAACACATTCGGTACAAAACAAGCTCCTCTTGTAATGGATGGTGTTTTTGAATCTGGTTTGGGTATTCCATTGAATGATGGTGCACCCTGGTTGAATATATCCTCCCTTTCCACCTGCTTAGTTGCATAGTCAACTTAATGCTTAAACTGGAGAGTAGAACTGGATATGCATGTACTCCAGTGTAATAGAAGAGAGCTGAGGAGGTTACACGAATAGGAGGAAAAAAAAACTCCGCAAAAGATTTATACCTTTCCCATTTGGCTGGAGCATTGAGCAGTTGGTACTTGGCATAGGTTGCATGAAATTCAACTCTGTTGCACTATCAGTGCTAGTACTACCGATGGTTTTGGCCATATGGAAGGCAGTTTATCATCGAGGTTAAATTGCTGAGAAAACTATTCCCTGCATTGCTCCCACCGGCTGCTGGTCGGTATTGGTCTCTCCAAACCCTGAATGGAAACCGATACTATTACAGGGACCAACCTGCTCTTGCTGGTCCGCAAAGTGTTTGGCTATACACTGCTGTATGTTGCGGCAGTAGTTTTTGAGTATTGTAACACACACGCACTTACGTATCCTTTGATGACTGTTTTGAAGAAAGTTTAACATACGAAGCCGTTATTTACAGGAGGTGTATGTTTAGTGTGTTTCATGCAGATGCAAAATTTACTGTTGCAAATTTAGTTGGTGTATTTGGATCATCGTGTATCCTGCTGTATGGTGTAGGATATTAGCTTTGGTTTTGAGATTATCTCAATGTATTTGAGACAGAGGAACAGAATTTACGTCATAAATTGGATTAAATAAGTCCGTCCGAAGGTTTTTTTTTTATAATTTACACGTACTCAAGGGGTTATGAATACCCTTTTATATGTTACCATAGTACGATCGTTAGAGAAGGGGAAGAAAGAGAGGATAGGAAAGATTTTGGATGTAGTGGAGACTTAAACTCCATGGGTGGTGTCCGATCTAGCTTCGGGGAGTCTGCTGCAGTGTATAAATGGAATCTACGGGAAAATTCAATTAGGCTTAAACTGATTTGCAAACTACATACAACAACCAATTGAGAAGAGCAGATAGCGTTGATTGAAACGGTTTTATCTTATAATGCCTTATTTTTCGGACATGCAGGATATAACAAGTTTTTACAAGCAGGTGTTATATGGGATATTTTAACGCAATGGTAGTACAATTTAGCAATATTGTCAGAAAACGGACTTAGCCTAATTGACTTCGCTATGGAACGAAATGGCAATATAGCCAGCACACGGTTTACTCACCTCGATACGCATAAGGGGACATGACTGTCTCCAGAACAACGAACGGTCAACCAAATTGATCACATTGCGATAGACAAGAGGCACGCATCCAGTGTTTTGGATGTCCGACCAATTTGAGGAGCTAACATCGACTCGGGCCACTACCTTTTTGCAGCCAGGGTAAGAATGCGGATTTCCACCACGACACAATAATCGAGAAAAACTGTGAAAATTTCATGTCGAAAGACTGTAATGGGGAGAGCTCGCCAAGACCTTCGCGCAACGCGTATCCCTTAACCTCGCGATTAACACCATACCACCAGCATCGGACGTCGAAGAACAGTGGCAACGATGCCAACAAGCCATTAGACTTGCCAGGTTTCTCGCGCCAACCAGCCACAAACCCCTGGTTTGATGAGGAATGCAAAGCTGCAGGTGAAGACAAAAGCTGCCATTGAGCTCTGTAGACAGAAAAGAAAGAAAGAACACCGGCTTTTCAAAAAGAAGAAAAACGAGCAAGAAAAGCAGGCGATCGAGGATATAGAGAGGTGCCACTCCAGGAACCATGTTCGCAAGTTTTACCAAAGTGTAACACGTCAAAGCCAAGGATGCAAAGCTCGAACATAATACTGTCGAGATGAACAAGAAAATATCGAAGTTGAAACACAGCCGATGCTGAGGATATAGAAGCACTTCTTCTGCAGACTGTTAAACCGGCAACCTTCCGCTGTCAGACAGAACGAAATGTCTGTCTGACAGCCCTTCCAGTTGGCAACAACAGAAAAACTGCCAACCACCCGACCTGAGTGAAGTGAGGATAGCAATATCTCAACTCAAGCTTAATAAGGCTGCCGGAAATGATGGCCTTCCCGTTGAGCTTCATAAAGCCGGCGGAGATGACTTGGTAAGAAACATCCACCAACTCATAAGCCAAATCTGGTCGGAAGAAAGTATGCCTGAAGTATGCCACAAAAAAGGAGACCTTCTGATCTGCGCCGATTTGAGAGGCATAAGTCTCCTCAACATCGCCTACTAGATCCTATCTGCCGTAATATGTGTACGCCTGAAACCGTTTACCAACAACCTGATCAGCACTTATAAGTGTGGTTTTAGACCAGCAAAGATCACAACCGATCAAATTTTTACACTTCGGCAGATCCTGGAAAAAACCCAAGTAGTCCAAATCTATGCCCACCACCTATTCATCGATTTCGCTAACGACAGTCGAAATATTCACAGCCATTTCTAGTTTTGGTACACCGACCAAACTCGTCCATTTGTGCAGGATAACGATGGAGATACCGCTGCTCCATTTGGATCAAAAACGATCTCACCGACATATTGGATACCAATAAAGGATTTAGGCAAGGCGATGCGCTGTCATGTGACTTCTTCTATTTAGTTCTTGAGAGGATTGTGCAAAACACCCGAGCCAAAACCAGAGGCACACTTTTCCAAAAATCGGTGCAACTACTAGCATACGCCAATGATGTTGACAACATTGGTAAGCATCAACGTGATCTCATAGCCACGATTCCTAGAATAGAGAAGGAAGCGGCGAAAATCGGTTAAGCAATAAATTAGGGTAAGACTACGTATATCCTATCAACACGAAATTACACTCAACATCGACGAATTTGGACGGAATTTCACAATTGATGGATATAACTTTAAGGTAGTACGGGATCTTGTCTGTTTCGGCTCCGCTATTAACTCTGACAACATCATTTCGTCAGAAATTAAACGAAGAATTACTCCTGCCAACCACTGTTTCATCGGACTAAAAAGCCAAGTCAGTAGTAAAGCTCTCACTCGAACTACTAAGCAAATCCTATATAAGTCCCTGATCAACGGCGCTGAAGCAAGGACCGTATCAAAAGCGGGTGAAAAAATCCTTGGTCGTTTCGAGAGTAAAATTCTTCGAAAAATCTACGCTCGCGTTTGCGTAGACGGGCTATTGAGACGAAGATTCAACGAACACCTATACGAACTGTACAACGACATGTCACTGGTAAAAAAACTAGGCTTTTGACGTTTAAGATGGCTAGGACATGTAGAACGAATTGACATCAATACTCTGGCCCGAAGAGTCTTCAATTAACACCCAAACATCGGACGCTTTAGAGAAAGACCTCGCCTTAAGTGGCGCGCACAAATAGAAACCGACCTCAACCAACTTGGAGTGCGCAACTGGAGGCAGTTAGCTAAGAATCGGGATAATTGGAGAGGCATGCTCGTTGAAGCCCTGGTTCATTCCGGACTGTAGCGCCACTTAAGTAAGGAAGGAAGGAAGTAAGTATTATTAGCCGTATAAAGTCCTTGGCGCACTATACGGTTTTCTATAAGGTTTCCCTACCGAAGCCTTACCGAAACTCACAAATAAGGAAACTGAAATTCAATTAATGTTTTTATTTTCTACAGTGAATTGAACCCAAAACCTTTTGCGTGGTAGTTCATCGCCAGAAAAAAATAATAACTGCAGCTGGTATAAGCCTTAAGTCACAAGCGCTTCTTCTATACTACATACATATTATGCTTGTATATTACTTCGTCGGAAGCTCTACCAAAACATCCATTCATCTTTCACATGTACACGCATTCCCGGAAACATATACCAATTAATCGTCTGCGTAGCCTGTACATTATACATGCTGAACTACTCTGCCACGTACAAAAGCTTAATAGAAGAAATAGCTTCTTGAAATTTTAAATGTATGCCTTATAGAAGAAAAATTGTTAGTTGGGTAGCGCTATAATGAGAATAAATTCTAAAAAAAAAGAAAAAAGAAAATCGAAAGTGGTTGCTGTTGCTTTGGCTCGGAATCGATTAATACCTTCGGTACAATTGTTTTTAGCACTATCCCACTCACCGTTTATAGAAGAAAATTAACTATTGTCGCTTTCATCTATGTCAGGCTGAAAATCTGTATGGATGATTATCCAACCCCTCTGAAGTTCTCCCTTATTTAATTAGTTTTGTCTTTCACTGCATTTTCCTTTTATGATTTAAGTGTCATACGTTTTTTTATATCACAAAAAAAACCCGTTAACCAGCACACATACTCTAATCCCAAGCCATGCAAGTGCACTTCATAAATAACCAATTCAATAAGGACATCCCTGCTTAAAGTACCACCAGTTCAAAAGCTTTTCTTCCCAAACGACTTCGTTACACCCCAAAAACCACTTCAATTTTCTATAACAATATTAATTTTGAAAAGTATGCACAAAACTCCCTTATATGTCTTAATAGCATCACGTTTAGAAACATCCTTCTATCTTGCATCACTGACATCGAAAACATCAACAATCGACAACACACAAGCAAATATAGGATGCACATAAACATGATGGAAAAAAGCTTCCTTCCTGTCACATGCATTGCGCACAGTTTTGCCCTGCACTCAACAAGATGCATTCAATCAATCCTGATATTCCCTCAATCCCAGTCGCATCCTTCCAAAACTTCATCCAACAGAATGTCGACAATTTTTCATAAAAAACGAACGGAAAAGGGGGAAAAAAATGTCAAAAAGAAAAAAAAAATGTCAAAAAGTTGTAAATTCAATAAATAAAATAAAATTGAACGATGCATACGATTGGTTGAGCGGCTGCCAAGTACTTTGAATGTTTTTCAATGCAAGTCTGCAAAAACAGAAATCCGATGCGCACACACGAACAACACATACCCACAGTCACAGAGGAATGAAATAAATCTGAAATATGGATATGAAGGCGGCTTCAGGGCTGCATCGCTTGAACTACTTTCGCATAAATTTGCATAAGCAGACATGTCCAGAGATTGAACATTCGCTTTCAGCCCAAAGACCGATAGAAAGAGAGAGGGGATGAATGAAAAATAAAAATAATAGTTTTGATCTCCTTCAATGATATCCTGTGGAAAATTCCCCACTGACACATTGAAATATGCGAGGAGAGTTTTGCGACGAAACAAAACGCGATCCCAGTGGTAGGTTGGTACTTCCGCGTGGACTTAATCTTTATGAGTTGATGTCAGCATGTACTGTTAGTACTATGTCTCATGAATAGAGGTTCGATGCTACACATGTGTCCTACTCCTAATACTGGTCTTGGTCCTAGTTCTGTCTCTGGTACTGGTCGTCGTCATCGCATGGAGAGATCACTGCTAAGCTGGGGTGTGTTCACTCGGTTATCCATGCACAAGGGCTCGTGTAAGAAATGTTACCGTTTAGCATCTCGTGACACACATTCCAGTTTGTTCTCGGTTTTTATCAACGTTAAAATCCCTGTATAGTCGGTATTGGTGTTAGATGGATACCAGTTTTTTTTTCGCGCTCAAGTTGTCCTTTTTTTTTGTTGATGCAAGCTCTTTTTTATGTCATTGCATGGGTATAAATCCATTACAGTGCTGCTTCGCAACGTCCTCTCTAGAGATTGCCACTGCAGAAGATGGGCACATGTGTGTGTGTGACAGGATCTACCAGCGTGCAGATACGAAACTATCAGCAGAGGATTTCAAGTGTTTGAATAAATCGTTCCATATGTGGAAAAGAGCAATAAATTTCTTAGTTTTTTTTTCCTGGATGAGATGAGAGCCCATACATCGAAACGCACACCACCGTTTGTCGTTCTAAGCTCCATACTGATGGTTGGTTGGTTGGTTTGGCTGCATATGGCCACTTTGCCTGCATCATCATCATCAGCGCGCCGTTGTCGTCATCAACATTGGAAATATATTCATTTCTCTGTATATGTGAAGAAAAATACCCAGAAACAAGCAAACAAGCATGAGTGTAATGCTGGGAAATATTCCTCGACAGGATGACATTTTTCGCAAAAAAAAAAAGAAATACCTCTACAAAAAAAAAAGACTATCACATATATAAGTGGCACATACTAATCCACTCTAAGTTGCATTTTATCCTTCGGATGAGCGAATGTACGAGGAAAAGCGTCCAGGATATAGAATATAAAAGTGTGCGAGTCCTTGGATGTGTGAAATTTGTTATCGCCATCACAAACGTTAAATGGCGGAAAATACTGTGGTGTGTTTTATTTTCCTCGTTTGGGGATTTTTTTTTTGTATCCTTTTTCTTTTTAATTTTAAATGGGAAAAGAGAGGGAAAACTCTAGCACTCAAGGTCTGTATAGCAGATGTGTGGCAAAATGCCGGTGGCTATATAAGAGATGGTCAAGGTTGATTGGTGTATCACTGGGAGTTGGGAGGGAAATGTTTAAAGTGTATCTAGACAACCTATTGTTTAATCCAGTTCGACAAATTTAATAAAAAAATTAAAGATATTGGAACTGTATGCTTAAAAATGATTTTCATTTACTTAAAAATGAAGTCCGTTGAGATATTAGTACGAGTATGAATTTATTGGCTTAAAATCGATTGCATAATTCAATTAAGGTCCTTATACAAGGTGCGCCAAAAGAAGTCATCCGATGTCGTTCGGCTACCATTATTTTTTCTCATTAAAAAACTTCTATTTTGTTTTTTTGATTATGTTTATTTGAACCTTTGGAATTTTATTGGTTAAGTCGAGAAGAGGGTATCGGCCAAATGGGCGCCGTCACAATTGATCGCCATACGGGCTGGTTTTATGGCATTTTTCATCACTTCGGCGAGAACTTCGGGCGACAGAATCTCGCACTCGTGTCGAATGTTATCCTTAAGGATTTTTACAATCTCGGGCTTGTTCACTTAAACACGGAACTTCAAAAAAACCCACAAAAAAAGTCAGCAATGGTTAAATCGGGCTATCTTGCGTGCAGTGCAAATGGCCAAACCGAGAGATGAGGCGACCCGGGAACGCCACTTTGAGAAATGCGGTTGCGCAGTGTATGCCGTTGGTCCGTCCTGTTGCAACCACATGTCCTGCAGTCCTAATTTGTCCAATTTCGGCAGAAATACTCGGAATACTCGGTTAACGCCGCTTTGAAAATATCGGTTGTTGCTCACGCAGTGTATGCCGTTGCTCCGTTATATTGCAACCACATGTCCTGCAGTCCTAATTTGTCCAATTTCGGCAGAAATACTCGGAATACTCGGTTAATATGGCCCTACTATACCGCACACCGTCCACAGTTGCCGTTTGACCAGCGGCGTTCTCGAAAAAATGGCCCGATGACTCCTTCAGCGTTAACAGAGCACCATACAGTAACTTTGAGCGGGTGTATTACTCGTGCATTACTTGTGGATTTTCGGTGCCCCAGAAGCAATAATTTTGTTTTTCACTTACTCGATGAAGCGGAAATGAGCCTTACCGCTCATTATGATTTTATTCGAAAAATCATCCACTTCATCCCACATGAGGATGGCTTATGCGTAGGGTACACGAGTTTGGCGGTCGACAGGCAGCAGCTGATGCACGGACTGGACTTTGTACGGGAACATGCGCAAGTCCTTGACCAAAATTCGCCTATGCCGGTGGTCCGGATGATGGCTAATTGCGATTCACGGCGTCTGGTCGATATGCCCGGCGACAGCTCGACATCTCGGGCAATAGCGTCGATATTCTTATGACAACGTCTCATGTGGTCTCAATGTTCTCAAGGTTGGTGGCCAAATGGCGCAATGTTTGCGCAGTCGGTGTCGGACGGCCGAGGAATCGGCGACGGAATTCGCACTGCGCCAACACTTAAGACGAATTGTTACGCAAACTAATAGACCCGATTATTCCGCGTTTTTGGGGAGTGTATCGCTTGTTCACTTGTATTTTACATCTGTCTAGTCCATAAATGTCAAAACAGATTTGATAAATTTGTAAAAATAAGAGCATCTTCCAATAGGGTGATCTCTTTTGGCCCACCTGGTACATAAAATAGGATTGTGTACTAATTTCGTAATGAGGACTGTAATAAAAGGAAAATGTTAATACGGACATTAAGTAAGATTAAGTTTCATTAAGACGGAGATGCATAAGATACAACCCGAGAAACTATCTCTTTACAGCTGGAAAGATTAGTTTAAAAGTTAGATTTACCCTACAATTTAGAATTTTAGACTTTTTTCCTTTGGGCTACGGTCACATTCATTGGCTTTGTTTACACCGTTGAAAATAACCTGGATTAAGCCTATATTTGGTGTAAGTCCCATCGGTGTAAACAACAAGAACTTAATTGTTTAGGTCAGTCCACTTATTTAGGTTACTTGGACTATAATAAATTTAACTGTTTATTCTACCTTCCGCATTACTATTCTACAAATTCAACTAAATTGTTGGATATAACAGCGTGGATTTTTCTACTTTGCCACCCGACTTAGTTGTTTTTTTTTTAACGTTTATTTATTCACAATTTCTTTAATATTAATTAATAGCCTAAATAAACTTAAAGACTAGACATTTTTAAATTTTGCCAAAGTAAAAGACCATTATGATATATAATTTGTTTGTTTAATTCAATTTTTATACTTTTTGTGAATTTTTGTATTATTGTTATGTACTATATATTTTTTTTTTGAAAATAGGAAAATGTGAATGAAAACCTATTAGAAGACAGTCGCAACTTTTTTTTTTATATAAAACTAAAACCTACAAGACTAACTTAACCTATCTAAACCTATCTAAATCTATCTAGGCCCTGTCATGTGATCTCTATTCCATCGACTAACAAGTCATCGTTAGATCAGAGATCACATGTCAGGGCCTAGTTTTACTTAACCTAAGTATCGGCTTCAGCCCAGTCTAGCCACCAGTATCGGTCTCTATTTAACCTGTTAGTGTTACTTTTGTCGCTTTCAGGTATGCTAATGCAGTATCTAATTTGATCAGTATTCCCGTCCCCCGAATCAAAAGGCCCATAAAGGATCCTTTTATCTGTTGCTCTCCTTGCAGCATGGTATATTATTGGAACGTTCGTTGAATCCGATAGGTAGCCATATGCATCCAGAAACAGAAATGTTTCTGGCGGAATGTATCCACTTTCCAAGGCATTTCTGAAATACCCAAGATTCGGATAGAATAATCCAGAGATTAATTCGTTTTTGCTAACACTTGCCGAACGATCAAAGTGATTCCTTACAAGATCTAGAATGACATTGTCAATTCTGGACACACCGGAAGCATCCAGAAGTCTTTTGTTTGAGACATAATGCCTATAATCGGAATGTGCACTCCTATACATCTGTGTGCAGGCTCTAAGACATTTGCGCTCGAATACTCGAAGTTTTTCCATATACGATGGGTTAATGTTCCACCACACTGGACTCGCATAAGTCAGAATTGGACGAACGAATGCTTGGTAACAAATTATCTTCACATCGGATCTAAGATAGTTGGAATAAAACAGGCTTTTTAGCGACATGAATGCCGCTCTTGCCTTGTCTAATTGAATATTTATGTGCTCATTGTAATACAGAAACTTGTCCAAATGAACACCTAAATATTTTACCACGGTCCTCGACTCGATCCGAAGACCATTTGAACTCGTTATTTTGAGATTTCTCCAGTTGCGTCTCAAATCTGAATTACCGCGTCTTATTGGGGTGCGGAACAATATGGTTTCACATTTCGTATAGTTTATTTTAAGCTTCCATTCGGAGCAGAAAGCTTGAAACCTATCAAACTTGCTTTGAAGTTGGATTTGAATGTCTTCAATTTTTGAGCCGCTTGCATACAGTGTAGCGTCGTCGGCAAATGCCAATGAATTATCGAGTTCCCTAAGTATATCAGAAATGTAGATATTGAAGAGCTGTGGAGCAGTTACTGTGCCTTGAAGTAGACCATTATGGACATTAAAAACTTCAGCTGTCGTGTATTCTCTATCTGTTACAACAAATTTCTTTCCGTATAGCATGGATGCTATCATCTTTGTAAGATTAGATGGAAATTCATATCGAATAAGTTTGTAAATTAACCCGTCAATCCAAACCGTGTCAAAAGCTTTTTCGATATCCACTAGGCAGACAGCCTAGTTTGGCGTTGAGATTCAAATTAACATCCGAAATCAATTTTGTAATAGCATGCACTGCCGAGTGATTTCTTTTGAACCCAAATTGATTCCGCGGTATAATCTCCTTTTCATTACAAACGAACAAAATAGATTTATTAATAACTACTTGGTTGTTGTCCACGGTGAAAACATAGCCATTGGTTCTGATATTGGGAAGGCATGTACCGTATAAACGGAAGATTTCTGAGACTAAAATATTAATAACCAGGCCAAATATAGTCCACGTTGTTAACGTAGCCATTGTTGGAAAAGTTTAACTTCACAAAGACAAATTTCTGAAGAAGTTAGGTTTAAGGTCCTGATGTATTTCGGATTTCAATTCTAAACAGCGTTAGTTACATTTTGACCGACATCATTTCTTAAGAAGTATTTATATAATGATATTTCCACCAACCAATACTGCACCAGACTTTTCCTGCGTCACTATTTAATGGCAGCTCTGCAGCCAGAATACGACAAGTTTACTTATAGACGCAGCCATAGGCTATTGTTGACGAAAAAAAAGTGTACGGATATTCTTCAAGCTTCTTAAAAAAACACGAGGTCTGATTGATGACAATTTGGAATTTTAGATGGCTTCAGTTATAACAAGTTGAATTTTGTGAAATTTTAAGCCATAAGCCAAGCTATTGTGGTGCCAAAAAACCTTTTTATCACAAATGTGAACTACACATTGATTGCGATTTTTTAAACCGGATAACCTCCGGGTACTGGTCTCAACCAACCGGAATTGATATGCCAAACTTAATATTCATTACGAGACAGCAACACTATTAAGAGCCTGTCTAGAACGAGTGGTAGAGAATATGCTACCTGCTGTTCTCTGGTAAATACATGGGACTGGCCATCTTGGTTTAGGCCTTGGGGGTTGTGCTTTGCGCTTATCAAAATTATGTAG
Organism: Rhingia rostrata; assembly: GCA_949824845.1. Taxonomy (NCBI): domain Eukaryota; kingdom Metazoa; phylum Arthropoda; class Insecta; order Diptera; family Syrphidae; genus Rhingia; species Rhingia rostrata. Next base: position 38,372,691 of record OX463756.1, on the reverse strand, counting down.
TTATGAGTCATTCCTTCCGTAGAAGGAATGATTTTGTTAAACGAAAAACATATGAGAAGACTACTTTCCGCTGTGCGGATCGTTAATAACCTATCCCATCCCATCCGTAAAATTAATATCCTTAAAATGGTTGCTTTATTACAAAGAAACATTGAAATTGACAATGTCACAACATATATTGTTCAAAATCGTTAATGGTTCCACAGAAAAAAACGCCTTTCTACGGAATCTGGTATGTAAATGGTTTTTGTATGAAAACGCCTCCAAAAAGTAGGCGTGGGCTTAAATGATATGTAGACGAAATATTTATATTATCATAACCAATGATTTTGCTTCAAATTTTTTTTTCGAATATTTTGAAATTTTACCGAATAACGTTTTTATATTGAAACCGCAGGGCTTATCAAAAGACATTGTATGGACGAAATATAGACATTAGAATTGTCTAGATATGTTTTTCAGCCTTTTTTCAATTTTGTAACGGTTTGGTCAACGATAAAGGTCTTTCAAAAGGGGGGCGTGGAAGTGAACGGATTTAAAAATATGTAGATGCGGATCTCAAGAAACACGCAAAGTGTAACAAAATCTAGGTGGTAAAACATTAACACTTGCAAATAAACCAAAGACCAATGGCGGAAGTTAAGCGGAAGCAAATCAAAGAAGCTTATAGCTCTGAAAAGAGCTTCCATTTCTGTAAGAGTGATAACAGGTCACTATCTGTTGGGTTAGCACTCCCATAGAATCAGACTAACTGATTCTGACTCAAACCAAATATTCAAAAAAAGCGGTGACCCAGAAGTCGATCTCTCACCTACTCTGTCACTGCCCCGCGATTACCAACAGCTGCAACAAACTCATTGGTAACTCCTACTACGCGGACTCTGCTGCAAATCGGGATGCAACAAATATCTGTTTGCAGCGGATGAAACGACGCAGATCACCACATAAGTATCACTCTTACTATAATGAAACATTTTTGAAACTACACATCACTCAACAGAGGGTATCGTTAAGGGCCCACGTAGACCTATGCCAGTTGGACGACTCACTTGATCGTCAACAGCCCATCAAACCTACAGCCAATGTTGAGAATGTAAGAGAACCACTTCTGAAAACTGAAGACTGTCAAATGGTAATAAAGAACAATTTCCCGCTTTCAGGCAACAAGAAACTTAAGAACTTTGCATCACCGAGTAACACTACCATCCAATGGACCCTTCAATGAAATAGAGATAGCAATATTCAAACTTAAGCTTATGAACGCTATCGGAAATGACGGCCTTCCTGCCAAGTAACATAAAGGCGGTAATTTTATAAGTAACATGAACCAACTCTTAAGCAAATTTTGGTCGTATGCCTGAAAAATAGAATCTAAGCATCGTTTGCCCAACCCACCAAAAAGGAAACCCTCTATAGAGGCATAAGTCTCCTCAATTTCGCCTACAAGAACCTATCTGCCATAACATGTGAACACCTGAAGCCCTTAACCAACAACCTGATCAGATTGGTCTTAGGCGTGGAAAGTCCAAAATCTTAACACATCGGCAGATCATGGAAAAAACCTAAGAAGTCCAAATCGATACCCACCACCTATAAATCGATTTTAAAGCCGCTTACGACAGCATTTATAGGGACGAACTATACAGACTACAGAACCATGTTTAGTTTTGGCTTACCGCCAAATCTCTTCCGTTTGTGCGGGATGACAATGGAGAATTCTCGCTGCTCCATCAGGGTCGGAAATGACAATACCGACACATAAGATACCAAAATAGGGTTTAGGCAAGGCGATGCGCTGTCATGTGAATTCTTCAATTTGATTCTTGACAGTATTGTGCAAGACTCCCGAGCCAACCCGGACCCAACGTGATGTCATAGCGGCAAAAATGGGTTTAGCAGTAAATGAGGGTAAGACTTAGTATTATGCTGCAACACGGAAGGACACACAACATCGACGAATTGGACAGTACGTCACCATTGACAAATATAACTTAGAGGTAGTACGGGACTTTGTCTGTCTCGGCTTCGCTATTAACTCTGACAACAACATCTCGTTAGAAATTAAACGAAGAATTACTCTTGACAACCGCTGTTTCTTCGGGCTAAGAAGGCAATTTAGTAGTAAATCCCTCACTCGAACTACTAAGGAGATCTTATATAAGACCCTGATCATCCCAGTTTTGCTTTACAGCGCTGAACCATGGACTGTTTCAAAAGCGGATACGGTCGTTTTGAGCGAAAACTTCTTCGCAAAATCTTCTTTCTTATTTGCGTTGATGGGCTATGCAGACGATGATTCAATCAATAGCTTTACGTGATGTACAGTGACTGCAAAAAAGGAAGACCTCGAATTAAGTCGAGACTTAGAGCCGATCTCAACCGAAATGCTCAACTGGATGAAGTTAGCTAAGGACCGGGAAAACTTTCGTAGACCCAGTTTCATTCCGGAGTAGGTAAGTAGGTAACAAAGTTATGGGGCTTCTCATGGGTTTTCACAAAAGTACCCGTAACCTTCGGCATACCACCCATAATTTTGACACCAAAGACTTATGAATTTTGGCTTTGTTACTTCAATCTGTTGAAAATGCGCACCTACATTTCTTTCACTTAGGCACTTACTATTACCATGAATTATATACGTTTTCACATATATATCGCTACTCAACTTAAAAGCCTAAGCTCGAGAAATAAATTATTTTTAAAACGAATTTCATTCGTCCTCATCCTTAAAGTGGATTTACCTAATGAGCTTGTTACACAGTCACAGAGTCTTACAACCGTATACTCGCATAACTACTGCTGAATCACGAGTGCCGCACTTTGAATTCGTATCCTCCCATGCAATCAATCATACTACCTGTCACCTTATTATCCATTACTACATACATATGCATCCTCATACCAGACGACATTGAACCACAACGATCTTTTGACGAAAAAAAAACACCTAGAGCAGGGAAACAAACTCAAAGGACATTTTCATCTACGTTCATTCGCCCATTCTCCGGACATTTGCCAAACAGAAACACACACAAACACATGCACCACATATCTTCGCCCAAGTTATCGCTCAAAGCCTCTGTTGATATAGCCTCAACTCATTTTCGAATATTCACATTTATGCACTCTTCTGTATTCGAAACCACCTGGCATGTCCTTGTTAAATAGTTCCACGCTATGAATGACGACAGCGCACATTCCCGTTCAAATAGCTTTATACGTGCTTTGGTATACGTTGGTTTGGAGAGGCAACTTCATCAATAATGTCCTCTCGTCACTTCATATCTTTTCACGTGTCAATCGTGTGTAAAGGTTTTTTTTTTAGAATAAACGACAACGCTGAAGAACCACCACTAATACTATCATACACAACAAGGAAGAGTGAAGGCATAGTAAAAGTAGTTATCACTTCCTTGAACGCGAGGCAAAATATGCAATCATAATGAAAAAAAAAAAATGGTGAATGGAGGTCTTCTTTTTATTTCATTCTGTCAACAGTCTTTGAGCAGCCTCCTGCTGCATATGCCCGGACTTCCTGTACTTTCCCATAATAAAATATGAATAATGACATAAACTGGGACACACATTTAAATACGATTTACTTGAAGGGCATACAAAAGCGCCGTCGTACATATTTATAACTTATGATTCCAAAATGAGGAATGTGTTTGCATAGGCGGGTTGCGCCTTTCGACCGGTCTCAAAGTATCTTTGCACACAAAAGTAAATAACAACCACCAAAGCCGCCGCAGTTGCCGACATTACCAACGTCGTTGAGTCGATACATTTGCATGAAAAGAATGGAACTGAAGGTAAACGTACTTATGAATTCAAATTCACATTGGATAGGACGGATGATATAACGAATTCTCAGCCAAGGGTACTTGCGGTGACTAAGGAGGAACACAATACAACCATGTTCGCACACACAAAATCTACATTTCACGGTTTACAATTTTATTACAAGAGCTACTGCAAAAAAAAAAAGTTTTTTTTTTGCGGTTCTTCCTGCAAACAATTTTTGTTGCGCCAGCTCCTGCCGTCGTATCACACTCAAAGCCCCATTTTCCACATCTTTTCACGATGTGTGCTATCTTGACACAGGACCTATAAGAAGGTGTGAATATGTATTGTTAAATATTATGTAGAAGTTTTTTTTTTTTTTGGTTACACTCTCGACTTTTGCTGAATAAGAGAAGGCTGCGAAAACGCTGACAGGTTGGTGGGGGGAAGTTCAAGTGTGTGCACAGTTCTGCATCGTACCTAAGGTGGGTTTTTTTTCTTTTCGCGGGGTAAGGTCTACTCGTAAAACGCACTCTCCTCCGGTAGAAAAGTGAAATCATTAAAATATTATTACCCCCGAGGTTGCCCTAAAAACAACGAGTGTCGAAATTTGACCCTGTAAGAGTGCCTCTTGACAGTGTGCAGCAGCGTTTAAGCATTTGTGGCGTGGATGCGTATTTGAATCTATGTACACGCAGCGTTTGGCGCTTACGGAGATTCGTGTTTAAGTGGAACTTGTTTGACAATCACGAACGTAAAATTGTGTGTGTTTGGCTTGAGGGCGCGTTCTGCAGTGTAAATTGAAGTTGAGTCAATTTATTCCATTTTAATGGAGGTAATTATCAAGAGCATGTTAACATTGCCTTGAGTATTTATTTTGACAGTTGTGATGTACATGTTAAGGTTGTCATCAAAAGTGGAATGATTTGTAAAAATAGCAATTGGTGGGTAGAGGACTGGATGGTACGGACTTGCACCTTCGGCGCTAAGCTACAAATTAGATTTTAAAATTTGTTATAGCGGTTTTTTGTGCCCCCAGATTGGGGGTATACGTTGGGTTAACTACCCTACCATAGAAAAAACGAAGCAACCAATAGCCGGAAAGGACTGATTTTGTTGTTGACAACCTTTCTAAACGAAAAAAAGGACAACGACGTTCGCTTCTGCACCTGGAATGTGAGAACATTAAACAGGAGAGGTGCAGGCGAACAACTAGCGGAAGCCATAAAAGGCTACAAAGCAACCACTACAAATAAAATACACATTTTTGGCGCAACAGGCTCGTAAGTACCCAGGGCCGAGCTTTCTCAAAACCATTCATGTGTGCGTGTGTACTTCTTGCATGATGGTGGGACCTCCTGTTTTATGCCGACTTCGAACAGCGAATTTGAGATAAGCTTTTCTTGACAATTGATACTACTCGGATGCTTTGTCAGATCATCACGAGCGGAGGGCCAGTGCAAAATCATTTAGTTGTTGCTACGGCTGGGAATCGAAACCAGACCTTCTGCGCGGCATTTCATCGCACTAACCATTGCGCCACTGAGCCTGTCTGCCATCCAACCAGCCAACCACTACTGCCGTCCAGAAAATAAGGTGGTATTGGCCGAGCAAAATGAGGATGCAAGGCTGTGACATTTGCTAAAGACCATATTGTAGCGAGCAGAAACAGCACTACGGACCATGTTATAGTGAGCGGAAATTGCGACTATTCTGATGCGGGTTTGTTACAAGTGCCAAACTTAGGCAATAAGTCTTATGTTTCCAAGGAATTAGCGAATGCATTGTAACTATATGCATCAAGGACGAATTCGCCAACATAAGCCTATTATGCACTCACGCCCCAATGGAGGAAAAAGGTCATATAAAGGATCGAAGAGTAACCTTTCGAGATGAACAAGGAAATATCGTAGTTGAGACACAGTCGATGCTGAGTTTATGGAAGAACCACTTCTGCAGAATGTTAAACGGCGATGATGAACAAAAACCATCGGGCAGACCGAACCATTAGGTATAGGCAACGACAACGAAAACTGCTCACCACCCGACCTGAGTGAAGTAAGGATAGCAATATCTAATCTCAAGCATAATAAGGCTGCCGGAAATGACGGCCTTCCCGCTGAGCTTTATAGAGACGGCGGAGAGGGCTTGGTAAGTAGCATCTGATAGTATGCCTGAAGAATGCAACCTATGCATCGGTTGGCCGATCCACAAAAGAGGAGACCCTCGTAACTGCGGCAACTACAGAGGCATAAGTCTCCTCAACATCGCCTACAAGATCCTATCTGCCGTAATATGTGAACGCCTGAAACCGTTTACCAACATCCTAATCGACCCTTATCAGTGTAATTTTTGGCCAGGAAAGTCCACAACCGCCACAATAGTTTTGGTATACCGCTAAAACTCGTCCGTTTGTGTAGGGTGACGATGGAGAATTCTCGCTGCTCCATCAGAGGCAAGGCAATGTGACTTCTTCAATTCGATTCTGAAGAGGATTTTGCAAAACTCCCGAGCCAACACCAGAGGCAAAATTTTCGAAAAATCGGTACAACTACTAGCATACGCCGACGATATGGACATCATTGGTAGGACTCAACGTGATGTCATAGTCACGTTTGCTAGTATATATAAGAAAGCGGCAAAATCGAGTTTAGCAGAAAATGAAGGTAAGACTAAGTATATGCTGTCAACATGAAACGACACACAACATCGACGAACCGGACAGAACGTCACCATTGACAGCTATAACTCTGAGATACTCTACCTCGGCTCCGCTATTAACTCTGACATTATCATCTTGTCAGAAATCAAACGAAGAATTACTCTTGCCAACCGCTGTTTCTTCGGGCTAAGAAGGCAATTCAGTAGTAAAGCCATCACTCGAACCACTAAGGAGATCATATATAAGACCCTGATCATCCCTGTCCAGCTCTACAGCGCGGAAGCATGGACCGGCTCAAAAACGGATGAAGAGATCCGTGGTCGATTCGAGAGGAAAATTCTTTGAAAAATCTTCGGTCCTGTTTGCGTTGACGGGCTATGGATACGAAGATTCAACCAAGAACTATACGAGCTGTACAGCGACATGACCCTGGTAAAAAAACTCCGAATTTGACGTTAAAGATTGCTAGGACATGTAGAATGGACACCAATACCCCGGCTCGCAGAGTATTCAAGTCCTATACAGACGTTGGACGCAGTAGAGGAATACCTCGCCTTAAGTGTCACGCACAAGTGGAAACGGACCTCATCCAACTTGGAATGCTCAACTGAAGGCAATTAGTTAAGGACCGTGCTGATTGGAGAGGCATGTTGGTTGAGGCCCAGGCTCATTTCAGACTGTAGCGCCACAAGTAGTTTGACGAAAGTTGTTTGCGCTTCTATCGCAGTAGATATGTTGAGTGATGTCAAGTCGCAGTAGTTTCACAAAAGGGAAGACGCTCTGAACTGCATCAACTAATGGTATAAGTCTGCACAATATCGCCTAAAATATCCTACTTACTGTTCACCAGGAACCTGATCAAACATATCGGTAGAGCCAATAAGGTAAACAACTTATCAAACGTTCATACTCTTGCAGATCCTAGAAAACATACAAAAAATATAAATCGATTATCAATTTCAATATATCAAACGCAGAATAAATCTTGCCAAAGTCTGTTACTTCGGTCGAAGAAGGTAAAAGAAGACCCATACTCGAACAAATTCATGTTGATCTAATCAGCCCATTCCTGCAATTTTTCGCCGAACCATGGATTGCATCGGTAGCGTTTCAGGAAATCCTTAGTCATTTTGATCGAAAAATTATTCGGAACATTTTTTTCATCGTTTATGTTGATGGGCTGTCTCTCTACGAGCTGTACAGCGAAATAGCTAGGCCTGGTCGAAAAAAAACCGCATTGGGCGTGTAAGATGGCTAAAAAATGTAGGTAGAGCGAAACGGACATCAGTAACCGACTCGCATCATTTGCAGCAAGTGGTTGGATGCAGTATAGGAAAACATCGTCTTAAGTGGGATGCATAAGTGGAAACCGACCTCAGCCATCTTGGAGTGTTCAACTTGGGGATTTAGCTAAGGGCCATTTCAAATGAAAAGGCATGCTAGACGAGGCCCAATCTCAGTATTGTATTTTAAAATAGGGCCTAAAAGCTGGTGACATACATTCAGATGGACAAACCGGCTTAATAAATTGTTTAAAATTGATTTAATTATCATTACAATTTTTTTTTTAATTACTTGTTATTTTGCCATTTGCATGTTTATCGGCCCTAAAAATGACAGCTGGAAGATGGAAATGGATTGCTTTAAATTTAAACAACGTTTTGAAATATTAAAAAGGTACCGCTAAATTTAATACTGTCAAACAGGTCACACTTTCAAAAATAAAATAAATAAAAAAATAATTAAACTTTGTCGAGCGGGTCAGTAGGCACAGGGAAGCAGTTATGTGGGAGTCGTATCATCATTATTTTTGTATCATTGGCCATAAAAAAAAAAAACGAAAAAGGAAGAACGCTAAAAATACTTTCTTTTGGGTCGGCATATGTCTGCCTAAACCCAATTAGATAATTATCCATCTCACTGGATATTGAAGATGGAAATGTTTCACAGAACCTGAAAACACTTCCAAAATATTTTGTTCGTCTAGCGTGTAAGACCTTTCAAAGAATTGTACTCCAGACTATTCCTTGGACAATCCGATTATTTAATAATCTAATTACATCAAATTTGATCTTTAAATAGAACTGTTGTTGTCCTTTTTTATTAAATAAACAAAAATAGATGTTTCGGATAAAATGGTTAATGGTTCAGCTACTAACGAAACTGTGGTGTCTTTTTAATTTAAGTCAGTCCATCATTTTATCATTTATCATTAATTTTTCAGGAATCCATGAACTTTAAAAAATTTTCTAGTAATGAATTTCAATTTTGTTAATTATCTCCTGAGGGCTCGGATAACTTGGGCAGATGTCATAAATAATTTGAGAGAAATACAAATTAGAAATATATTTTCGTCTTTAATGTTGGCAGCTATTGTATGCCTCATAAGGACATTAGTTCCAAACAATCTATTAATTATGTAGACTTGATTGACTTACATTCGTAGGAATGGTTGATGTTTTTGTTTTGTTCTTCACGATAGACAATCCTGTCATATGGATGTAGGCTGATTGCTAAGAAGCTTTAGACTTTTATTTGGAAAATCAGGAACTCAATTCAAAATAAAGGGAATTCTGAAGAAGTTTGTGGAACAGTTCATTTTCGAAATTATTAGTAATTCAAACAGATGGAATCAGTAAAGAAAAGGGAAAATACATTCAATCAATATGCAAGACTTAGATTGCATAGTTAAGAAGTTTTTTTTTCTAGAACTCCTGTTTGGCGAATAGACCTTGAGGAATAAATTAGATCATTTTAATGGACCAAGTTATTAATATTAAATATATCAGATGGTCGTAAATCGATACACAATTCTCTCTGAATTAGGGTGATTGATTTTCATGTGATAGGCAGGGCTGTGTAAAGGTAAAACGTTTTGCCTTTTTATACATTTTAACGTAAATAAAGTTCTAAAGTGTATGAAATATTTGTTTCAATATCCTCATGCACATTCTGCAGCTATCATTATCAGCACATCAAAGCAGGTACGCATTCGGTGTTGCTAATTGAAGACTGGATAATTTATCTGCCAACAAAAAAGTGTCATCACGATGCTTCACGCAGCTGGTGCCCCAGGATAGAGTATTTTCCTAGAAAAGCCCAAGGTTTTTTTCATCCGCTTTTGATACGGTCCAAGCTTCAGCGCCGCAGGGCAGGGCTGGGATGATCAGGGGCTTACATGGGATATCATTAGTAGTTCTTCGGGCCTTCATAGCCCCGAAGAAACAGCAGTTGGAAAGAGCGATTCTTCTTTTATTTTCTGACGAGATGACAGACAAAGTCCCGTTCTACCTCAAAGTTATATCTGTCAGTGGTGATATTCCATCCAATTCGTCGATGTTGCGTTCTTTCGTGTTGAAAGCTCATATTTAATTCTTATCCTCATTTACTACTAAGTCCATTTTTGCCGCTTCCTTCTCTGCACTAGCAAACGTGGCTATGACATCAAGTTGAGTTCTACCAATGATGTCACATCGTCGGCGTATGCAAGGTGGTCTAAGGGAAATCACCCTATTGGAAGATGCTCTTTGCAAATGGCAGAAAATGTCAAATCTGTTTTGTCATTTTTGGACTAGACAGATGTAGAATACAAGTGAGCAAGCCATGGAGCGATACACTCTCCAAGAACGCGGAATAATCGAAGTGGAAGATTTTTTGACCAAATCCTAATGAGCTATGAGGCCCATTTCCACCTCAGCGGGTACGCTTCTGGGGCACCAAACATCCACGAGTAATGCACGAGGAGCCATTACACCCGGTCAAAGTTACTGCATGGTGCGGTTCACGCTGGAGGAGTCATCGGTCCATTTCTTTTCGAGAACGTCGCTGGTTAAACGACAACAGTGGACGGTGCGCGCTATAGGGCCATGTGAACCGAGTTTTTTTTGCCGCAATTGGACGAAGTATAACTGAAGGATATGTGGTTCCAACATAACATAGCAGCTGCACACACAGCGCGAACCAGAACCGATTTTCTAAAGTGCAACTATAAAGTGTTTGAAAAATTGTGCCCAGATTCCTCTTAAGAATCAAATTGAAGAAGTCACATGGCTGCGCATCGCCTTGTATAAATCCTTTTTTTGTTTTGGTATCGAATGTATCGATGAGGTCGATTCCGACACTGGTGGAGCAGCGTGAATTCTCCATCGTCATCCTTCAAAACGGACTATTCTGGGCGGTATACAAAAAACTAGACATGGCTTTGTATATTTCGTCTCTATAAATGCTCTCGTATGCGGCTTTGAAATCGATGTATAGGTGGTGAGTATCGATTTGGACTTCTTGGGTCAGGATCTGCCAGAGTATGAAAATTTTATCAATTGTGAACTTTTCTGGCCTAAAACCACACTGATAAGGGCCGATCAGGTTTTTGGTAAAAGGCTTCAGGCGTCCACATATTACGGCAGAAAGGATCTTGTAGGGGATGTTGAGGAGACTAATGCCTCTTTAGTTGGCGCAGTTTAGAGATCTCCTTTTTTGTGGATCGGGCAAAATATGCTGAGGTTCCATTCTAGGGGCATACTTTCTTCCGAGTAGATTTGGCTTATGAGTTGGTGGATGTTACTTACCAAGTCCTCTCCGCCGGCTTTATAAAGCTCAGCGGTAGGGCCGTCATTTCCGTTAGCCTTATTTAGCTTGCGTTTAGACATTGCTATCCTCATATCACTGAGGTCGGGTAATTGGCAGTTTTCGCTGTCCTGCCTGACAGCGGAATGTTGTTTGACATCACCGCTAAACGGTCTGCAGAAGTGGTTCTTCTATATTTTCAGCATCGACTGTGTTACAACTGCCATGTTTCCTTGTTCATCTGGACTGGATTCTATTCGAGCCTTGTATCCTTGGCCTTGATGCGGTTTGTTACAATGCGTTCGCTAATGTAGTTTTCCAGCGAGGCGTTAGACGATATAGATCTGGTTGACATAGGACGTTTCAGATGGTTTGGACGTGTGAATGGACATACATGTATCGAACTGCAGAGTTGTCAATTCCCAGCGAGAAGTTAGATGCATTAGATGAGATCTACTCCTTATGTGGTGCGCACAACTAGAAACAAAGCTTTGCCATCTGGAGTAGCTCAATTGGAAGCAGTTACCTAAGAACCAGGCTGATTAAAGAGGTATATTGGTTGAGGCCTTAGATTTAGTGCCACATAAGACATTGACATCTGATTACAACCTTCAAGTGTTTGGGATCGCTAATCCTTACGAAAAAAGTGGAGGAATATCTCTTAGTCGGGTGTCTCATTGTAGTTGTAGTCTCAAAAATCTTGACTTTGTCAAACTATTCGCGGAAGAAATGCACATAATCTTAAGGTCCAGCTAAAGTTTTTTTTTTTTTTTTAATTCGTCTCTCCTTCTTACACGATTTAATATTTTACAAACACATACATACGTACAAACAGTAAAAACTCATCTCTACTTTGGTAAATATCCTAAAACACTAAAAAAAATACATTATTCCATAAATTGATCAAAAAAAAAAAAATAACGACCACTTTCGATATATTACCACGACTCATTTTATGTGACATGGTATATACGCACACTGAGCAGAAATCAAAAAGTCAATCCCACAAGGACCACCATTTCATTACGATTCCCGTCATTTCGCACAGGTGAAGCTTGTGCGTTCACAAATTTTACGCCGTTAATCCGGCGAAAAACATTCCAATATTTTATATACAACTCGAGCTGTTGAATCGATATCCATCGGAGGTTCGAGAAATAACCCCTTATGGCATCGAATCCTTTTCCGCCAAACTAAATGGATGGATCAAATATATGCATGCCACCGCACGAAGCTTTGAGAGATTTTCTTTAGATTTCTAGATCCTAGGTCTACTTTTATTTTGATTATCGGAAATTCTTATTTGGTTTTTTTTATTCATCGTTCACTTGGAGTCTCTGACTCAAGAAACCCATCTGACGCTTAAATTGATTACCATTCAAATTCAGCCACGTCCGAAATGGAGTCATGTGCCATGAGCCGATGTGTGTAACCTTTTTTTGTTTGCTTCTTAGAGGAGGAAATTGGGACGCAATGGTTTTTTTGCCATGGAAAGCGATTCAATCAGCCAAGCCAACGTTATCCACCTAAAAGCCTTCGAATTGATGTGGCCCTAGAACGTCTTGAATTTGGAGGGGTGGAAATAAAATAAAACCTCTAACTGAAGTTAACATAAATGAAAACGAGGCGAATATGTTGTTCTTCAAGTGCAAGGGATTTGCGAAAACAATTCGACAGGATACCATTTTGTGTATGTGTTTGCTCAAGGTTTATGGGTATCTTTCACATCCACTTACAGGTTCATCTTTGGGAAAATAAATGAATTGATTTGAGAAAAGTTTTGAAAAGGCCAAAGCCTCTCACCTTTTTTTTTCTTGTTGTTGCTAAGAAATTGCCTGTTCATATGTAATTGGTGGCATTTATGGAACGTGATGAGCGTACTCAGCTGAGGATTTATTTTTTGTTCGTCGTCCTTTTTTCCGTTTTCTTTATGAATGATATGACAGGAGAAAATGTTTGTTTTATTGAGTGACTGTAATGCAGATTGAGGTGGATTTAAAGAAAAAAAAATAAGAGGCGTTCCTTTGTGATTGGTGTACACAGGCGGAGCTTATCGGTATGATGATGAGTTGAAGTTATCTAAAATGATTTTTAATTGAAATATGGCTGATATTTAAAAAATGCAGAAAAGATTTTATCGGGCTCAGTGGCGCGATTGTTGGTGTGTTGAACTACCGTGCAGAAGGTCTGGGTTCGATTCCCAGCCGTAGCAACACCTAAACGATTTTTCACTGGCCCTCCTCTCGTGATGATCTGACAAAGCATGCGAGTAGTATCAATTGTCAAGAAAAGCTTATCTTAACTAAGACCTTCGGAGTCGGCATAAAACAGGAAGTCCCGCCATAGTGCAAGAAGTACACACGCACACATGAATGGTTGTGAGAAAGCTCGACCCTGGGTACTAACGAGCCTGTGCGCAAAGCAAGTTTGGTAAGCCATAACGTTATGATCAGTGATAGTTTCGGAGTAGGAGCTTTGTCGACTTCCGAGTTGGAAATATGGATATATCTACCTGGTGGCTTTAATACCGTTTGTAAACGATCTCAATGATCTATAGAAATATAGTTACCCACAAATTATTACTTGGCAAGTGACTTACAGGACCTCATCAGGATAATTTGATTGGATTAAAGACTAACCGTTTTAAGAAATCTAAATATCGTTGATCTCCAAATATTAACAATATACAGGGTGGTTTGGGTGTTGCAGAACGAGGATAGACTCTGATTGGCTTTAACTTGGCAATGCCCAGTGGTTGTTCCTCGGATTACACATCAAGTGCTTATTTTTAACCTCCAACTGGTAATCATTGGGTCTCATCCAACCGGATAATAACACGATAACACGATGAAAAATAGCAAAACTATAAACAGCCGATAAGAATGGCAAGGAATTAATACCCGGCCTGATGTCCCAGGCGAACCTAGACATGCTGCTTCAACATATTCAGACATCAGGTTATCTAGGAACTTCAATGGTATATCAGGCCCCTTGAACAGATATGGTGGCGGATTAACTGATGGCTCCGTGAACTAGGGGTATCTAATAAATTGGAACTGGCCCTCCAGGTTTGGGTTAATTACCCAACAATGGAAAAAATTAACGGTTATGGAGCAACCAATAGCCTCGGAAAGAGCCGATTTGATTGTTGACAACCCTGCTTAGCAAAAATCCATCTCGCTGCTCCATCTGGGTGGGAAACGACCCCACCGACACATTCGATACCAGAAAAGGATTTAGGAAAAGCGATGCGTTGTCATGTGACTTCTTCAATTTGATTCATGAGAGGATTGTGCAAAACTCACGAGCCAACACCAGAGGCATAAACTTCCAAAAATCGGTACTACTTCTAGAATGCCGACGATATTGACATCATTGGTCGGACCCAAAAAAGCGGCAAAAATGGTTTTAGCAGTAAATGAGGGCAAGACGAGGTATATTCTGTCAACACGAAAGGACACACAACATCGTCGATATATAAGACCCTGGGATGAGACTGGGATGATCGTCCTGCTCTTCGGTGCTGAAGCATGGACCGTTTAAATGCGGATGAAGAAATCCTTGGTCGATTTGAGAGAAAAATTCTTCGTCCCGGTTGCTATAACGGGCTATGGAGACGAAGATTCAACCAAGAAATGCACCAGCTGTACAGCGACATACCCCTGTTCAAAAAAATCCGCATTGGACGTTTAGGATGGCTAGGACATGTAGAACGAATGGAGTCCAATACTCCGGCTCGCAGATTCTTCGATTTCCAGTCAAACGTCGGACTCAGTAGAGGAAGACCTCGCCTTAAATGGCGAGCAAAAGTAGAAACCAACTTCAGCTAACTAGGAGTGCGCAACTGGAGATAGTTAGCTTAGGACCGGGCTAATTGGAGAGGCATGTTGGTTGAGGCTCAGGTTCCGGACTGTAGCGCCACTTAAGTAAGCAAGTAACCCTGCTAAACGAAAAAGGGACAAAGACGTTCTTATCTGCACCGGGAATGTGACAACATTAAACAGAAGTGGTGCAAGCGAACAACTTGCAGAAGCCCTAAACTGTTACAAAGCAGACATTACTGCCATTCAGGAAATACGATGGGATGGGCCGGGCAAAAAGAGGATGAAAAACTGTGACATCTACAACGGACCGTGTTATAGTGAGAAGAAACACCGAGTATGCGGATGCGGATTTGTTATAATAACAGACATAGGCATGTAGTCTTATGTTTCCAAGACATTAGCGAACGTATTGTAATAATCCGCATCAAGGCCAACTTCGCCATCATAAGCCTTATATGCGCTCACGCTTCAACGGAGGAAAAAGATGATATAGGTAAGGATTGCTTCTTCGAGCTCCTAAAGAACGCCAAAACCTATCAACGACTACCGAAGTACGATGTTAAGATCGTGCTGGGAGATTTTAACGCAAAGGTAGGAAGCGAAAACATCTTGAGAAGTATTATCGTAAAATATAGTCTACACGACAACACGTCCGGTAACGTACTTAGGCTAATTGACTTCGCTACGGAACAAAATGCCACTATAACCAGCACACGGTTCCCTCACCTCGATATCCATAAGAGGACATCGTGGTCTCCAGATCAACTAAAGGTCAACCAAATTGATAACATTGCGATGGACAAGAGGCACGCATCCAGTATTTTTTATGTCCGAACATTCCGAGGAGCTAACATCGACTCGGACCACTACCTCAAATGTTGCAGCCAAGATAAGAATGCGGATATCCACCATGCCACTACAATCCAGAAATTGAATGTCGAAAGGCTGCAATCGCAAGAGACCCCCAAGATCTTCGCGCAACGCGTATCCCTTAACCTCTCGATTAACACCATACCACCAGCATCCAATTTCGAGGAACAATGGCCAACAAGCCATTAGATCAGCCGCACCTAATGTGCTAGGTTCCCGCCCCCAACAACCTGATCGGCGCTTTTCAGTGTGGTTTAAGGCCAGGAAAGTCCACAACTAATCAAGTTTTCACACTTCGGCAGATCCTGGAAAAAACCCAAGAAGTCCAATTCGATACCCACCACCTATTCATCGATTTCAAAGCCGCATAAGACAGCATTTATAGAGACAAACTATACAACAAATTAGTTTGTGGCCAGCCTCTCAGTTTATATCACTTCGACCTTCTTCAAACCAATACCTCGGTGGCGCAAGTAGAAGGCTCTGGGCTCACTATCCACTAGGAATAAAAAGTTGTTTCAATAATTGAACAGAGAACTGAACATTAAATTAGCGCCACTACTAGAAGGATTCTGATGAGGACACTTAGTAAAATCCGAAATAGCTATAACCAAATATTTCAGCCAAAATTTCAGCCATTCAATAAAAAGGAAGCCTTTGAACAAAACTTTTTATTTATATTCCAATATTCCATACAAGACAACATTTATAAATGATCCCCAGCACTAACCTCTCGATGAGTCCGAAGTCTCAGAAAAACATCCCACAATAACCTTTCTTCTGGTTAAAATGACCTATTCCCGTGATGAACTGTGTGTTACTTTTATACCTAACCATCGCTATTCATATGTAAATCTACACCCCCTTTCACAAATCGAATTATTATTAGCAAAACCTTATTGATTACACCTTACCTATATCAAGTTGACAGCACTCTAACCAACCTACCAGAAAAAGGAAGCTACATACCCTTATTAAATCCAGCAGCATACAAACCCCAAAGATCGAAAAACCCCTTTTGGTGTTTATGCAGATTTATGATCGATGAACTAAATACACTTGCCGCTACCCGACTTAAGGGACCCATTATAAATTTCAACAACACTCCCGTCCCGAACGTTCAATACTCGCCACTGAAAGTCTCCAGGGTGACATTTAGAAGTAAAAAGGGAACACGAATAAAAAAACAAAAAAAAAACAAAACCTGTATCTACAAAACAAATCCCTTACTTGATATGGTATGAGAATGTTTAAACCTTCTCCCCTTTCCACAAATGCTAGGAACCACTAAAACCGAACGTCTTAGAGGACAATAATTTACATTTATTTCTTACTCCATCCTTGTTTTGTTGGTCGTGATCCTTGTTTGCGTCGTTCCGGAAATCTTCTAACAGAAGTGACACTAAACTTTTCATGTTTACGGTTTTGTGCAATCATTAGGCCCAAATAACTTCCTTTATCGACACTGAAAAGCTGTAGTTAGTATCCTCTTACATCCTTTTGGGGTGTTGATACCGGAGTAGAGTAGATATATATTTTGATTTATCCCGTTGATGTACTGCCTAGGGCTATACTACTAAAGAAGTGGTTCACTTTGGTCCGAAGTTTGATATTTAAATTTTTTGTCAAGGCCGAAAGTAAACAACAAACTCTTGGGGTCTTTTCCTTTTCCTTTGACATCCTTGGTGTAAACAAAAGTATTTGCAAACAATATTCATCTCTGGCCGTTTTATGATTTAATTTTTGGAAGACATATATTATGTATGTAGGTACGTGGGTGGGGAAATATTTGTTAATAAGGATACGCAATTAAATATTTTGCCAGATGGGTATACACCTATTACATATCAGTGGTGGATGTAACACAATCAAGGACTTTTTCTGTTAGGAACTAATTTCATGATTCCTTAGATTATGGAGTTGGATAAATATATATTTTGAGGAAGATAGTCTAAAATTTTCATACAAAACCATGGATGGTTGCAATATTTGTTCAGATGAAAGTATGTCGGATAAATTGAACCATGGAAGATATTATTAGAATTTCAACTTTGAATAAGTTGAGTGCTTGTGATGGGATGCTCCACTAAATATGCAGCTATATGCAGCCTTTGTAAACTAATATCATCAGCTTTTCTCAGAAATTTAAATCTCCTCAACACAGTCAATTATTTAAAATTTGAGAAAATCTAAAACATAAGCATCCGTTTAGTTCTCAAAAAGTATAAAAATTATTTTGTGGTGGGTGCGATTCGCATAGCTATAAAATAGCTTAAGGACAAAAAGGTCGCAGGCTCTGCTGACTTTTCAGCGGAGCTTTTTAACTTTAGTTTTGATGTCATGGTAGGGAACATGCACATCATGGAAGCAAACATACCTGATGACTGGACCATCAGTTTCATATGCCCCATCTACAAAAAAAACGATCTAATGTCATGCATCGAGGAATATCCTTGTTTAATATCGCATACAAGATTATTTCCAACATACTCTGTGAATCGACTTTACACCAAATTTTCACACTGATACAAATCCTGGCAAAAACCAAAGAATTTTAAGTCGAAAATTACCACCTAGGTACTCATCGACTTCAAAGCCGCGTATGATAAAGGGTGTTTTTTTAGAGGTATAGAACTTCGAATCGAAATAAAACAGAAGAAAATCATTTTTATGTCCATCAATTTGGCTTTATTGGAAGGATAATTTTATGCCATTTATGTTTGAATATGATTTTGGGCGTGTGGCCTCCGCGGCTGGTTCGACTACACCATGTCTAGAGTTCCAAATTTAAACCACTTTTTCGAGCATTTGGGGCCGTATGTCGGCAATATCGCCAGAAATGTTGGCTTCCAAGTCTCGTAACGTTTCTGGTAAGTTGGCGTAGGCGACCGAATTCACATATCCAAAAAGAAAATAAGCGAAATTATGCGCTCACCGAATGTTTCCTTCAATAAATCGATGGTGACGTGCACTGTGTGGCATGTAGCGCCGTCTTGTTGGAACCACGTCTCATCCACATTCATGCCATCGAATTCGAGAACAAAATAGTCGGTTATCATTTCTCTATACCGGTCTCCATTAACGGTAACTGACTCTCCAGCATCATTTTGGAAGAAGTATGGCCCAATGACTCCACCAGCCCACAGAGCACACCAAATAGTCAGTTTTTGTGGACTTAATGGCGTCTCAAGTATGTCATCTGGATTCTCTTCAATCCAAATGCGGCAATTTTGCTGTTGACGTAGCCATTCAACCAAAAATGAGCCTCATCACTGAACAAAATTTTGCGATGAAAATCAGCATCGAGATCAATTTCGTGTTCGGCCTATTCAACAAAATAACGACGCATTGCACGGTCTCGCGGCTTAAATTCTTGCACAAACTGGATCTTAAGCCAAGATCTTCCAAAATCTTCCATAAAGCTCCAATTGCTGTGCACGATGGCGAATCGATACATTCGGGTCCTCTTCAACACTTTGCTCTACAGCGGCAATTGTTTCGTCGGTGCGCACTCTTGTGCACTGCGGATACGTATTGTCACATAGACCAAACGAAGTGTGAATACGATCCATGGTTAACCGAATTAATTGGTCTGAATTGGTCGACCATAAAATGGACGGATTATTTTCGAAATAAATTTACACGATTTGCAAGCGTTGTTAATTTGTCAACCTGTTCGTGATAAAATGCCAAACCAAACTGAACTTAAATGTCATTAGAGTTGCCCGATTTTACCAAAAAATTACAGTATTATCTCTATTCGGAAAACCAACCTCTAAAATAACATACATCGCCAGGACATCTATGAGGAGATGGGCTAATTCGGAATCATGTCCCCAAGTAGGTGACAACATGGAAGGCACGATGTTACCATCAACGGTCACTCCCCGCGTGCCGTGATACAAGCGTTCACGGCGATTGAAGAACAGGCCACATACGTTGGCTCGTCAGGTCGAGTCTAGATTAAATGTTCATACAAAGGAAAATCAAATAAAAATTCAACGATTTTCAAGACAGTTCTTATAGATTGCGAAAAAACCCTAGAAAATGGATACAAACTTTCACTTGACTTAAAATGTGTCAGGAATCTACAAAACGATTAGTAGAATTGTTTTAATTATTTTCGTATTCTCTGTTTATAAAATTAAGAAAAAAAAAAAACTAGAGTTCGTTTCTCCCTTATAGTGCTAACACACCGAAACGAAAACTGAGTTTTCGGCAAACAGTTTTCAAAAACCACTTTTAGAACTCTAACCAGATTTCGTTTGACATATCAATCAGCAGTGATACTAGCTGCAAAATTTTTGTATCAAATTATATTAATTGAATAAAATGAGTGATGGTTGTGTGTTGTAGAACGAGGGTAGACTCTGATTGGCTCTAGCTTGGCAATGCCTAGTGGTTGTAACTCTGACTACACATCAAGTGCTAATTTTTTAACTCCAAGTGGTAACCATCGGGTACTGGTCTAATCCAACCGGATTTGACTTACTAAACGATAAGCGCGAGTGTTGATAACACGGCGAAAAACAGCAACACTATCAACAGCCATACTACGCCTGCTGTCCCAGGCCAACCTAGAAAAAGCTGCTTCGACATATTCGGACAACAGGTTGTCTAGGAATTTCAAGGGTTATTCAGGCCCCTTGAACAGAGCTGGTGGCGGATGAACCGAAAGGCCAACGGCAGCGCTCAATCCCGTAGTGGATACTGATGGCCCCGTGTCCTAGGGGTATCTAATAAATTGGAACTGGCCCTACAGGTTGGGGGTTGTGCTTTGGGTTAACTACCCAACCATGGAAAAAATTTATGTTACCAAACAACTAATAGCCTCGGAGAGGACTGATTTATTGTTGACGACACGGCTTAATGTTAGTATCTGCACCTGGAATGTGAGAACATTACACAGGAGAGGTGCAAGCAAACAACTAGCGGAAGCCCTAAACTGCTACGTAGCAGACATAACTGCCATCCAGGAAATACCGATGGGAAGGACCGGGCAAAAAGAGGATGAAAAACTGTGACATCTACTACGGACCATGTTATAGTGGCAGAAACAGCGGCTATTCGGATGCGGATATCGAGGATATAGAGAGGTGCCACTCCAGGAACGATGTTCGCAAGTTTTACCAAATTGTAAAACGCAAAGCCAAGGATAAAAGGCTCGAACAGAATCCTTTCGAGATGTACAAGGAAATATCGTTGTTGAGACACAATCGATGCTGAGGACATGGAAAAACCACTTCTGCAGACTGCTAAACGGCGATGACGAACAACATTCCGCTGTCAGGCAGAACGAACCATTCAATATTGGCAACGACAGCTAAAACTGCCCACCATCCGACCTGAGTGAAAGGAGGAGATCTAAACCGAAGCTTAATAATTCTGCCGGAAATGACGGCCTTCCCCCGAGTTTTTTTTAAGCCGGCGGACATGACTTGGTAAGTACAATCCACCAACTCATAAGCCAAATCGGGTCGGAAAAAAGTATGCCTGAAGAATGGAACCTCAGCATCGTTTGCCCGATCCACAAAAAAGAAGACCCTCTAAATTGCGCCAACTACAGAGGCATAAGTCTCCTCAATATCGCCTACAAGATCCTATCTGCCGTAATATGTGAACGCCTGAAACCGTTTACCAACAACCTGATCGGACCTTATCAGTGTGGTTTGAGGCCAGGAAAGTCCACAACCGTTCAAATCTGCACACTTCGGCAGATCCTGTAAAAAACCCAAGAAGTCCAAATCTATACCCACCACCTATTCATCGATTTCAAAGCCACATACTACAGCATTTATAGAGACTAACTATGCAGAGCCATGTCTAGTTTTGTTATAACGCCCAAACTCGTCCGTTTGTGTAGGATGACGATGGAGAATTCTCGCTGCTCCATCAGGGTCGGACACGACCTCACTGACACATTCGACACCAAAGAAGGATTTAGGCAAGGCGATGCGCTGTCATGTGACTTCTTCAATCTGATTCTTGAGAGGATTGTGCAACACATGTAGAACGAATGGACCCCAATACTCTGTCTCGCAGAGTCTTCGATTCCAAGCCAGACGTCGGACGTAGTAGAGGAAGACCTCTTAAACTGGAGCGCACAAGTAGAAACCGACCTCAACCAACTTGGACTGCGCAACTGGAGGCAGTTAGCTAAGGACCGGGCTAATTTGAGAGACATGTTGGTTGAGGCCCAGGTTCATTTCGGACTGTAGCGCGACTTAAGTAAGTAAGCAAGTAGGTAAGAATTAATTGAGTTCAAATATGTTGAAAATAATATAAGCATTTGAAACTGAACAGAAACATATAAAAATTTTGACAATAATTTTCGACTCTCGAGCCCGCCGCTACAAAAAAAACGCAAACAAATGCTTTTACCCATAGCTCCACCAGGTACTCCTCGTCTTCCGCACACCAAATTTTCTTCTTTTTTTTTGCAATTTCCACCACCAATTGTCAGAAAAGCTTGTCTCAAATTCGCCGTTTGGAGTCAGCATAAAACAGAAGGTCCCGCAGTAGAGTAAGAAGAACACACTCACATATGAATGGTTGTGAGTAAGCTCGGCCCTGGGTACTAACGAGCCTGTTGCGCCAAAAATGTGTATTTGTAATCATTAAGCCATTGTCAATCCCATTATAAAAATTCTAAACATTATTCCCTTGCCACACTCAGAACAACACATCCGATGCCAATTCGTAAATTGAATATCCTTAATACATCGGCACGTTCTGGCAGTTTTGTACAAAAAGCAAACAAAAATTGAAATCAATGCAAGTCTGGGACAAAAAAAAAGACTTGTTTTTCACCCGCCAATAAAAGCGCTCCTCTACATGACTCCTTTCTCCCCTTACCCAAATTATGTCACACAATGCTCCGACACGTCGCTTTGAAAAAGAAAATCTACTTAAAGGACATGCCAAAAAGAAAAACTACATAGTTCCATCAGCGTGGAAAAAATAGTGTATGCTGAGAAATCCATTGATAACGTCACTCACCCACTACCAATTCAAGGAAAAAAGGACAAAAAAATCCATACCCGATCGTTTTTTTTTTTTTTGCTTCGTGCTGTATCCTTCTTCTTGATGGAGCACCATACACTGCTAGCATTTGCATTGCCAATGACTTCCCTCTAGATAGTTGGAGTGAAAAAAGTTCGTACGTGATGCTCTTTCTGGAGCTCATCCAGTGCAAGAAAGAAAAAAAAATGAATGTGTTACTACATGGAATCCCGACTGACTGACAGCAAACATAGGCAGCGCAGCAGCAGTTTCTCTATCAGCAACATCCAGCGCACATTATCTCCTGATCCCATCACTCGAACCCACTACTAGGCTAAGAAATGTCCTTCGGTATTTTTTTTTGTTTTCTTTTTGGCATGTCATATCAATATTTTTTTATTATTCCTTTCCTTGCGCGAAGTGCACTTTTTAATTTAATTTCCATTTTCGTCGTTGAATTATTTCTTGCCCGAGATTCACCATTCCCTTTTGTCGAGAAGGTGACAAAATTTCATAAAACCGTCATCATCATCGGCGTAAGAAAAAAAAATTTAATACACCATGTGCAAGGAGTGCGGAGTGAAATGTGACGTTACGCCATCCTATGCTGAGCCTGAGATGCGACACTATACACCATGCTCGCATCTATATACAATACGTTTCTTAACACTTGCGTTGCTTCAGCCAGAAGCAGTTCGCCTGTTGTTGTTGTGTGTGTCATCTTTGCCCCGCAGGATAAAATACGGAAAATGTAATTTTCTTTTTGAATCTCAGCGAGGTAACATCAACAGTACCACCAGTCCCAGGCAGTGCTCCAAAAGCTCTCCCAGAAACGACAACACACCACCAGAAGAAAGAGGATTCACACATGTCGAATGCCTTATGGAAGATTTTCACCAAATACGGTGTTTTATGCACCCCTAAGGGCCAACAACAAAACACACACACACGCAAAAAAAAACCGGAGCACAAAAATATCCTCGGCACAAGATGTCTGCTGCCATCTCGACATCCGATGGCGAAAAAATTGAAAAATGTTGAGCGACACAGTCGAGCCATTGAAAAAATAAGAAACTATAGCTCCCAATGGGTGTAAGCTGGTGAGGACATGTGGGACACTGTACGGTACAGGAGTAGGCGACTATATATTATAAATATATGAATTTCTTTTTTATCTACCAACGTTCATTTTGAAGATGTGAAGACAAGCAGTTTGATATAGATAGGTATAGTGCGCTATGGCTATGGAGGATGTGCGAACACTAAAGAGCATTATCTAATATGTAGGAAAATGGAAATATTTCTCAAGAGAGTAAACGGTTCTTATTTTTTGTTTGAGATATTTTAACGGAATTTATGCCATCAAGGTCGAATATGCGAAGCGGGTGTGTAACTCGGAGGGAGGAAAAGTCCTGAAAATGCCATCACAAATTAAAGGAACTTTTCAAGTCGAAAATCTTGTGCTAAGACCATAAGAAGTGGCTTACTATCGGATTGCTTATCATTTTGGGTGAAACGTAGATAATGTGGTTGGCCTCGAGTTATGCGTGTGAAAATGGTATATACATCAGGTTAACTACATTTTGTGTTCAAGGGCAATAATTATGTACAGCGACATTTGTATCTGCACCTGGAATGTGAGAATATTAAACAGGAGAGGTGCAAGATAACAACTAGCGGAAGCCCTAAACTGCTACAAAGTAGACATTACTACCATCCAGGGAATATGATGGGATGGGCCGGGAAAAAAGAGAATGAAAAACTGTGACATCTACTACGGACTGTGTTATAGTGAGCAGAAACAGCGGCTATTCGGATGCGGATTTGTTATAAGTGCCAGACTTATGCAAGAAGTCTTATGTTTCCAAGACATTAGCGAACGCATTGTAACAATCCGCGTCAAGGTGAAATTCGCCAACATAAGCCTTATATGCACTCACGCCCCAACGGAGGAAAAATATGATATAGCTAAGGACTGCTTCTATGAGCTCCTTGACAAAACCTATGAGCGACTTCCGAAGTACGACGTTAAAATTGTTCTGGAAAATTTTAACGCAAAGGTAAGAAGATAAGACATCTCTAGCAGTTTTGTCGAAAAACATAAAACATAGCCTACACGACAAACGTCTGGTAACGGACTTAAGCTAATTGAATTAGCTACGGAACGAAATACCACTCTAGCCAGCACACGGTTTCCTAACCTCGATATCCATAAGGAGACATGCCGGTCTCCAGATTAATGAACGGTCGACCAAATTGATTCCATTGCAATAGACAAGAGGCACGCACCCAGTATATTTGATGTCCGAACATTCCGAGGAGCTAACCTCGACTCGGATCACTACCTTCTTGTAGCCAAGGTAAGAATGCAGATAAACAACATGCCACAACAATCCAGAAATACTGTGAAAAAATTAAATGTCGAAATACTTCAATCGCAAGAGTTCGCCAAGACCTTCGCTTCACGCATTAACCTTAACCTCTCTATTAACACCATACCATCAGCATCGAATTTTGAAAAACAATGGCACCATACAACAGCAAGAGACCCCTGGTTTGATGAGGAATACCGATAGATGCTCGCATCCAAGAACAAGGCCTATAAGGCTAAGCTGCAGGTGAAGACGAGAGCTGCCATTGAGCTCTATAGGTAGGGAAGAAGGGAAGAACACCGGCTTTTTAAAAAAAAAGGAAACAAAAAGCAAGAAAAGCGCGTGATCGAGGACATCAAGAGGTGCCACTCCTGGAACCATGTTCGCAAGTTGTACAAAAGTGCTAAAACGTCAAAGCCAAGGATAAAATGCTCGAACAGAATCCTGTCGAGATGAACAAGGAAATAACTCTGTTGAGACACAGTCGATGCTGAGGATATGGAAGAACCACTTCTTCTGACTTTAAAACGGCGATGACGAAAAACATTCCGCTGTCAGGCAGAGCGAACCATCCAATATTGGCAGCAACAACGAAAACTGCCAACCACTCGACCTGAGTGAAGTGAGGATAGCAATATCTAAGCTCAAGCTTATTAAGGACGGCAGAAATGACGGCCTCCCAGCTTAGCTTTATAAAGCGGGCAGAGATAATTTTGTAAGTAAAATCCACTAACTCATAAACCAAATCTGGTCGGAAGAAAGTATGCCTGAAGAATCGTTTGTCCGATCCACAAAAAAGGAGACCCTCTAAACTGCGCCAACTACAGATGCATAAGTCAACATCGCCTTCAAGATCCTGTCTGTCGTAATATGTGAACTCCTGAAACCGTTTAACAACAACCTGAGCCCTTATCAGTGTGGTTTTAGGCCAGAAAACTCCACATCCGATAGAATTTTTAACACTTCGGCAGATCCTGGAAAAAACCCAAGATGTCCAAATCGGTACCAACCACCTATTCATCGATTTCAAGGACGCATACTACAGCATTTATAGAGACGAACTATACAGAGCCATGCCTAGTTTTGGTTTACCGCCCAAACTTGTCCGTTTGTGTAGGTTGACGATGGAGAATTGTTGAGGTAGTACAGGACTTTGTCTCTCTCGACTCCGCTATTAACTCTGACAACACCAAATTAAACGAAGAATTACTCTGGCCAACCGCGGTTTCTTCGGGCTAAGAAGGCAATTCAGTAGTAAAGCCCTCACTTGAACTACTAAGGAGATCCTATATAAGACCCTGATCATCCCAGTCCTGCTCTTCTGCCTTGAAGCATGGACCATCTCAGAGGCGGATGAAGAAAACCTCGAAATATCTTCGGTCCCGTTTGCGTTGGCGGCCTATGGAGTCGAAGATTCAACCAAGAACTGTACGATGACATGTAGAACAAATGGCCACCAACACTCCGACTCGTATAGTCTTCAATTCCCAGCCATACGCCGGACGCAAAAGAGTAAGACCTTGCATTAAGTGGGGCGCACTCAATACCAAAAATCTTTATTACAAACCAATTCACATTAAAAACTGCGTTCCCGTGTGGATTAACATCAAACCAGGATAACATTGTGCGCGCAAGTGTAATGTAACATATAATTCTCGGCATTATCCCTATTTTTAGCTTTTCTCGCATAGAAAAAAAAAACACCTTAACAAAAAAAAAAAACTACAAACCATCACATATACTTCTGCTCAACCAACCTGTGTATACACCTGACATTTCCCTTCATCCTGTCATATTTTTCTAGGACATACTTCATCAGAAAATACCACCAACGCACTAAGGCAGGTTGAGGAAGCACACATCTTTTGAAATATACTCGCAGTATTGGGAAATAAATTTTCGTAATGGGGTTTCCCCCGCGTCACCTCAAAGCACACATACAACACACATTTATCTCAAACACTGATACCGCCCTCCCGTATTTGATGTGGGTTTACAAGATAAAGGAATTTCACAACTCAGTTACGTGTCGTGTGGATATTTTCATATTTTCATCATCACATTACAAGTATCTGTGAGGTTTGTCTTTCATTCCGGTATTCGTTTGCCATGGCAGAAATCAACTTTTCCGGTACGGTGCTGTATACCAATGTAATTCACTTAAAAATATTTTTCAACACAAAATTTATGCTAACATTGGAATTTTTTCCATCCCACCCCCTATGCGGACTTTGTAAATTTGATGGAAATACCCAGAGATGAGGCGAAAAGGAAAACCCCCCACGTCGACAACGAGGACGACGTAAACATCGCGGCTTAGACATATTTCATAGCGTGGAATCAGATCCTTCCTTTTGCATTTTCTTTGAAAAATCTTTGAGATGTTGATGGAGGTGCGTGTGCTATGGTAGGGTGAAACCGTCGAAGGTTGTAGCTTTCAGATAGAAATTTCGAAAATTTTCAGATCTTAGGGAGCTGTTTTATTTTTTGGTCCCCCTTTTCTGAGGGTACCATCATATTTTTCAGACTCTCATTTTGATAGTAATCGTGTTAGAGACGAGCAGGTTTTCGTAGATAAATTCACCCCCATCCCTTACCCGATTTGTTGGAAACATGAATAATGTGAAATCAATTTCGAGCAGAGTGGTGTCTCCGAGAGATACCCAGTTATGGAATACATTTTCATACTTTTTCCCTCATTTGTTTCAATTTACTCGCTGAATGTGTAATAAATTTTATTTCAAGTGTATCTGCGGTTCGGAGGGAATTATAAGAAAAATGAATTTGCGATATCGCTTTATGAATGTGTGTGTGAAATAAAATTACAGATGTTGTGATTTCCTGTCCCCTCTCTGGAATGGATACATATGTTTTTTTTTTTTTTGATGAAAATCACATGGGAAAGCGGAAGAAAATCCATTAATCCAATTTAAAATTGATTTCTGATAGGATGGGGATGGCTTCGTATCGAGAAATATGTCAATTTGTCACGTGTCACGTGAGAATGAGTAATGTAAATTGGATTTGTATCACTGCAATAAATATGACAACTGGCATAAATGTGAGCACTTAATATTGAAATAGGCGTGCTAACAATTTAATGTGATTAAGATATGTTAATTCCATGGTGCCAGCAAGAAAGATGAGGACACACAAGCTATAGCTGGATAGTGTGATAGGCTTATTAGAAACATATTAAGAGTTGGTTGGATCCTAAAATATACCGATAAGACCTTAACCCTCTGATGACGAATGGGACACATAAGTCCCATAATATTTTTATCCCCCCGTGAACAGTTTAGACCTCAATTGAAATTACCACGAATGGGACATATATAACCCTTTTTTTGTAGTACGAGGAGAAACAATTTAGATTTTGGGGTTGATGGTATTCCCCTGTTAAAGTAAAAAAAAAAATTACTGCATTTGTAAGTCCATTGCTTAAGGTATTTAATCTCTCTCTTCAGTTGGGTATTTTCCTCGAGTTGGTTTTATCGTTCCAATTTTTAAATATGGATCTCGAAGCAAAGTAAAAAATTGTAGACCTTTTTCAAAAGTTTCAAAAACTTCAGGAAAAAAAAGTTCAAGACGAAATTTACTTTTAAGTCCAAAATGGTATTAGTCATCCTCAACACGGGTTAGTTACAAGTAGATCCACGACCACAAATCATACACTGTTTACTAAATATACCCTTGAGAGTCTTGAAGCAGGTACATAAATGGGTGTTTTTTTTATTTCTCTAAAGCTTTCGATAAGTTGGATCACAAAAAACTTCTGAAAAAATCAATGCTGTAGGTATTTACACAAGACTCAGTAAGTGGTTGTCGTATTATTGAACAAATCGAAAACAAATAGTCAAACTGTCAGTGTTAACAGTGGTGTAGCTCAAGGAAGTCATTTAGGTACTCTTCTCTTTATATTATTCACTAATGACATACCTGGCGGGCTCATTGGTGTGATTGTTAGAGCGATGAAATGCCGCGCAGAAGGTCTTGGCTCGATTCCCAGCCATAGCAACACCTAAATGATTTTTCATTGGCCCTCCAAACTTGATGATCTGCCAAATCATCCGAAAAGTATCAATTGTCAAGAAAAGCTTAACTCAAATTCGCTGCTCTGAGTCGGCATAAGACAGGAGGTCCCAATCATCGTGCAGGTACACACGCACACAGGACTGGTTGTCAGTTAGCTCGGCCCTGGGTACTAACGAACCTGTTACGCCAAAAATTTGTATTTGTAATGACATAACTTTTTTTATTAAACATACTAAATGCTTAGAATATCCCGATGATTTGAAGCTCCTGCCTCTGCCCCTGAATTGTTGTACATTGTTCAAAAACGTCTTCTGAAAGTTCGTACCATTGTACGCTTATTCTGTAACATAAAAGGTTTTGCTATTGCGTTGCTCTTGCCGATTTTAGATGGTTTTAGGTTAGGAAAGTCCACAACCGATCAAATTTTCTGACTTCGGCAGATTCTGGAAAAACCCAAGAAGTCCAAATCGATACCCAACATCTATTCATCGACTTCAAAACCGGTAGCTTATGTATACCGTAGATGACGATGGAGAATTCTCGCTGCTCCATCTGGGTCGGAAACGATCTCACCAATACGTTCGATACAAAAAAAGAAGAATTTAGGCAAGTCGATGCACTGTCACGTAACTTCTTCAACTTGATTCTTGTGGGGATTGGGAAAAACTCCCAAGCCAACACCAGAGGCACTGTTTTTCAAAACTCGGTGCAACTACTAACATACGCCGACGATATCGACATCATTGTTTGCTAGTATAGATAAGGAAGCGACAAAACTGAGTTTAGCTCGCTTGCTAGTATAGAGAAGGAAGCGGCAAAACTTAGTTTAGCAGTAAATGAGGGTAAGGCTTAGAATATGCTGTCAACACGAAAGGACACACAACATCGTCGAATTGGACATAACGTCACCACTGACAGATATAAGTTTGGGGTAGTGCGCGACTTTATCTACTTCGGTTCCGCTATTAACTCTGACAACAACATCTCGTCAGAAATTTAAGACGATTTACTCTAGTCAACCGCTGTTTCTTCGGGCTAAGACCCTGAACATCCCAGGAGTGGGATAATCAGGGTATTATATAGGATTTCCTTAGTAGTTTGAGTGAAGGCTGTACTACTGATTTGTACATCCTTCACTCGAACTACTAAGGAAATCCTGGACACCAATAGTCGGAGAGTCTTCGATTCCCAGCCAGACGTCGGACGCAGTAGCGGACCTCAACCAATTTGGAGTGCACAACTGGAGGAAGTTAGCTAAGGACCGGGCTAATTGCTTGTGGCACAGGTTCATATCGGACAGTAACGTTAATTAAGTAAGTTACGTTGTGGCAATTTCTTCAACCGTTTTTCAACCGTTTCCGTGTATGTACCAAAGTCGTTCTACCCTTTCCCAATGTAACAATTTTGTAACGAATTTTGTAACATAGAGAAATAATTTCGATAGATGTACCTCAAACTCGATTTAGCCATTGTCTGTCTGTCTGTCCGTCCGGCTATGTGTCAGCAATTATTTGGCCTTAAATTTTAAGCTAGATGATTTAAATTTGATAAATAGACTCCCGACATACATAGACACCGACGATGCAGAATAAGTGCAATCATTTTCAAAATCAGTCCACAGTCAAATCGTATGAAATTAAAAAAAAATGTCTGAGCAGGATATATAGATTTTGCCACTGTCTGTAGTTCGTATATAAAACATTTTAGCCACATCCACTTTTTTTGGATGGTTTAAAAAAAAAAACAATTTTCAGCAAAAGTTAAGTAAAATTCGAAACAAATGTTATGAAAATAACTTTGAAAACAATCTAAGAAGCATTTGGGCCATATATCACTTTTTAATTTAGAACCACTTTTTGGGGCCGATTTCCTACAGAAGCGTTTTTTATACTCTACATCAATGGTTCCTATTTTGTCTCCAAACAAGTTACCAAAACGAACACCAGAGAGAACTATATGTTTAGTTTTGGGTGATATTTTTAATTTTTTTAATTTGAAAAAAAAATTAATTATTTTAATGGCGGGGTGAAAAAAAATGATGCTGCCAAATGGGTGGTCAGCCAAAAAAGTTTGGGAATTTATGCTCTACACCAGCGTTTCCCAAAGTGTGCTCCGCGGAGCACTTGGTGCTCCCCGCGCAAAATAAAAAAAAACGAAATAGCAAAATTCCATTACACTAGTGACTATTTCATTTTGTGCTTCTGAACTTGTCATTTCAATCGCAGCAATTGAATTGAAATGCTCATTTAAAAGAAGTCAATACATACAAACAAACTAAAAAATAATTCATGTAAAAAGATGTGGGAATCCCCGACAAATGAAAATTATTAAGGAGACCTACCAGAGACGACCATATACGCTGACGCCAACTGAAATTTGTACTAGGACGACGTTTCTCTGGTTTTAAACGCGCCCAATAGATGGTTTTTGTTGGATCGGTATCTATTTATACAGGTTAAAAAGAATCGTAATGCGGTGTATTTAATCTATATTTTCCTTTAAGTGCGTGAATTTTACTTTTTTTTTTGTACATTAATGTGACTCTGTGGATCTATCGACGTGAAAAGATCAAAAGATCGTGAGAGACCAAAAATAATAGGTACTATGGATCGCTGGCTAAAGTCTGGGTCTTTAAAAATAACCGCTGAAAGCTCCTTAACAGCACCCCCAGTAGTTACTAAAGAGCCAGCAACTGGCAGGTACATAATACAAAACCATTATGTTTATTCATAAAGGGAAGTTTCCTATCGCTAGAACCGCATTTGTATTAGATGCGTTTTGTTGGATTTATATCAATTCAGATTTGTGAATTTGCTCATTTTCCATTTATTGTTCTATTCTAGAGCCAAGGAAAATGACGCAATAGAGACAGCGGCGTCAGAACTTTCTGAAGAATTTGAGGCAGACAATGTGGCTAGTACTAGTTCTATGGTGATCAGTACTGCAGAAAAAAAAAACAGTAAAGAGGAAGTATACCACGATTCATATTTAAATCTTGAATTTGCTGAGACAAGTGACAACAAACCCCAATGCGTAATTTGCGGCAAAGTGTTACCGAATAGTGCGATGTTTCCAGCAAAAATGAAACGTCATTTTGAGGGGATTCATCCAGATTGCAAAAGCAAACCGACTGATTTTTTTAAAAGGAAGTATGGTGAACTTACAAAATATCAAACAATTATTACTAACCACTCAAAGACAATGAACGAAAATGCGTTGATGGCGTCCTAATTAGTGAGTATCCGAGTTGCGTAAACTGGCGAAGCCCATACAATCACTGAAAACTTAATCATGCCATGCGTTAAGGACATTGTTGAGTGTATGTTGGGTGAAAAGGCCAAAAAATTAGTTGACACCGTTCCTTTGTCAAATAACACAATATCACGAAGAATCGGAGACTTAACAGAGAATTTCAAAACTACTTTACTTTCGCTAATAAAAGTCACAAAGTTTTCACTGCAAATGGATGAGTCAACAGATGTTGCAGGGTTGGCTATTTTAATAGTATTTGTGCGCTACCAATACCAACAGTCTTTTCAAGAAGATCTGCTTTTCTGCAAGCCGTTGGAAACTACAACAACTGGTGCTGAAATTTTTAAATTAATAGACAATTTCTTTATTGTCAATTATATCCCATGGGTTAACTGCGTGGATGTGTGCACAGACGGTGCCAAGGCCATGACTGGAAAAACATCCGGTGCCGTCTCAAGAATTAAACAAAATGCCAAGGAATGCAGCAGTAGTCTTTGCGTTCTACACCGCCATGCCCTTGCAATGAAAAAAATTCCACTCTCCTAAAAAGAGGTCTTAGACGAAAGCGTGAAAATAATTGACTTTATTTAATCTCGACCTAAGAATTCAAGGCAATTCAAAGTATTGTGCGATTAAATGGGTAGTCTACATACGTCTTTACTTCTTCAAGCAGAAGTAAGGTGGCTTTCTCGCGGCAAAACACTGACGCGGCTTTTCGAAATGAGGGCTGAAGTCAGAACCTTCCTTATGAACGACAACTTTGATTTGGGCGACAGATTGTGTAATGAGCGTTGGCTCTTGAAATTATCGTATCTAGCCGATATTTTAAAAAAATCAAATGATTTGAGTAACTGTTTTCGATGCCAGTGACAAGGTCGAAGCATTAAAAAAGAAAATCAAGTTTTGGGCGAAATCTTTAAAAAATCAAAACCTAGACAGCTTTCCAACGGTCAGCGAATGTAAGGAGGAAATAGATTTGGGTATTCCTGACGACATTTTAAATGAGTTTCATTTACATCTGCTAAGTTTGCTCGAAAACTTCCAAAGCTACTTTCCGGAAGAATACCATTCAAACATTAAAGAAAATGTGTGGGTTGCAGACCCGTACTCCGCCGCGTTGGTAAAGCTAGCATCTCTGACATCGTTGCAGTTTGAGTGCTTAATTGATTTGACATCAGATTCTTCTTTAAAGGCAAATTTTGAAACTAAGAAGTCTTTATCAGAATTCTGGTGTATGTTGAAGGACGAATTCAAAATTTTGTCAAACAGAGCCAAAAAAATTCTTCTGACGTTTGCAACAACATACATGTGCTAATCAGGATTCTCCACCTACGTTGGAACCAAAACAAAACATAGATCCCGTCTCGATGCAGAGCCAGATATTCGGTTGCAGTTGTCCAAAATTCAACCAGATATAAAAGTATTATTCTCGCTAGATATTGAATTCCTTATGTTCTTTAATAAACATTGATCTTGTTTTTTTCGTTGATGTTACTTGTTTTACTTGAATTTAATAAAATATAAAAAAAATTGAGTATTGCATTTTTACACATAAATAACTGCGAAAATAGCGTAAGTGTAACGAAGTGCTCCGCGAGGAATATTTGACCTAAAAAGTGCTCCTCGACCAAAAAAGATTGGGAGCCGCTGCTCTCTAATAGAAAAACGTTGTTTGACATACTGTTAAATAGTTTGATAAACTATCTGAGCAGCATTTGGTGAAAATGCTATTCCTACGGTTTGGGGATGTTTATATGGATGAAATGGATAGGGTATTCAACGATTAGCACAGCGGATTGTAGGCTTCATTCTTTGTATATATAAATCAATGGGTAGGCATTAAACTTCGTTTCTTTTATCAGTTGCTTTTATATAAGAAATTTTGTGATGTACCCGTAATAAAGAGACATTTTCATCTACTCCAAAAATTGGATTTCTGTGTTCCAAATGATCGGTTTTTCAGTGATGAAACCGATGGTGACCGCAGTTTTTTTCAGTTTTTACAGAAAAAAAAAAACAATTTCATCTCCTTTCACTGCATAAAATTCTTGTTACTTTGAATGTATCGTATTTTGGTTCAACTAATACTTAGCACACTATCCGACGGTGAAAAACTACAATTAATCCATCAGATAATACCTACGCTCATTGGTTTGGGGTATAAAACACTTTTTGCAACAGGAAACTCACAAATTGCATTCACAATTACTAACGCATTATGTTCGACATTTTGTAATTAAAATCGAGCAGTCAGCATATTTCCGCAAACATATTGGATGCATAATTAAAAAGGCCATTAGTCTTGTTTTAAGTGATTGCCATCAGCAAGCCACGTCTCAGATGTGTAAACAAAACACCTAATGCCAAATGCATTTCCAATTTCTATTTTCACTAATTAAATAGCCCACTGGGATTTGCCGCCATCCCAATCGACTGGTACCGATGTGCGTACGGGGTAAGTTAATTACATTTATTTCTATACCCAATACTGGGTTAATTCAGAGTGCTGGGGGGTTGAAGGGATGGCAAAACAAAAGTTTGCAGTCAACTTTCCCTTCCCCATTCACCCATTTGGCTCATTTTAGATATGACGATAGGTAGATATACCGTCTACCTATACAAAGAGTCCATCCACTCGCAAACGCACAGAAATGGGATACGACCTGATGATGCTGTATGCCAATCGGTATAAATCCCTGAGGGATTTCCTATTGCGTACCATATAATAATTGAGTTTTTGGACAGAGTTTCACAAAATCAATAGTATGTCAATTGAAAGTGGCTACTAGGCACTATCCTTTTTTTACTGTCCATACAAAACATACCGTTCGCATTTATCAACCGAAAAAAGGTTTTTTTTTTTTTGTTAAATTTTTAATGGAGTTAGTTTTGCAGTTAGTAAATTGAGTTTAGTTTTTTCTACTTCAAAAAAGAATGAATAAATAAAAATATTAATTCAGAAGAGATCCACTTTTAGCCATCAATTCGATATCCTCTCTGAATATTGGGTATCCTGTGAGTGTGTACTTTCTGATGACCATCCTCCCGCAATGATACGTATTGAAACATAATTCACTTGTCCCGATCGAAACAGGAAATGGGGTACAGAATGCACTCACAGGGAGCCACAAAAAATAATAATAATTGACATACATTTGTCCCGCATTGCAGTTGTATGTCATTTATTTATTTATATTTATATTAAGGGATTTGTGGGAAAAGTAAATAATAAAAGTTGGACATTTTTTCCCCCCATTTTTGGTCGTGTGTTCAGTGGGGGACAGAAGTTGAACATCTGACATCAGAGCCATCAATTCCTATCTTTATATGGTACCTACTTTCTGTTTTCCTCCGTCTGTCTGTCGGCTCCGAATGTATCCTGTTTTTATCCCAATAACAATTTGCGAATTGAAATACATTTTCTGTTCTTTTTTGTTTGCTGGAAGGTACATTTTTATAGTTATCGACATTTTCAGGTTTTAGGTCGTCAGGAGCGGTGCAAAAAATCTATCTAGAGTATCAAGAATCATCAAAAAAATTCGCATAATTGAGATGCTTTCAGAATCTTTCATTTGATTTTTGCTGCAATTCTTTAGAAAGGGACGAGATTATTCTTAGAACTGCACAAACGCCTCACGTTAATGGGCCATTATGTGAGGAGAATTCTCCTTGATAAGAACTAATTTGCAAGAGACAAAGCAAAAGGATTGAGATAATAGAGAAATCTGATAATGAAGGGGGTATTAGTTAAAGTGTTAATAATTATTTACCCTCATTTTTTTATGAGCGAATCGAGACAATTTAAGAAAAAGTCTTGTTAAAACCAACGTGAAACCAATAGCGAATATTGCGCGGGAGCGGGAACTTCTATCCATTCTCACCAAACGCGAGGCGGGAGCGAACCTTTTATTTATTTATAACTGATTTTTAAGAGTTAAATTATAGGTTGGCAGCACTGGTTAGTAATGGCGTACAAACGTTATCTTT
Organism: Rhingia rostrata; assembly: GCA_949824845.1. Classification (NCBI taxonomy): domain Eukaryota; kingdom Metazoa; phylum Arthropoda; class Insecta; order Diptera; family Syrphidae; genus Rhingia; species Rhingia rostrata. The sequence continues at coordinate 38,336,338 of OX463756.1, read as the reverse complement.
CAAAGTGAAAAGTTTTCAATATACTCTGCCATTTAGCCATGGAAAGACTTACAAAGGAAAAACGATTGCAATTTGCTCTGTGAAAAATCTGCACCATTTGTTACGACCATATTATGGTCATCACAGTCGACCTGGTGAATCAACAAGTCGTGCTGTTAGCACCAAATTTCTCAACAAATTTACTTTATTGAACATTAAACCATCGACTCGCATGCGTACTGTGCGTACCGCAGTCGTAGCGTCCAATGTTAGTGAAGATCGTGAAATGTCAATTCGTCGCCGTTCTCAGTAATTGGGCATGTGTTACTCAACCACACTGAAAATTTTACCTGTCGATTTGGGTTTCAAATCCTATAAAATTCAACTTGTGCAAGAATTGAAGCCGAATGACCAACCACGACATCTAATTTTTGGTGAATGGGCCTTAAAACAGCTGCATGAAAATCCGCTGATTTATCGAAAAGCTGTGTTCAGCGATGAGGCTCATTTATTTTAATTACAGAGTGCAAAATTGAACAATACCAGCTTTTTTTTTAAATTTCCAACAGCTTTTCCACTGACACCATCTTCGAAGTACTATAACGCACGAGGTACTGCAAAAATATAGTACATGCAGCGAACCAGCAAAATAGCGCTACAATACAGCTCTCGCCTCACCGAGTACGCAGCTATTTGCATGGGCCATACCCTGCAATGTATTTATTTTCCAAGGGAATTTCGCTTCCGCTCCCGCACCTAAGGTTCGTGTTGGTTTGAGTAGGCCTTAAATTCGATTTTACCTGAAAAACGGACTTGCCCTCTTGTTACTTCAACATTCACAAACGTTTGCAGCTTTTCTGTTTTTTTTGTTTAGAAAATCATTTTAACGGATTGATTAGTTTCCACACTTGTATCTGTGTACATTGAGTACATACATACCTGGAAAGAAAAAAAAATTGATTAATTGACATGTTTTTCTGACGTTTTAAATCGAGATTTATTTTTTTCTTATAAGAAATGCCTAAGGACCTTGTGCATTACAACAAATATATAAACATTAGCATCCACATCTAGAAAAGAAAAATCGTTGTCCTTGATGGATTTTTATGAATTCCAGCAACGTTGTTATGAGGTGTCGCTTAACTCAACCCTCTAACCGACAAACTAGTAAAAATGAAAAAAAATGTTTGATAATTTTGTCTAGGGTAATTATGAATAAAAAAACATTCAGAAGTAATTTCGTAAATTAATTTTTGAGCCAGGTAAAAAATGTGTAGAGTGCCGCATGGCACTGTTACGGGGTTAGGTTATGAAAAACAGGGATGTTAACATTTTTATCCATGATTTTTTTTTATTTTAAAATAAGCAAAATAAACAATTAAAATCCAAAAAAACATGATGAGAAAAAAAAATATGTTTCTTCTTACCATGGTATTCCAAAAAAAAAAGGTTTTTAAGATTCGAGCAGTAAAAAAATGAAGGTTGCATTTGGAGCAAACGCATTGTGTTTTAGAATCGCAATCTGAGTCGATATAGCCATGTCTGTCTGTAAGTCCATCCGATTTTATGGCCTTGAATTTTGAGCTTAGGTAATGAAATTTGGTGTATAGACTCTCTTTCCAACAAAGCAGAAAAATTGTAAACAGTTTAAAAATCCGCCAACTGCCACGCCCACTTATAAGAAAAACGTTATTTCTGGCTAAACAATAAAGAATTTGGAAAAAGTTTGTGAACAAGATATTTAGACAACCGTAGTATCTTTATTTCGCTTATACACACAGCTTTGTCACGGCCACTTTTTGAGGGATAAAAAAACCATTTCCGTTTTAAGGGAATTTGAAAATGCTTTCGATGCAAAAACATTAATAAAGTTAATATGAGCATATGACAATAACAGACTTTGATAAAATGTTTGAACAATATGTTGTGACAATTTCAATTTCTATATTTCTTCGTCATAAAGCCCACATTTTTGGGATATTTATTTTAGGGATAGGATGGGATAGGGTATTATATGATCCGCACATCGGATTGTAGCCTTCTCATAAGTTTGCTAACTTTTGAACTATCTGGTTGTTAATCTTTTTGCGGAGTTGCCGATTGCGATGTTATTGGCCGGGTGCTTGGCCCTGGCGGCCGATCAGCGGAACGTTCTTTTGTGTATGTTACAAAATCAGCAGCAATTTCTTCCCGAAATTGAGGTAACTCTAGAGATTCTTTATCTTCAGCTGAAATATTGCATGAATATTGCACGAATGCATAAGCATTCGTTGTTGCCGTATCGATGAAATGGTCAAATCGCGTGTTTTGCTCGAATGTGGTAACGATTCATATCGTCGACCTCGACATATTCTTTTGTTTTTCGATCATAACGTGCTACTATCACACACATTTTTTGTCCTTACTCAAGACAGGTTGGTTTGATAATCCCGAAAATTCAAAAGCCCAAAAACGAAATCCCAAAGATGCATAAGCATTCGTTGTTGCCATATCGATGAAATGGTTAGTCGCGTGTTTTGCTCGAATGTGGTAACGATTCATATCGTCGACCTCAACATATTCTTTTGTTTTTCGATCATAAAGTGCTACTATCACACACATTTTTTGTCCTTAGTCAAGACAGGTTGGGATGATAATCCCGAAAACTCAAAAGCCCAAAAACGAAATCCCAAAGATGTATATAATTCATTTTTTTGGAATTTCCTCTTCGGAATTTTTTATTTTATTTTGAATATAAAACAGACAACTGATGGTTTATTTTGGTTAGCGTACGTGTTGGAAGCTCTTACAAATCGCAATGTGCGTTCAGTTGTGTTGATTGATATCAGTCAATGGTTAATTGAATTAAAATTCGACATATATTGTTTCAAAAATGTTTTTTGTTAATTAGACCCGACCTTTTTTTGGTTTGTCTTATTAATATGACGTTTGTTATATTTTTTAACACTTAAAAATGTTTTTTTTTTCAAATTTTTGATTGTTCATATAATATTCTTTTCGGGATTTCGGACTTTCGGTATTTCGTTTTCGGGATTCTGTCCGACTCGCTCTCAAGACATTGCTGATATCAACAAATTTCCATAAATTCTGTCGAGGATCTTCCTGGTTCGTTTTCGGTTGCATTATCCGTAGGATGCTTACAATTTTTAATTCGGTTGAATCGTATGTTTCCAAGATTGTAATTTCCTCTTGCACGCAAATAAACCAACAAGGGCAGCTACGCCTGAATAACATTATTCCTCTATTAGGCGTTAAAATTTAATTCCCACAAGTAATTATTTCTGTAGGCCTTATATAGTTTTTGTGCGTGGAGGTTGAGCATTTTTGCAGTGGATTGTTTGGTTAGAAACCTGCATAAGACATTTTGCAGGACAATTCACAAGCATAACCGAAATTATGATGGTTTAACACTTCTGTAAGATTTTTTTTTAGTTTGCCGAGATGTGTGTACATTCACCATACGTTAAGATGTTGCGATAGAGCTTTGCACTAAGTTAATCCGAAGCATAACATATATAGAGCTTGAGAATAAATTCATAGAAAATCTATCTTAAGACAAAAATTCCAGGTTTCGATTCCCATTCGAAGCTGCAAAATTATTGATTTTCATAATTTTTTTTAATACCAAAAAAAAGTGTTTCACGATTCGTTTCTCAATAAATTTGAATTTAATTCAGATGCCAATTTCAAAGCTATAACTGATTTATATGTCGAATATGTTGGTAATTATAGAGTTTATCCAACAAGTGCTGTGTTTTTCTATTGCGTTTACTATGTTTGCGCTCAGACCCAAACTATGCGTATTTGGATCTCGTCTTTTTTTGTAGATGATCATGCTAACTATACCGCCCATTCAAATGTCTACATCCCGTGGATCCCCTTACCAGTAACTTTTGTGTTTGCTTGGTGCGTTTACTATGTTATTGGTTGGGGTCATTTCTTGAAGACGATCGCACCTTCTTAAACTAAAGACATGGTTCAAGTACTTCTTTCTTTTTACAGGATTTTCATGTATCAGAGTACAGCCTAGTGGATAGCGTGTTAAACTAAGATTAGAAAGTTTTTCAAAATTTCTTGGGAAACATTATATAGTTCATACTTTTATATATTAGATTACGGGCCGAAAGGCATAACAATTAAGTTGTTAAGTTGTAATTAAGAGCGCCCGCATAGGGGCCAGTAAATTAGTTGAGTAGTACATAAGAAGGCTAGATTTTCATTATTTTTTGTCTTGCATAGTTTTAAGTTGAATTCAAATAAAAAAATAATTCAAACAAAAAAAAAATTGGAGAAAGCTACAATCCGCTGTGCGGATCTTTGAAAACCCTATACCATACCATCCCATCTTTAAAACTCATATCCCCAAAAAAGTTGACGTGACTTAAAACCTTAGGGGGTGAAATATAGAAAATGACACTGTCACCACAAATTTTACAGATAAAACTTATAGTTCAACAAAGAACAAGGTTTTCCTCGTACATATGCTATGGGGTAAGGTATAAAAATGTTTTTATAGAACGCCCTTAAAGAGTGGGCGTGGGTTAAAATGATCTGTAGACGAAATGTTTATATTAATATTACCAATGATTTTGCATAGACAGTTTCTTTCGAATATTTTTAAATTTAACCGATAAAAAATTTGTTTTACAGAAAACTCCCAAAAAAGTGCGCATGGGAAAAACCCTTTCATATATTAAATATAGATATTGGGTCTGTCTACGTATGTTGTTGAGGCTTTTTCTCAAAATTCCCTAACGTTTGGCCCGAAACCATGTTATTCTAAAAAGTGGGCTTGTCAGTGTGCGTATTTCAACAACGCTTACACTTTTTCTGCTTCATTGTATAGAGAGGCTATGCACCAAATTTTAACACTCTACCTCAAACTTACGGCCATAAAAATATGTGACACACAGACGGATAGATGGACTTCTACTTCTAGGCCTTTGGGATGCGTACTAACAGCAGACAACTGGTAAACATGATTAGTAGCCGTAGTAGCAGAATGTCAAGGTTTTGTTGGAGATCCTTGACATTCTTTTTATACAAAAATACAAATTGTGGGCGCAACAGACTCGTTAGTACCCAGGGCCAAGCTTTTTCACAGCCAATCATGTGTGAGTGTGTACTTTTTGAACGATGGCGGTACTTCCTGTTTTATGCCGACTGCGAGTGGCGAATTTGAGATCAGATTTTCTTGACAATTGATATTACTCTGATGATTTGTTAGATCATCACCATTGAAAAATCATTTAGGTGTCGATACGGCTGAGAATTGAACCCAGACCTTCTGCGAGGCAGTTCATTTTGAATGATTATTGATGAATGATTATTTATTGAAACTTAGTTTGCGAACATACCCTGATGTGTGAAAATCGAATACATCCATTTAGTGTCCATTAGTTGTACTGGATGTGCCCACTTCTCGAACAATCAAGAAGCTGCGGGAACCTCCGAGAATATGCTATCTCTTTCTACATCTGTATTGCTGCTTGATTTCCTTAAGATAAATCTATCGTTATTGTTGTTATAAATTAAACCGACGACCTTAGAGCAAGAAGAATATACCGCCGCAATTTTTTTCCCATAACTCTATTTAAGAAAATATACGTCCTAATACACACCACCGCATGTAGGTACTTTGAAAATATGTTCAAAACTTGAAAACTGTTTACTACCCACTCATTTTCAGTAACTGCTTTCAAAAACACTAATTACACGAGTGAAAAAGTCCGAAAGTTTATTTCTACCAAGGAACAGGATGGTTAGAAAAAGTTTTTCCATCACAAACGCAGTGAAGCGTTCACATCACATACTCCCACATTATGCCGTAATGCATGTAAAAGCGACCCCAACAACATCTTAACAAATTTTACTAACCTCAATAAAACCGCTTTTCAAAAAAAAAAAAATAGCAAACCTCTGATATGTGTAAAGTTTCAGTTTTTTTCTACCTAAATTAACTTATTCCAATTAATTGTCCTGGAAAATGCGTCTCCCTAGTTTCTGGCGTATATTTCCAGGACACCGTCTGCAGAAACATTCCACAAAAACAAAATTTACAAACTTCGCCATCGCTGAAACATAAAACTATGACAAATCCATTTGAATGAAGTTTTCCATAGCAATTCCGTCCCATCCAAATGGGAATTGTTACAAGGGTACTTGGGTTGAACACATGCATAGTGAACACAACCCCCCCGTTCATAATAAATGTTAGCAAGGCTAATCAACGCGTTGTTTTATGAAATTCATCAAGTTCTACCCTCTCTTTACATACATTTGTGAGAAAATACCATCGGATAACTGTATACGGCTACCCTTTGACATACTATGCTCAGAGGCAGCTCCACTGGAACGGGGACGATAGCGCAATGTGAGAAACAAGCCAAAAGTACTTTGTGAAGATTAGCACAAATGTTGTTTTACCGGAGATTACCCTTGTGATGTTTCACCACTTTCCGCTTCGCATTTCAGATGACACTGTGTTACATCGAGGAGGTGATATTTGAGGACATGTGTTACACCAAACCGCCTGCGCTCTCCTTTAGCTTCAGCAGTAAACCTAAGATAAAAGTTTTTTCCTTAATGCCAGTCTCAATGTGAATTTGTGTTTTGGGTTCTTATAGTCCTGAACTAACGAAAAAAAAAAAAAGACAACCAAACTTCAGAGAGTCAGATGAATTGTATGCTTCACTTTCTTGGCTGATACTTTTGAGGTATACAATGTGTGGATGCATAAAAGTTCTGAAAGTTCTGCGACAATTTTAATATGTCAATGTGACATCGTTTGAATATATCTGAAGAATTATATAGGAAGCACCAGGTTCTATGTCTGTGTCATTGTCCGTGAAGTCATCGAGAAGGACATGAACACTTATTTTTACAAGTGACTTGGTAAGTGTGCATTTATAGTTCATTAGATTACGTTACGTTAGATTCTGTTACCACCTTTTAGTAATAGCGTTAACTTAATTACTTACTTAAATAATGTTACCACGAATTTAACCAGTGTCTCAACCAAATAACTCTTAGCCAACTGCCTTCAGTTGCGCACTTCAAGTTGGATGAGGTTGGTTTATACCTTGTGCGTCTAGCGACTAGAAATCTTAAACGCCCAATACGGAGTCTCAGAAAATGTCAGTGCAAATATTCGAGAAACTCAATTAAACGGAACATAATTAACCGGATACTGCTTTATAAGACGACTTCGTTACCCGGATTATTAGTGTCCATTCACTCTACGTGTCCTAGCCATCTTAAACGCCCAATACGGGGTTTCAGGAGAAGTCAATGCAAATAACCGAGAAACTGAATTAATCCGGACATAATTAACTGGGTACTGCTTTATAACACGACTTCGTAAACCAGATAGTTAGTGTCCCTTTCTTCTATATATCCTAGCCATCTTAAACGCCTGATTCGGAGTCTCAAAAAAATGTCTATATACCAAATTTTCACACTGAGGCGAATCCTGGTAAAGACCAACGAACTTCAAGTCGAAACTCACCTTCCCTTTGACTTCAAAGCCTCGTATGATAGCATACATCAACCAGAAGCTTTATATGGTGATGGCCGAGTTCGGAATCCCGGAAAAACTGTGTCTCATGACGCTCGAAATCACACGCTGCAAAGTGTAGTTTGGAAGTAGCTCCGACGAACAAACATTCACCGGAATTCGGCAAGGAGACGCTCTGTCATGCGACTTCTTAAATCTCCTACTGGAGCGGATAGTGCGCAGGGCTAGTGTTAACGGTGCCAAGGCCAAATTTGGAATTTTGACGCTTTTTTTAAATTGAAATTATTCCGAATTCTAGCATTTGGTATTACGACACTTTGATGAAGGGTCAAAAGGCCAATTTGGCTTTATGACACTTTCGATTGCATATTATATTTGATTCTCGATACGTGTATATAAAGGTATACAAGTTATTTCATGGTGCGCTGGTCATGCTGGAAGAGTCAGCGGGCCTTTTTTTTTTTTAGAACGCATCTGGTCAAATGACAATAGTGGACGGTGCGCGCTATAGGGCAATGTTAACCGAGTTTTTTGCCGCAATTGGACGAAATATGACTGAACGACATGTGGTTCCAACAGGACGGAGCAACGGCATACACTGCGCGAGCAACAACCGATATTCTAAAGGCCAAACAACATCGGATGACTTCTTTTGGCTAACCTTGTACAATTTGATTTGAGCTCCATTTGGCTTGTGGTCACTTTCCTCATTTGTCCTTATGTCGCTTTATCGAAGTGTCATAATGTCAAATGCTCGAATTTGATCTTATGTCACTTATAAATTTGGCCTTACGACACGGAAGATAATTCAACAGGTCGTTCTAGCTGCTGTACTATGCGGACGATTTTGACATCATCGGTCGCTCCCAGAATGCCGAGATAAAAGCGTTCACAGCGATTGTAGAACAGGTGAAATCCTTTGGCCTTGAGGTAATTGAGGACAAGACTAAGTACATGCTATCAATGTACAGAAAAGCATCTGTCCACTGCTTAGGACAAAACGTCACTATTGATAGCAACAATTTCGAGGTATTTAAGGCGATAAAATTCCTCGGAGTAAAGATAAACTCCACGAAAGACACCTTATTGGGGATGCGGCGAAGTAATACCCTAGGAAACCTTTGCTACTTTGTTTTGGCAAAACAACTGTGTTCAAAACTTCTAACTCGAGAGACGAAATTTGTGCTCTACAAAACCTTTATCCTGCCAGCACTGCTTTATTGCGCCGAGTGTTAGACGATAAGCAAGAAGGGAGAGCTGATACTGTGCTCCTTCGAAAGAAAAATACTTTGACGAATTTTTGGTCCTGTGCGCGAGAAGGTAGCATTGAGGAGAAGATACAACCGTGAGTTCTATGACCTGTAAAAAGATGTGGATGTAGTTCTAAAAGACAAACACGTCGACTACATTGGCTCGGCCACAACTAGTGAATGGACACTAATGCTCCAGCTAAGAGGATCTTCTAATTCCAGCCCCATTTTCGAGAATGCAATAGAGACTGACCCTCCGTTTCAAAGATCCAGCCATCGCGAATGCCAGAGTTCTTGGTCTGTACAACTGGAAGCAGCGTGCCCGGGATCGAAGAGGATGGAAGGCTGCTTTGTCTCAGGCAGAGACTCTCCACGGGTCGGAAGCCCGATAAGTAAGTAAGTAAGTTGTAATTGGATGGGACCTGTGCGCGAGAAAGGCGAATGATGGAGAAGATACAACCGCGAACTCTAGAAAATTTACCAATATGTGGATTTAGTCCTAAAAGCCAAGCACGTCGACTACATTGGCTCGGCCACATCGAGCGAATAGACAATATTGCTCCTGCTAAAAGAAGACAAGGATGACCAAACCTATATTTCAAAAACCAATTCCATCGCGAATGCCAGAATTCTTGGTCTGTACAACTGAAAGCAGCTAGCCCGGGATCGAAGAGGATGGAAGTCTGCAGTGTGACATTCAGATACTCTTCTCGGGTCGGGAGCCCGATAAATACAAAGGTGTTTCAAGGCGAAATTCCGGTGTAGATTTATATAAAACACGTTAAGGTTCATGCAAAAAAGTTTTGGTGTTAAATATCGCAATGAAAAAGGTAAAGGACTAAATATCTGTCAACAGAAACTACTCGAACTGCTCACTTCTTCCTTCGTGCCATTGTACTGATTACGCCAAAGTCCTTTTCAAAATATTATTGGTTGTCGCTTTTGACACATTTTTTACTAGATTCAACTAATTTCCAATGTATATCTCGTCCGAATCCAAGGTGGTGGATTGTCAAAATGCGATCAAGAAAAATTAGACACATCTGTCAGGGGCAATACAAAGTTTCCAACACAAAAAAAATAAAAACATCTCACACCTCGTCCTCGAATTCGGTATTTCATTTTCCTTACAACATACACACACTCAAATACACCCATTCAACTCATCATCCAATGTTTATCCTTCTTGTCACGTAAGCTAGTAGAATAAAAGGACCCGAAAACAAAACAAAAACCAAAGCAAAAGGAATTGTGAAAAGAAAAACCCCAAGCATTCGTTTTGAAAAACTAAACCTATATAACGGTATTTTTTTTCTCTAACTTGTCCTTTTTGGGGTTAAAAAAGTTTGCCTCCGCAAAACGTTTTTGCCTTGATTCTTTTTAATATGCAACCCTTGTCCTGTTCACTCGCTCCTCTGTATCGTCTTCGTCACCTTTGTACCCTCGAGTCCAAAATTATTGGTGTTGTTGGTGCTCAGTTAGCCGTTGAACGATCTCGACCTTAATCTATGAAAATTAAATAAATCGACCGTTCTGACACTTTTGTGGATATTTCTTACTTAGATAGGGGACAGTTGTCGCCGAATTAAAACACCAGACGAAGGAAGGGTCCTGGAAAAGCTATATCGGAAATTGTGACACACTGCTGCTAATAATGTTGTTGTAGGAGTAAAACTAGTTGTTCATACATACGAGTGTCTGTCTTCATTCAACCCACATAGTCCTCTTTGCACTCAAAACGGTAGGTATTGCTCAAAAATATGAAAGTCATTCTTTTTTTAAGAATATTTTCCGTTCCCCCACATCCTATTTCTATCACTACTCCACCAGTCTCCGTTTATACTCGAGAACGAGTAGAGTGTAGATATGTTTTGAAGGAGTGTAGGCACTTGTGTTTCAAGTGGCTTGAGAGTGATTGAGTTTCCTCTGGGCAAATGGAAAAAAAACTTTTATATAGTAAATTTCCCCTATAGCTTAGGTCTTCCGTTTCAAATTTAAATGCAATTCAAGCGAGGAAAAAAAAACTCCTCTCACACCGAATAAATAGTTTTATAATTGGACCATGCACACACACTACACCACTTATCTTCACCTTTTGCGAGTTTTCACCCCAGTCAACTTGATATCATATAGCTATACAATAAGTGGTTTATAAAAAAAAAATAAAGAAAAAGGACCAACGTAAGGATAAGAAATTTGCTCTTTCCGTTGTGTATTTATTTTTATAACGAAACACAAAAATATTTGAGCCGGGACAATCTGGGTAATATCCGGTCAATCTTTTGGGAGTTAATTCCATTTTGGAAATGAGTGACACTTTGTATACAAATTGACTCTAATCCAGGACGACAATGTGACACCATCGCTATTTATTAGAATGTTTATTTTTGATTTATGGTGAACAGGAACCTAATGAGGGGTAAACATAATGAACACAAAGGACAGAAATGTTTTAGGGTTTTAATTTTCATAATGGGTTGTGGATTGGAGTTTTGACATGATTTGACGGTTGACTTTATGCGTAGTGAATGAACTTGTATGGCTCCAATTTTTGTCTGATTTGGGCGGATTTAGAAAAAGGTTTGTGTGGGTATATTGACATATGTCGTTCAAACAAGGTTACTTCAAATAAGATGTATATGACAAGAAAATTGTTTGATTTAGTTTTGGGATATTATCTGCCAATTGATATAAGATGAAAAATTGGGATTGTAACAGAGGGATTCCTGACTTTCGTACGACTTTCGTATATTCACAAGGATTGTGGAAACACTCAAGATAAAATGTGCAGTTGAATAAATATTTGAAGCCCTAACCTGCCACAAAAAATACATAACTGTCATCCCGGAAAATTTAATGGAATGGGATGGGCAAACGTAGAAAGAAAAACGGTCACATCTACTATGATAAGTATTATGCCGATTTGAAAATATGAGGATGCGGAAGCTGATTTTTTTTATAAATGAAGTCTTATGGTAGTGGGTGAGTTAGGAGTAAACACGATTTTAACTCGAAGGGGCGCAGAACCTGGCAATTCCTGTTGGGAAATTTTTGCTATTTATCAAATGAATGATCGAAATTACAACAACTAATGTACAACGGGATGGGGCCATAACCCCGAAAACTAAAATCCCGAAAAAAACGAAAAATCCGGAAACAAAACCCCAAAAAAATTATACAAAATGAAAAAAAAATTGCGCCACTTTTGCATTTTACATAATTTTTCGGGATTTTTTATTTTATATTGAGTGTAAAATAGACAACTGATGGTTCATTTTCGCTAGCTTAAGTGTTGTAATCTTACGATTCGCAATGTGCGTTCAGTTGTGTTGATTGATGTCAGTCAATGTCAATGTGGTTTTTTTTAGGATTTTAGGAATTTGAGATTTTGGATTTCCGGAATTTAGGGTTTTCTGGATTTTGGAATTCGGGATTCTGTCCGACTCCCGCTTACAACAATACAATTTTGTTAGAATTGTAGCTATTCCGGACATTACCAATTATTGTCGTCATTAAATTGCTTCTGATATTAACAGTAATTGAACGTTTAGTTCTCTGTTTAATTATCAAAAAATATATTATTCCCTAATCGGTGATTAAAGACATTAGCGGACTCATTTCAATGATCCGCATCAAAGTTAGATTCGGCAACATGAGCGTTATATCCTTATTTTAGTGTATAAAAACAGCGACTATTCGGATCCGCAAATGTAATAAGTACCAAAGACATTCTCAATAAGTCTCATACTTGAGCGACATGAGCGTTCTCAATTCAGCAATCAGCAGCAAGACCGAAACCGCATACAAATGCATTAAATGCGGCCATTCTGCAACGAAGGGAAAAGATGACATTGAAAAGGATTGTTTCGACCAGCTTCTGGGCAAAACTTATGAGCAACTTCTGAAGTACGTTGCTAAAATAGTGCTGGGAGATTTTAACGTGGGAGAAGAAGACATACTTAGCACTATTTTCGGACAACACAACATCTTGAAACGACGTCTTACAGCGGAATTATGCTAAATGGCCGTGTTCTGGGTTTTAGATTTCCCAAGATAACTTTGTGGATACACTGTTCCCATTGGTCAATCGACCATGTCAGGTGACTAAAAATGATTGATTCACCACTAAGAACAGAGCATTGGCAAAGTTAACTTGGGAAATTAAAACCCGGAACACGCCAATGACTTCATTGACACGCGGTTTCGTCACATCGATATTCATAAGGTGACATGGTGGTCAATCAAATTATTCACATAACAATAGTGGTCTCCACCCTCCAGATCAACGAAAGGTCAATCAAATTAGTCACATTACAATAGACACATTCGAATAAGCACGCATCCAATATTTTGTTCTTTCGAACATTGCGAAGGGCTTACATCGATTCGGACAGCACCACCGTATAGCAGCCAAGGAAAGAATGCGGGTTTCCACTAGCCCACAACAAGTGCGAAAAACAGTCGAAAAATTAATCTCAAACTACTGCAACCGCAAGATACCGCCAAATTGTTTGCAGAACTGGTATCTCTTATTAAACACAATACCATCGGCATCTTATATCAAAGAAAAAATGGCGACGATGTCAACAAGCCATTACATCAGCCGCAAGTCGCAACTGATGTGGTGGGTTACTCGCGTCCACCAGTATGAACCCGAGGTTTAAAGTAGAATACCAACAATTACTCGCAGCCAAAAATTAGGCCTCCAAGGAAGAGCTGCAGGTGAAGATGAGTACCGTTATTTAGATTTACAGACAATCTGCCTAGCTAGGTATCCTCCGTGCGTACTGCGTCGGAGGTTCAAATTTCATTCCAGGTATGTGTCACTGGGAAAAGGTCACAGCTCTACATTTCGAACTAAATTCCGCGAAGAATTTTCGACGGTGGAAATCGGAAAAAGAATTTCACTTAGTTAACAAAAATTACACGAAAAATGCACCTGAACGCAGTTCAACGCAATTCACCAGGATGCGTTACAAAATGCCTGAAGAATATTCCGAACAGCTTTTCGGAAGATTACCTCGAAGCAAATGTCCTCCGAATCGTACAAGATCGGAGAATTTTCCGCTCCGACGGATACCTTGCTAGGGCTTTATATATGGAAGAACTGAAGAACGATGTCTTTTTAGTAAGAAGAAAAAAATATCAAGAAAATCGAGCGAACGTAGGTACACAGAGGGCCGCTGCAGGAATGACGTTTTTAATTCTTCACGTAGCTTGCAGGCCCAATCTTGACGGTATGAACTTGGAAATATCATAGTTGACTCAGAGTTGATAATGAGAATAAAAAAAAAACACTCCTTCAGGCTTTTAAATGGCAACGACGTTTATTCTTTTACTGTTAGGCAGAACGAACCATTCCATACTGGCGACAACAGCGATCACCAGCCAACATGACTGACGTAAGAATAGAAAATTTTGGTAAGGATAGCAATATCTTAACAAAAGCTCATCAAAGTTGCTGGAAATGACCGACTTATAGCCGAGCTATATAAAGTCGGAGGAAATTGATCGGTAAGCAATTTACACAAATTTTTTTCGGATAAAGCTCAAGAATGTATCCTCAACATCGTTTGCCCGAAGCACAAGATATGATACCTTTACAGAGAAATAAATCTTCACAACATCGCCTACAAAATCCTATCTGTCTATATAAACACTTAAAACCGTTTACCACCAACCTGATTGGAACTTATCAGTGTGAAATTAGGCGGGCTAAGACCACAACTGATCAAATCTCTAAAGTTCCGCAGATTATGCGAAATAACAAAGAAGTCCTACTCGATACGCCTCACCATCTGTACATGATGACATACTTGCTGGGTCGAAGACGACTTCAAGTAAAAATTCGATACTGAAAAAGAATTTAGAAATGTGAGGGATTGTAATGAGAGCCTTGATCTATAAAGCCTGAGCCACAAAGAGTAATTTAAATATTCAAGATAATTGGCAGCGAAGTGGCACGCTTAGATCCACCCGTCTTAGCTCACCGGATTGGTCGGGGATCTTGCTGCGCTTTACTCTCATACAAATCAAATTAACAATCGTGCCAGCAAATAAAAAATTATAAAATGAAATAAATAGAAGGTATAGATGAATATCAAAATTTGGAAGAAGAAACTTTTGTATGGGACTACTATCAACTCATGTTTGGATTCTGCGCTAGATGTTGCTGCACTTATCTGTTATAATGAAAGCTGCTTTTTTTTTTTACATGAGTCTACATTCTTCTAGCGTCTCGATGGCACTGATGTTTTGTCCATGTTGTTGAGTGCCCCGCCCTGTAAGAACTTCATATCGAAGAATCTACCACGTCATCATTTCCCCAACACGTTGTTAGATGACCCCTTTGTCATATCTAAATTTCCACCCATCAACTATTCACTGACTTAACCTGTTTTCCGTTTTACTGCGATATCCTGATTATCTACTGGTCATAGAAAAAGAACACACTAACTTTAAAGACTTCATGAGTTACTCTCCGTAACGTTTAATATAAAATGTAAAAATTCAAGTGAAATGCTAAATTTTCCATTTCCATATATGTATTATATATACATATGAAATACATTTCTATTTATAACGCATATCTCTTCTACCCTTCGTAGATGCGTACTCATTGTAGTACTAATCAAATAAAATATCAGATTGAAAAAAAAAACTATCTCTTGTAACTCGTTTTTATTATTAATTTTGCGTTTTATAAAATTGTAATCAGCACATTTTTTTTTCGTAGTGTTAAGTTCAAAAGTGTCAATAAATTACAAACAAAACACATTTTTTTTATATTAAAAATAAATTACAATGTGCTGCTTAGTTTTAGTATAAAAGAGAGAACATGTAAAATAATCGCAGTCTAACAAATAAAAATAAGCTGGTAGCATACATCCATTGGAGCATCAACTTTTAATTTTTTTGACAAATTGTTTTGCGCCGCCGGAAGTAGACAGGCTGAACAAATTCGTTTGGTCGCCTGGCTCTTCACTCTTCGCCGTTTTTTCCTCTCGCCACCGCTGGTAGTAGACAGGCTGAACATTTTTTGGTCGCCTGGCTCTACCCACATCGTCGCCTATCAACAGCAGTAGACAGGTTGAACATTTTTGGTCACCTGGCTTTGCTCTGCCCCGCTTCGTGCCATCTTCATCACCAACATCACACGTACGTGACACACGACCACACACACGGACTAGGTACACTATTTCCACGCTTTATCAAAAAAAATCCGCAGCGAGCACAACAACAACGCTTCACTCTTCAATATCCTAGTGCGCACCAAGCTATTTCAGCTCACAAAATCAATGCTTATCTAACTTAATTATATAGCCTAAAATTGCTTAGTATACGGTATATGTTTATAGATGTATAAGTGATGTATATATATATATATATGTTTAGGTTTAGCTAAATTTAAAGTTATGTTAGTTAATTTAATTCTAGTTTGTTTCGTGTTCTTAACTCTATAGTCTATAGGTAAGTAGGTATTTTACGCTTTAAAATAGGTTACGTTTTCTTTTTAAAATGGATTAAATTTCATTTTTGCTTAGCATACTTTTAGGACAGCAAGTCTATATATATTTTTTTTTTATGCGATCTTTTGGTATTTACATATATACATACGGTTTCTCGTTTCGGGCAGATGGTGTAAGGTAAATTTTCCTGACTTGTTATTCTTCATCTCTTGCGACACGTGTATATCCAGCTTTCTTTCCGCGACCCCGATGCTCATCATAAAAAGGGGGAATTGTAATGGTGCTCGGGACGGCGTTGTAAGCTGGCTTATTTTATGAAATCAAATCTCTTCGGGGGTCCAGTAGATTTGATTGATAAACTTGATGACTTCAGATGTGTGCAGGCGATCGATGTTTTGATATCCAATCTTAACGCGGTGAGTCAATCGGTGTGTTGATTACAATGCACGATTGCCCCGATCGATAAGCGAAATGCCGGTGTTTTTAACGAAGATACCAAATTTGTTTCTGCCGATAAGCAAGGGTGGTAGGAAGATGTTTCTGGTCACAATTTTGTTGATCAGTAAACTTAATTATCCGCACCCACAGTAGGCAATCAACGAGGTAATTCTTCGGAATATAAAGCACTTAACACCATTGCACAATTTTATAAATTAAAATTCAATTACATACCTTGAATCAGATTATAATCGACTAATAAATCACTCTGAAGATCACTTTGGTAGCTTTTGGTTTTATTTCGTCGCCAGCAATTACACCACCAATTAAGTCTAAAGTAGGTATTATACCTTAAAAAAAGATTTTCTTAGATAAAAAAAACTAAATTACCACTTAATGAAAGATCAGCACCTTCTTTTCTCGATCTCTTTTGGCAGTACCTTCCTAGATCAATGTCTGTATCGAAAAGACAGAAATCATGAGGTGATTGTGGTAAGTTACCAACGACATTTAAACGACATCTTCCGTCTAGCACCAAAGTTAATAACATTTAGGTACGATCACAATTATCACTTGCATTGTGACTAGGGGGGCCACACAAGTGGGTAACCATTAATGTGGCTGCACATTACAGGATTCTCATGTCCGAGAAAGATGCAACCAATAAATTTACCAGCTGTACTTCGCCATGGACCTGGTCAATGAACTTCGCACTGGACGTTTATGATGTCTAGGATATGTAGAATGAATGTGGATACTTCGGCTCGCAGAGTTTATGAATCCCAGCCATAATCAATAATTTGTCAAAATTTAAGAAGAAATAAGTGTCGAAATGGATCGACATTTTAAAAAGCGTTGATTCTGAATCATAGATATACTTTCAGAAACTTAAATTGAACATAACCTGAACAGTACCATACCATCTAACCTTAAAAACTGCTAGCAATTTATATATAATTTACATTTTTAAGAGATTTAATGTTGGTCACTGACAACCTCAAGCCCGCAAAATATATCAATCACAGCTAAATGTAAGCCATTATGTATTTGCCAGTTGTGCCTTTCATTTGGGAATATTTCATGGAAATGCGGTTACTTTCATTACTTCCACGGCTTTAACTAATGGATAAAACCTCGCCCACTCGGTTATCACATGCCTGCCAAATGCAAATGCTCAATCAATCCCAATTCGAAAACAATCACTCAAAATAATTCGGTGCACCTATAGAGTGCCCACCATAGACAGACGAGGGCGAGTATGAGGCTGACGCTGGCACCGCATTTACCCATAAACCCAGATTAGTTCAATATTTGGTAAGGATATATCACTCGACTAGAACATTTGTGCATATAACGAACCACAGTTATGAAACCACACCAAATGTCGATGGCCATCATTTCGACACATACTGCAGCTGGGGCACCCGGCCTCATTGTTCCAGGATACATGTATCACACCTCAATACAGATGATAATGCCTTTGTGCAGATGCACTGCCCCTCTAGTGATATTGCATTTAAGGCTGTTTGTCGAATGCCTGGCAATCTAACCGGAATTATCCAGCCAACAAGAACAACAAGAACAACAACGACAACTAACGGGCGGTACGGGCTTGCCGTTTGGCAAACATTAATTTCAGAAAAACACACAAACCCAGTAGCGTCACAGATTCTCACACACACACAGATACACATGACAACGCACGCTTCCAAGAGACGACTCACAAGCTATGCGCTGGCTGACTAACCGATATTTTTGGGGGGGTTTGGGGGGGCAGGTTGGCGCAGCTCTCGGCACACAATTAAAGACAGAGATTTATGTAGTGGTTTTCAATATTTAATTGAATATTATTCAAAATCTCTCTGCGGCAGTCCTCAGGAAGCAACCGCACAGCTAATGGCCTAATGTATTTCCAAAGGATAATTACTTTGCCATTAGGGTGATTAGTTGGAAAATTCACCGGGGAAAAGGGAGAGTACTTCGAATCCTGAAATTCAAGCTAACATGTACACAAACACACACGCACACATACGTGCGGTTAGGGTTCATATGGTGCGATGCCGTGCTATCGATTTTGATTGCATCGAAATTCTTGGATTTCTTCGCAAAACCAATGCTTGCCAAACATTAGGTGCTCGGCAATCGGCAGTGCTCATCCGGTGAATTTAGCAGGCGGGCATGAGGAGTGCAGTCAAGCAATTAATGAACGCATAAGTTAAATGTAATCGAACCAGGGGCAAGGATTATTCGCAGAACATCGACGAAGCGACAACTCGTTGAAACGATATTCGTAGTAGCGGCGTGTAGTTGTTGTTGGGATCGTTGCTTTGTAGCCCCCCCTTTTTTTTGGGGGTAATTTATCGAATTGGCTAAACGTTCGGATGGGTAAAGTGCATCCTGGAGTTAGTGTATCACCAGGATAATAATTGTAGGAGCAGAGGCAGGATTTCCTGGATTTTCAAAGATGGTTATCTGCTTTGCTCAAGTGGTTGTTTATGTTGGTCTTGTTAGGCATCAAAGGTTATTTACAGTGTGGTCGGCAATTTCCGTGAATTTGACAAAACGGAGTTGGTATTCCTACAATGAAGTGGATGATTTGGGTAACGTAAGCAAATATCCTTTCCTTTTTCAGCTTAATAAAGTGCAACACACACTTTTTTGTAATTGATACGCGCTAAAGGGATTATGAATGTCCTTATAGTGTTTGAGCACAACGAGGACATTACGGAAAGAGAGGAGTGAAAAGAGGAGATACCGATGTGCGTTGGTTTTGAATTTCCGTAGATTGTAATGGAGAGGAAAAACTGAGTTTGGTACGGCATTCCACTTTCACATTCGTGTTGGTCGGTTTAGGAATGAAACTCTATATTTCAAAGTACTTCCGAAGATAGGCTTGAGGGTCAACTGATTAACATTCATTACACGGGTAATACTCTCCGTGTAATGAATGCTACTTGAATTGTTGAAGGGGTGGAATACATTTCTGGCTATTTCGATAGATGTAGTGGATATAAAAGTGTGTAAGGCAGGAGAAACTCCTACGATGTTCGAGCGAGACTATGGAGTTTTATGATTCTATCTCCTATCAACTTTATCGCATGCTTTTTATCCTATCTAGTAGGTGCAATGATGTTCAGCCTGGACCTGACCATATGTGGCCGTTGAACTCGAGTTTGGGACGTATGTACGCTTTATATATTGATGCCAGATCAGAAGGGGTGCAATATTTCATGCATCGGTTAAGGAAAACTACTCACTTCCCTTCATTTTTAGCGGTTTCGAATATGTGGTCGTTCGAAGGAAGGTCGTTACTAAGACACATACCGAGCATGGAAAATTTTTCGGTTTCACCAATGCAAGTTCCATTTATTGGAAGACAGAAGACAGCATTGCGCTTTGGAAGCATCAAATGCTACTCTATTCGATTTACCCCATTTAATTATGCTGTCGAGGTCGGAATTTAATGAACACAAAAATTTTTATCGTTTCTGTTCCACGTCCGAAGGTGAAGGTCGTCAATTTGAGAATGAATATGAAAAGCTGAGGGTACTGTCATCAGCGAAGGATTGGACTGGATTGAAAGTTGCGGACAAAGGATCAAATGAGAAATAGTGTCGGAGACAAAACGGAGCCCTGGGGAATACCATCAGGTGAGTATCAGACCGCCCAAAACAACTTGAATTGAACGTTTCGAGAGGTAGTTTCTAATCCATAGAAGAAGACTTTTATCGATTCCATAAGCACGCATTTTCGACAAAAGGACTTGATGCCAAACCCTGTCAAATTCCTTTGAAATATCGAGTGCAACGATCTTGTTTTCGCCACCAAAGTTTGCACTTTTCAGTGAGATATGACATCAAATCACTAGTGGACCTGTTGCTACTAAAACCATACTGTCGGTCATTGAGGAGTTTTCGTGGTTCAAGATATTTCATATGCTGACGGTTTAGCAGGATTTCCGTGACCCTAGAAAGAAGGGATGTAAGTGCAATTAGTCGATAGTTGGAGAGAGTTAGAGAGGAGATGCTTTTTTGGGGACGGACTGGACAAACGCAGTTTTCCAACGACTGATGAATAGGACAGATGGAAAAGCTTACGTTTTGCTAGCGTTGAAGAACACCTCTTCAGAATAATGGGGGAAACACCATCTGGACCAGCCGATTTGCGTATGTCAAGATTGGTCAACACTCTTGAGACTGCACGAGTATGAAAGTGGATTGGTCCCATAGAATGTTCTACGTTCTCTAGTACAGGGGAGACGGGGCACAATCTATCAGCATAGAGTTTACTGCAAGGTGACAGCTGGAATGTCATTGTATATGAGCGTTGGGATGGTATGAGGTCGAATTCTTAATGTTTTTTTTACAAATGACCAAACGTTTTTACTAGCTTTGTGACATAGCAGATTTTGTTGCGTTAACTCTTGGTCGTGGAAGAATTTGACACGCTTAATGTGGGACAAGACTAAGATGATGCATATACGAATCCAAATAAACCAAAATCCATAATAAACGTCAACCACGAAAACGAAGACTGTCAGACAGTTTACCAAAATCTTGTATGGTCGACAAAAAACAACGCTTTTCTCCTGCATAATATTATGGCTTATGTTATGCAAATGGTTTTTGTAGGTAAACTAGAAAAATAAATATACGGATAGACTAGATATGTCACTATTTCAAAATTCTCTACCCTTTGGTCAAAAATAACGTTTGTCTAAAAAGTGGACGTGTCAGTGGGCGGATTTTGAAAAGGCTTACACTTGTCCGAACAGCACGTATAAGGACCACATGTATCGAATTTCATTATCCTAGCTCAAAATTGAAGGCCTAAAAACTGGTGACCTAAAGTCGGACGGACAAACGGACAGACAGACATGGCTAAATCGACTTATCTAGCGATTCTGAGTCGAGGTATATCTAGCTAAATTATTTCTCTAAGTTACAAACTATGTATCAAAACTAATAAACCCCTATGGGATGGGGTATAAACATGTTGCTGTTGCCACAACTAGGAATCTAACCCAAACCTTTTGCATGGTAGTTCATCGCAACACAAAATTAGTAGTCACAGCTTATATAAGACTCAAGTCACAAGCTCTATACATATTATGCGTCTATATTACTTCAACGGAAGATTTACCAACACATCTCTTCAACTGTCACATAGCCGGCAACTTTTTAGAAACCCTATACCAATTAATCTTCCATAAAGCCTGTTCGTTAACCTAAAGAGTTATTATACATGCTGAATTTCTCTGGGTGCACGACTGGGTTGTACGCAATTCGACATTTTTAACAATTTGGCCAAAATACACAATAATATTTATTTTGATGATTGATGCTAAAAATGATATGAATGTGATTATACGAACGTTTATTACGTCATTGAAAGTAATCAGTGTCTATGTGAATAATAGTGATTTTCCGTTATTGGCCAAAACTGAAAATTCCGTTAAGAGATAATTGGGCCAAAACCAATTACTTTGCAACTCATGAAAACTGTAATTCAATTTTGCCAAATAGTTTGCGAGGAATCGACAATTTTATTTATATATGCAAAATTCCGTTATACCTATGGATTTAATCGAAAAAAACTGGGTATGCAGTTTTATTGGAACATGGCTAAAAGCAAAAAAAAAAACTGGTCTAGAATTAGTACCAAACAGCTGTATACGAAGTTTGAAGAAAATCGGTCAAGTGGTTTACGCTGGAGAGGCTTGTATGGACAGACGAACCGACGAACCGACGAACCGACGGACGGAATTCCGAAAACCTTTTTTTTTAGTTCCGCTATCATCGTAATATTGGAATCAATCAAAACCTCGAGGTTGAAAATTTTCACGAGAACAATATCTTTTTCTTTATAAGAGAATATTGTACCTAATGCGATTATACGAAACATTGAGTTTTCGACAAGCTGCTGCCTACCAAATCCGACTCTCAGCCCTCCCGTCCTTTTACATATTTGGGCAATGCCCAATATTTTTACGTATCAACCAGTATCCACGAAGGAGTGATTTTATGGTTAACGACCATTCTGGACGAAAAAAGGACAACGACGTTCATATCTGCACCTGGAATCTGAAAGCATTAAGCAGGAGAGGTGCAAGCAAACAACTAGCGGAAGCCCTAAACTGCTACAAAGCAGACATTACTGCCATCCAGGAAATACGATAGGGCGTTAAGGGCAAAAAGAGGATAAAAATTGTGACATCTACTATGGACAGTGTAAAGGTCCACAAAAATAGCGACTATTCAGCCGTAGATATGTTATAAGTGCCAAACTTAAGCGAGAAGTCTTAAGATTTCAAGACACTATCGAAAGTATTGTAACAATTCGTATCAAGGCCGAATTCGCCAACATAGTCGCTCACGCTCCGACAGAAGAAAAATATGATAAAGCGAAAGACGAGATCCTTGACAAAACTTATGAAAGACTACCAAGGCACGCTTTTTCATTCTTGAAATACATTTTTCGTAGTATTGTAAGAAAACAAATCCTACACGACATGTCTGAAAACGGACTTAGGCTAATTGACTTCACTGTGGAACAAAATGCCACTATAGCCAGCACACGGTTTCCTCACAACCATATTCAAAGTGGACATGACGGTTTCCTGACCAACGAACGGGCATTCAAATTGATCACATTGCCATAGACATGTGTAATGCACCCACTATTTCTGCAACCCCTACCTTCTTGCAGCCAAAGTAATAATGCGGATATCCACAACGACGAATCAAATCAGAAATAATGTGAAAAATGTAAAGCAAATGCAAGAGACGGGCAAGTCCTTCGCAGATCGCGGTCTTTTACTTTTTTTTCCAAAAGAAGGAAAAAAGCAAGAAAAGCGCGCTAACGAGGATATAGTGATGTGCCACTCCAGGAATGAACTCCGCAATATGTGAGGATAGCACCAATCCTAAACCGAAAATTTCCCTCCACGCCTTATAAGACTGGCATAGATCATTTGGTAAGTATCATTCACGAACTCATTAGCGAAATTTGGTCAGATGAAAGTATGCCTGAATGGTGATGAATGGACCCTCAGCCTCGTTTTCCCGATTTACAAAAGCCGACCATCTGAACTAAGGCATGTACAGCGGCACAAGTTTCCTCAAAATCGCCTGCAAAATTATATTTGCCGTAATATGTGAACGCCTGAAACCATTTACCAACAACCTGATCGGCCCTTGTCAATGTGACCATAGAACAGAAAATTCTACAACCAATCAAATCTTGACACTTCGCAGATCCTGGAAAAAAAAACCAAACGTCGAAATCGGTATCAACAATCTATTAATGCGCCAACATATACGTTGCATCGAATTCATTGTCTAATCAATCCGTTCAAAAATAAACACGACAATTCGACGATCTCGAAAAGTACAGTATTCCACATAGTAGACGTGTATTCTGCATCTTTTTCGCTCAGAATTATATTCGTATAGGCTTTTTGTGAAGCCTATAATTTGCTTCTGTAAGGCCTTTTATAAGCAAGGAAAATGTTTCTGTAAGGCTTTTGAAAATTGGGATCACCGGCAATCTTGTTTTTTGGCCCATTCACCGATCCTGTGCTAGGTGACCATGTGGCTTCAATTCTTGCACGAGTTGGATTTTGTAATCAAATCTTCCATAAAGTGGATGGTAACATATCCAATCGCTGAGACAGATTCGGGTCTTCCTCTACGTAATGCTTTACAGCAGCAATTCTGAAAGCACTGTAAGACGTCTCTGTGTACGCGTATTATCACTTAGAGTAAACGTGGTGCGAAAACGTTCCATACTTAATTGAATTAATTGCTCTAATGGACGATTATGTTGACCGTAAAATGAACGTAGTGCGCGATAGGTATTTCGAACAGAAAAACTGTTTTCAAAATTAATTTTGACAATTTTGAAGCCTTGTTCAGACGTCAGTTTATTCAAGTTGAAATGCCAAACCAAACTAAACATAAATTACTTGACAGCTGACAAAATGGCCGCAAGTTTAAATAGTGTTGCCAACTTAAAGTTTTATACCTGTAAAAAATAACATCCGTTATTTTAAAATGTGAGCACAATCGGTTCGGCTGTCAACGTTGTGCCATAGGCAATACTTACAAAAACACCTTTCAAACACATGGCCTCAAGAATTGATTCTTTTTAAAGCCTCAAAACCCTTAAAATCAACCTTTTCCTAAAATACCTTTGAGTTAAGAATTTCCTATTTTTTGTATGCTTTTTTTTAATGCAACATTTTTTTCAAACACAAATGACAGTGCTGAAAAGTTTTCCACAATTGTATGCCAGGTTTCAGCGTTATTTCAAAAAAAAAGTAGAGCACAACAA
Organism: Rhingia rostrata; assembly: GCA_949824845.1. Lineage (NCBI taxonomy): Eukaryota > Metazoa > Arthropoda > Insecta > Diptera > Syrphidae > Rhingia > Rhingia rostrata. The sequence continues at coordinate 38,311,352 of OX463756.1, read as the reverse complement.
TTTTCTTATCCATGCATGTACAGTTGGTATCCAAACGTGGCCACCACAATCATGCAACACCAAGACGATCATCATCATAATAATAGCAGAATTAAACGTATCAAAAGCCCGCCTACTACTGGCATGACCTCATTAAGTTAAGAACGTGACTTTAACAAAAGGATCTTGATTACCTTTTCTTCTACTTATAGCATTCACATCCGAGAATAAAATGTACGCAGAGCTTTTACGTACCGAGTATACGATTTTAACAAGCACCCCCATTCACACATATGCCAATGTGTATAAATGAATCCTTCACGTACGTGGTTAAAACAACAAAAACATGTACAAACAAAAACCTCCCAACACAACATCAAACCCATCTGCAGCCCTTAAAGTTGTACGTGTGGTGCTGGTACATTTTGCTGTTGTTGTTGCTCTATTTTGCGATGCGGCTGCTTTCTGATACAAAAAAAAAAAAAAAAAAAAAAAACACGCGTAAACTTTACTGTTGTCGTAAATTTTCTCAAAAATTCCTGTACCTACATATTTTTTATTATCTTTAAAAAAAATTTTCTCGGCCCCCATTTGAGGGTGTGTTTGTAGGTCGCCAGACATTATACAGGATGCCACCTCTACTATACGAATGTGAGTCCTCCCTCTTTTTAACCACACTTGTCAAGTGAGGACAATGAGACAAGATACAGTTACACTGTTAACCGCACTCGTGTCAAACGGGAAGGGCAGTGGGCGACAGAAGAGACGAAATTATTTAATTCGACTATAAAATATAAAATGAAGACAATTACGGTTGTTTTGTTTTCAGCCATGCTTCGTTGAGTTATCCTTTTTAATCTTGCAAGGAATTATCAAAAGGAATAGCAACGTTGGTTGGCAACCAACATGTTGTAGAGGTAGGGATTTTCTATATTTTTTTTTGTGGAAATTCAACGACTAGGTGAACAATTTGGATATTGTGCGGTTTGGATTTAATCAAGGAGTAGGTCTTCTCGCAATTCTTTTTTTTTTTAGATTTCGGGCTTCGTTAAGTAACCCGTTGCTTTCTGATTAAATAAAATGTACATCCCTATTCTGCTATAAAATCAAGTAATTGGTTTCAAAATTGAAGGGTGGGTATTTCTGACATATTAAAACACTAATTGCCTCATGGCTCGTTGACACTGACAATGAGTTGATTATTGCTCATAGTCGTAAAAAATTAAGTTTTGTAAAACAGAAACGACATTAAAGCTGTAGCCAGCTTTACGAGCTGTTGATTGGTTTCGTGTTCGTGCAGATACAATAAGTTTTACGATGTAACTGGATAAGTAATGAAAAAAATGTTCCAATTTCTATTTTCTGTTTGTGAACATTTACTTCGGGTTCTTAATAGGCCCCGATAAGGAGTCCAAATTTTATGTTGTTCATCATGCCTTCTATTATTTACGAATAGTAATTTTCACTACTTAAGTGATTACCATTTACATTGATTACCATTTACATTGATTACCATTTACATTGATTACCATTTACATATTGATTACCATTCGTGCTGATTTTATGACAATTTTCATGGTCTTCCTTAAAAATTCGAACTATAGGTTTCCCACACCGTGACGGTTGTTCTTCTTGATGGGTACTAGAGTTTTTTGCTAGCTCATATAAACACACATATTGGTTGAACTGCCTTGAATTATTTCACAGGAATGGGCAGAAAAGATGCAAAGATGTGCGTTTAATGGCAAATGTGCCACTTCGACATCTTTAGGCATGGTAGTGATATTTTCGGCCCAACAAGGGGTTGCAGAAATGTGTCTGTTTTCTGAAAGTAAGTACCGGAAATAATCAAGACGGACATCCAAACGAAATAACAGCCAACAAATTAAGAGATATGAACATAAACATCCAAGGAATATCAAGGGATAATCTTGCCAATACAAATTGGACAATCGTTTTGAGTTGCAAGACTCGAAAAAACAAACACAGTTACTTACTCTGAGTTAACTAAACAATTTCCATCTCAGTCTGTAGCCCCGTTTCCGAATTCTTCAAAAAGGAGATTATCCTAATCCCGAATCAATCCCGTTTCAATGAAGGTTCTCAGTGGAGTTTCATATAAACGATTATAAAGCTAGAATTTTCATAACAACGTCACAGATAATCTAGCAGGCTAAGGGCCAATTGATATATCATTCAGGGACTACACTTGACTGCACATTATAGGTCTCGGTTTAGGTGTACCGACAAACAACTAAAAATTAAAAATAATAAAATAAAAATGTGTATACACAACAAAACGCAAGGTCATCCAAAAAAACACCTTCTAGCCTCATTGGGGCAACATTTTTTTTTTTTGGCGCAACAGGCTCTTTAGGACCCAGGGCAGAGCTTTCTCACAACCTCGCCATCATGCTAGAAGTACACACGCACACATGAAAAGCCACAGCTAACGACAACTCTGGCGCCAAAGCAACTCTGATTAAATGTAGTCTCACAATATTTTGGGCACGTGCTCATCGTGTCTACTGAGATTTTCACCAGCTCACGCAATCAAAAAAAAAAAAAACCGTCATCTACAAAACTTCATTCATTTCGGGGTGGGAATATACAACTTCAGCGAAAACTTCAAAGTAATGTGCGTGTGTACTTCTAGAACGATGGCGGGACTTCTGTTTTAGGATGACTCCGAACGGCGAATTTGAGATAAAGCTTTTCTTTTGAGTAGCTGGATACTACTCGTATGATTTGTCAGATAATCACGAGAGTAGGGACAGTGAAAAATCATTCAGGTGTTGCTAGGGCTGGGAATTGAGACCTTCTGAGCGGCAGTTCATCGCGCCACTTAGAAAAGCTAACGGCGAATGGGCAAAAGGAGACAAAGAGAAAGCCGACAACTATAAAGTAAAAGCCGAGCTTCGAATTACAATAAGCAAGTTGAAAAATAACAAAGCTCCAGGATATGATTTAATCACCGGCGAAATCCTGAAGGAGCTACCGAAAAAAGCATTAGTTAAGTTGCTCTACATTATAAATGCTTCTCTGAGACTTTTATATGTACCAAGGCAATAGAAAGTCGCCGAAGTCATTATAGTTCCGAAACCGGGGAAATGTCCAAACGATAAGAAATCGTATAGACCCATTTTGCTCCTGCCGATAATATCTAAGGTTTTCGAGAAAATGATGCTAAAACGATTACAACCAGTAATTGAAGAATGACGCTTGATCCCAGATCATCAATTCGGCTTCCGGGTCAAACATTCCACAATCGATCAGGTTTATCGAATAACGAATGAAATTGAAAATACTCTAGAATGGAAAAAGATTTGCTCTGCCGCTTTTCTCGACGTCTCACAAGCTTTCGACAAGGTATGGCACGAAGGTCTTAGGTATAAATTAAGGACAACCCTACCGACAAAATTATTCAAAATACTGGAATCCTACCTTGAAAACAGACTGTTTCGTGTTAGACATGAGACTGAATACTCAGAATTCAAAGAAATCCACGCCGGTGTTCCGCAGGGAAGTGTTCTCGGACCAATCCTATTCTTGCTCTACACAAGAGATATACCACAAGGTGATGGGACCATCGTAGCAACGTTCGCAGACGATACGGCTATCCTCGCAATGGATGAGTCAGTCGAATCATCAACGGGAAAACTCCAACGGGCTCTTAACAAAGTATGTGAGTGGACAAAAACCTGGCGAATTGCACTTAACGAGACCAAGTCAACGCATGTCAATTTTACGTACAAAAAGATAAACAACTTCCCTCTACACAAATACCATACGCAAATGAGGCAAAATATCTAGGAATGACTTTATAGACGCAAAGCTTAAGTGGAAGCCACACGTTAAAAAAAAGCGGGACGAGCTCGCAATCAGACTCAGAGAAATGTATTGGCTACTTGGAAGATACTCGAAGTTAAGCATATGCAACAAACTGCTTCTGTATAAGCAAGTGCTAAAACCTTGTTGGACATACGGTATACAGCTTTGGGGTTGTACCAAACCAAGCAAGGAATAGTGATATTCACAGAGATTTAGGAATTGCTACCGTGAGTAACGAAGCAACAAACTTTGCTCGCAAACTTTGTACTCGTATATATTATGTTCATTGTAATAACGAAATAATCCGTACTCTGGACGTGACAAACCTTGAGCGCCGGTTACAAAGAACAAGACCGTTCGACCTAGCGCCATAAGGAAAAACCGCATGTAATGACGGTATTAGTAGGTGCGTTCACTGGAATGCTACCTACCAAACGCGAATAACACTACAGAGGTGTAAACTACTTAATAAGGATACTTAGCCGGAATAAATTCCATACTACTATGAGCACGCGCAGCCGGTTCTCATAATCTCTGAGGGGTGAGGTTTAGCCCGTAGGCATATATTGACTGACATTAATGAAATTGTCAGGCCCGAAAATATATGAGTCGGACATAACCAATGGTACGGACCACTGGTATCCTATGAGGATTACTCACCTCCGGGCGCACAAAAAAAAAAGCACCACAGGAGCTACACCTAAATGCCAAAATGGATTTGGGAAAACCTGCAGCCCGGAAAGTAGAATCTTCGAAGGATGCTGAATGCGCATTTGTGACCGGGGAAATAGATAGGACAACAGCTCTAAGACCTCTACACCTTGGACGAGTATTGCGAGGTGAAAGCCCATCCCTTAAAAGATAAATTACCAATGAGTTGGTAAGTAGCGACCAACAACTCATAAGCCAAATCTGGTCGGATTAAAGTATGCCTGAAGAATGAAACCTCGGCAGCGATTGCCCGATCCACGAAAAAGGTGACTCTCTGAACTGCGCCAACTAAAGAGGCATAAGTCTCCCCAACATCGCCTACAAAATCCTACCTGCCGTTATATGTGAACGCCTTAAACCGTTTACCAACAATCTGATCGGCCCTTATCAGTCTGGTTATAAGTCTTGAAAGTCCAAAACTGATCAAATATTCACACTACCTTTTGTGTAGGATGACGATGGAGAATTCTCGCTGCTCCATCAGGGTCGGAAACGACCTCACCGACACATTCCAAGCCAAAAAATGGTTAGGCAAGGCGCTGCCATGTGATGTCATGTGGCAGGAAGTGGAAAAAATGGGTTTAGCAGTAAATGACTGGGTAAGACTAAGTATATGCTGTCAACACGAAAGGATACACAACATCGGGTGAATTAACCAGAACGTCACCATTGGCAGATATATAACTTGGTCTACTTCGGCTCAGCGAACAGCTCTGAAAACAACATATCGTCAGAAACGAAAAGAAGAAGCCAACCGCTGTTTCACCGGGCTAAGAAGGCAATTTAGTCTTAAAGCCCTCTCTCTAAATACTAAAGAGATCCTATATAAGACCCTAATCAACCCAGTCCTGCTCTACGGCGCGGAAGCATGGACCATCTCAAAGGCGGATAAAGAAATCCTTGGTCGATTCGAGTGGAAAAATCTTCGGTCCCGTTTACGTTGACTAGCTATGGATACGAAGATTCAACCAAGATCTCTACGAGCTATGCAGCGACATGTCCCTGGTCAAAAAATCCGCATTGAACGTAGTCGCATCCGAACAGTCGCTCTTTCTGCTCACTATCACACGGTCCGTAGTAGATGTCACTTTTATTATCCTCTTTTCGGCCGGCCCATTCCATCGTTTTTCCTGGATGGCAGTAATATCTTCTTTGCCGCAACCAGTTTTTCGTTTGCACTTCTCCTGTTTAATGTTGCCATGTGCGAGATGCAGATACGAACTTCGTTCTCCTTTTTTTAGTTTACCAGTGTCGTCAACAATAAAATCAGTCCTTTCCGAGGCTATTGGTTGCTTCATTACAAATATTTTTCTCATTGTTGGGTAGTTAACCAAAGCACGACCCCCCAACCTGGAGTGCCAGTTCCAATTTATAAGATACCCATAGGACACGGGGCAATCAGTGTCCACTACGGGATTTAGCGCTGCCGTTGGCCTTTCGGTTCATCCGCCGACATCTCTCTAACTAACCCTTGAAATTCCTAGACAACCTGTTGCCCGATTATGTCAAAGCAGCTGGGACAGCTGGCTGGGTATTCATTTTGTGCCATTTTGACTTGGCTGTTTGTAGAGTTGCTGTTTTAGGTCTTGTTATCAACACTCGCACTTATTGTTTAGCAAGTCGAATTCGGTTGGATGAGGTTAAAAATAAACACTTGATGTATAGTCATAGTTACAACCACTGGTCATTGCCAAGTTAAAGCCAATCAGAGTGTACCCTCGTTCAACAATACCCAACCATTTATGATGGCTAGGACATATAGAACGGACGGATAGGAATTTAATTAAATTTTATACTCAGCGCTATATACCAAAAAATAGCTGCAAACCTATAGCTCAATGGTATTGAGTAACACTTGCGAATGTTGAGAATGGTGCTTACATAACCCAACTTGACTTACGACTTTGTAGAGATGTAGAAGCTGCAAAAATAAATTTTACGGATATCACTCAAATTAATTCAACATGAAATTTACCGCTTCCTTGTTTTTCAACATCTATTAATATTACGGTTAGTCAGGTCCCTTGAACACAGAGGGCGTCATGTCCTAGGGGTATCTTTCCACGTAAAAAAAAATCATTGTTATGAGAGACAAGAAGAGATAATAAAGGACCGCCCCAAGTACCAAACAGTACCGAAAAGCCCATGGGCAATGACTTCCAAGTATGCAAGTTGTACACCCTGATTTGAACTAAACAATGCCAATCTGTCCTTGAGCCATACTGGCCAGACAATACCACGATTTAGAAAATACGATGCCGATTAATTGTGGGAAGCCAAAATAGGTCAGCAGTAATTGATATTAAGCCGGCTAGTGATCCCCGGCTAGACACGCTCCTACCGATAAGACAGAAGACCTTATCGAGGTAAACATTTATGAATATGATGTGAAAATCTTTTCATTTTTTTTTTAATTTTAATTGAAAACTTACCCATTGCCAAAGGGTCTCTTCGTGTAAACCCTGTGAAGGTTTATGCGATTGCACTATTATTGAATAGCTCAACTTTAATCATCAAGACTCTAAATAAAATATTATTCCCTTCAATTTAAAACTTTCCATTTCAACTTTCGAAGCCATAAATTAATTAATTTAAACTCAAGACAGCCATAGTTTGTCTTGGGATTAACTTAATTTATAAACGAGGGAAATTCCATCTGAATAACAATAACCACTGTCTGCTAGAATGAGGCAACTGCAACACATCAAACTCTGTTTCAAACTCGATTACGAAGACTGTCTTAGTCTGCGAAACATTTCAACTAAACTCTGGCTAGATACGAAAACTTTATTTGAATCCTCCATGGCAGTAGGAAAATCCGTACGGCGAAAACTTCCATGGTATTACATTAGCACTCCATTCGTTTTCTGTCCCGCAAGTAATCCCTCGCATAGCTGGGCGCGCATTATCTTCTATGTGGAAACCTCGAAAATGCCCGCAATTAAATAACCGAAACCACAAAATCGCAATCTTCTATCGCTTAAATTTCACAGTGGATTTGCTAACTCTCGATGGTCCCAGGCACACATATATACAGCTACAACTATTGTGGCATACGTTTTGAAGTTTTCGGCATAGGGAAGTCTCTTATACACAGGACCGACCCATTGGTGAACGAACAAAGGCTGTTAAATCCCCCAAGTGACTGAAACCACATAAAGCAGTGACATTCCAATGTAATATAAGTGAAATGTCCTGGCAATGCAGTCACACAGGGTAGCTGTGTAGGTATGCCTAATGCTGTCTGACTGTCATCCTGCCCGCTCGAGTGCACCACATACGACGGAACAACTTCCTCTGTCTTTATGTGTTTTCCCAAAAATCATCATTGCGCTACACTTGCCATGATGAGTGCCAGCCGTCGTCCTTAGGATTACACATCTGGAAAAGTTGCTAACTAAGGGGGTGGTGAGGTACACATCCAAATACTAAGTGTGTGTGTGTGTGCATGTAAGTGCTTTAAATTGTGTCGAAGGCGGTGAGGAGGGGGGGGGGGGGCAACGACGTTCCATGCTAATGCCGTAACAGTTATGCACCAGTTAATTTCGTCGTCCAGTAATCTAGAAACACAATACCAAACTAGCGTTCACTGTATGCAATAGAATCGCATCCTTGCACAATAGCACCAGTAGCAGCACGAGTTCCAAATGCAAAATCAATAACGTGCGGCACAGGAAAAGTCGTCTATGCTCTCTCGGCTGGCGAAGAAGAATACTTTTTAGGATTCAGTAAATATCTGGAAAACGGTAGAAATTCGCTTTGCCGGCATTAATGCGATTCAACTTTGTGGGCGTACGAGTATCTACTTGGTATGTACAGCAGCGAGTACATCCGCTAAAAAGGATGCAAAATGAAAATTTCACAAAGCACAACAGGATTCGGATTGTTGAATCGTTGCATGGACGAGAGTTGGAGTTGGCTGGCTGAGAATTGAATAAATAAGTTCTAGCGCAGAGTCAGCCTTTGTGCGGTACTGGTTCTGCGGGCAGAAATGCATTACATACCCTCCGAATGCATGGTTCGCTTCTTATGGTCGCGGTTCGAGGGATAGATAATTTTTCTTTGTCATACATCGACATCACGAATGTTACAGTATGCTATGCAGAGCATGTACTTAGACAAAGGACATATCAGCATGAAAATTGATGTGAATATATGGAAGGGATATGTGAATAACATTTGTGTTGAGAAATTTAAATTCGACCGGCAAACAAAGATGAGATAATTATATCGTAAGCAACAAGTGGTGATTTACTAACCTCTCAAGTTTGAGGTTCGTTTAAATAGATTGGAACTTGGGCTGTATCAAAGGCGGATAAAGAAATCCTTGGTAGTTCTGAGCGAAACATTCTTCGAAAAATCGTCGGTCCCGTTTGTGTAGACGTGCTATGGAGACCGAGAGCTGTACAGCGACATTATTCCTGATCAACAAACTCCGCATTGGACTTTCAATATGTCTATGCACACCAATACTTCGGATCGCAGCGTTTTCGATTCTTAGCCAACCGAAGAAAGTAATAGAGGAAGAAGTTGCATTAAGTGGCGCAAACAAGTGCACAACTGTAGGCAGTTACCAAAGGACCGGGCTAAGTGGAGAGGCATGTTGGTTGATGCTTATGTTGACTCCATTCTGATGCGCAACTTAAGAAGTTTGATCCTGATTGTGGATCATATACAAATACAAATATTTCCAGAAGTCTGACTTTTTTCTTATAACCACTCGAATGTGCGTGAATATATCTTGCTCAATACCGGGCTTTATAGTTTTACGAGAGGTACGACCGGCTAAGTTGCGATAAACCTTCGTAAAAATCGATACCACTCAAATGTTTGTCAGATCATTGCAAGTACAAAAAAAAAAGATTTTCAAAAATTGGCTATAAAAGGTATTAAAAAAATAATTAGAATTTTTTTTTGACACAGAATCGCGCTTAAGATTAATTTTTCTTTCAAGAAATGTACTTTTTGAATATTTAAGAATCTGTAAATCTTGTGGCATTATTGGCAAAAATTTGTTTTTCCTAGAAAAGGTAAAAAATGAGAAAAGTATTTAAATTTGTGAGCAAACCAAAAAAATTTTAACTGATTTTGCTCATGGGCATCTACTACCGACCGTGTTATAAGGAGAAAAAAAAGCGACTATTCGGATGAGTATTTGTTATAAGTGTCAGACTTATAGCCAGAACATGGTTTAATCACACCTCGATATCCATAAGGGGACATGGCGGTCTATAGATCAACGAACGGCCAAACAAATTGATCACATTGTGATAGACAAGAGCCACGCATCCAGTATTTTGGATGGGCCACTACCTAGTTGCAGCAAAGGTAAGAAACACTGTTAAAAAATTTAATGTCGAAAGACTGCAACCGCAGAAACCGCCAAGACCTTCGCACAACGCGTACCTATCCCTTAACCTCTCGATGTACACCATACCACCAGCATCGAATGTCGAAGGAGAATGGCAACGATGCCAAATCTGGTCGGAAGAAAGTATGCCTTAAGAACTGGCCTCAGCTTCGTTTGATCGATCCAACAAAAAGGAACCATCTAAACTGCGCCAACTAAAGAGGCATAAGTCTCCTCAACATCGCTTACAAGATCCTATATGCCGTAATTTATATGAATGCCTGAAACCGTTTACCAAAAAACTGATCGGCCGTTATCAGTGTGTTTTTAGGCAAGGAAAGTCAAAAACCGATCAAATTTTCACACTTCGGCAGATCCTGGAAAAAACCCAATAAGTCGGCATACGCCGACGATATTGACATCATTGGTAGGAAGCGACATGAGTTGTTTGCCACGTTTGCTAGTATAGAAAAGGAAGTGGCAAATATGGGTTCAGCAGTAAATGTGGGCAAGAGAGCCTGTATACGATTCTGATCATCCTAGTCCTGCTCTACGGCGCTAGAGCATGGACCGTCGCCGTTTGGCAAGGGTGATTCTTCGTTTAATTTCTGATGAGATGTTGTTGTCAGAGTTAATAGCGGAGCCGAGATAGATTCGAGGTTCAATTCGTCGATGTAGTGTGTCCTTTCGTTGTCTTGCCCTCATTTACTGCTAAGCCCATCTTTGCCTCTTCCCTCTCTATAATAGCAAACGTGGCTATGACATCACGTTGAGTCCTACCAATGATGTCAATTTAGTCGACGTATGCTAGTAGTTGCACCGATTTTTGGAAAATTGTTCCTCTGGTGTTGGATCGGGAGTTTTGCACAATTCTCTCAAGAACCAAATTGAAGAGAAGTCACATGACAGCGCATAGCAATACCGAAATTTTTGGTATCGAATGTTTCGGTTAGGTCGTTTCCGACCCTAATGGAGCAGTATACCAAAACTAGACATGGCTCTGTATAATTCGTCTTCATAAATGCTGTCGTATGCGGCTTTGAAATCGATGAATATGTGGTGGGTATCGATTTGGATTTCCAGGATCTGCCGAAGTGTGAAAATTTGATCGGTTGTCGACTTTCCTGGCCTAAAACCACATTGATAAGGACCGATCAGATTGTTGCTTAACGGTTTCAGGCGTTCACATATTACGGATAGGATCTTGCAAGCGATGTTGAGGGATCTGTGCCTCTGTACTGGGCGCCGTTTAGAGGATCTCCTGTTCTTCATACGCGACTGCCCTGCCGAAATCACATACTTGGCTGGTAACTTAGTTTTATAAAATCTGTAGTCGAGTGCCGACACCAGCAAATATCCCAGGGATGTCGAAGATTGATAAGCCTACCAAACTGAGTTTCTCCCCTAAAATTCTACCGTAAGTATCTAAGTGCCTTCATCTAAAACAGCATAACGTGTCATGTATTTTGTGAATCCTGGCTTAAAATTAACCCCAAACGCTCGTTTTGTTTGATTTATCTTTTTATATCACTTATCAGACCGTCATAAGGATCCTATAGGGACAATTTCACACAAATTTGCTTATAAAAGTACTACAGCCCGTCAGAAATAACACCTTCGAAAAGAGGTTGGAGAACATGGCCCAAGTTCTAAATTCATGTCTCCAGTAAGAAATCACTTAACCTCGTCGACCTTTGATAACATATTATGTGACCTGGTAACTTATATGTTCTATATCTAGCCAGAAGCTACAACCAATATATCGTTATTTTACAAAAAAAAATTCCCTCCATTGAACCCTTCATCAAATATTTCCTGTACTTACCCTTTATTTACCAACAACCAACAAACTATATTTCCCAACTATTAACACCATTACATCCTTGTTGAAAGTCCATGAACCTGTTTGCCATATTGTATGCCATCCTATTTTTAGAACACCCACTCGCGAAGCGAACTTCATTTGACAAAAAAAAAAAAAAAAAAAAACAATTCCCTCTCATTCGATGGATACATTTGGGACACAATCACAGCGTACACAACCACATGTCCGCCCGGCTTTCACCATACAATAATATTACACTCAAGGCATTAGTAATGCATGAGGTCATCCACATTTCAGGGAAGAAGACGATCATAAATGAATGAATTGGGAGTATGTATTATTACGTTGGAATTTTGATGACAGCCCTGGTGAGGGAGCCCCAGCAGCACCGTTGCCTGATGGTATTCATCCCATTGCTTCCTCTCTGTATGATGGTGACGAAAACGTCAACTAGAGTGTAGGATATTCCATATGTAAGCAATGTCCTACGCGCTTTATCCACTCTTCCCTTTGTGACAACATGTGCCTTGGCGGTATCGGTGGCATCATCATCATCATCATCCTCGTCGTCGTTGACGTCGTCGTCGTCGTAGTCGTCGTTAGTGGGTAATTTGGGGGAAAATTCAAAGTTTCAAGCTCGATTTAATATTTAAATATTCATGGAATATATTTATACAATACACGGTACAAGGCAATTGTTGCACGCGCACACACACACAGAAACGTCGACACATTCACACCCAGAATGACATCAGAGAGATACTCTACTATAATGCACTATTGGGAAAATTAGCACTACAGAGACATATTCCAACATCTTTGCCGCCCACTCTTGGAATGGATATGCATACATACGCCAGTTAGAGTGGATTCCAAGTCACTGACCATGACGTGTCGTTTGGTTAGATGTCAGCGCATTTAATATTCACTTTGAAGCAAGGACATGGTCAATGGATGGATAGATGGACGGACAAGTGGTTGTGGATGAATGTGAAAATGCAATATTCTAAAATTAAGTAAATTCCCTGTTGGCAAAACAATCTTAGAAATACCAAAGTCACCCAGGAATTGGAACAGCATGATGCCTATATTGCTGAAATGGATGAATAGATAGATGGATGGTACTTAAACCAGATCCTTTTGTATTCTTATTGCAAAGTCAAATGCATACCTCCTTGTATTGGAACTGACGTCAATTTACGAGTGGATAGGGAAATTGTCTTAAGAATGTTCCTATACATTTCGATTTTTATCTAACAAAACAAGGGATTCACATGAAAAGCAGATAGATGATCGCCCTTGGGTGAATTGAATTTCGAGGAGTAAGGTAAGGTAACTTGTAAGTAGGTTGTGTGTGTATATCTATATTCAATGCCTGGTTAAAGGACTACAAATGATGAAATTCCAATTCCAGGCAAGAGTGTTAAATGGAAATCACTTCTCGATAGGAATTAAATAGATTAGATAAACTTTTACTGCTGGTGATTTAATATTTGATCAATTTTCAGGGTGAATGGAAGGAGTGCCTGCAGTTAGCTTGAAGTGGACTTCCTGGTACGAGGCTACTACACAGAATTTGGAATATACAATTTGAAATTCTTATAGTATCTGAGACTGGTATTTAGAATATTATTTAGTTCTATAGTTGTCGGAAGAGTGTTTTCGTTCGGTAAAACATGCCATAAGCTTGATTGTGCATATGTAGGTTTATTATGGAAAATCCTTAATAAAGGATTTTGGGTGCCATTTCGTGTGTTACGTAAATATTTTATATGACTTTGAGGCGTTTAGATATCTATTTTCAATAGGCTTAGTAAAAACACAGGAATTTTATATTTCAGATGGCAATGTATTAAGTTTGTGGTAGAGGTAGAGAAGACTTGTGTTGCTAAATGAGACCACATCCTTTGATATGATCTGTTGTGCATGCAAGTCAATACTTATACGGTCCGGTATCCACATTTTTATCAAATTCCATGTTTTAAGACACAATTTATTGAGATAACAGGCTCAAATTTATTCATGGTAGTTGTTAGTTAAAAAATAAAATAAATTTATGACGCAACAGACTAGTTAGTACCTACCCAGAGTCTAGCTTGTTCTCATACCTATTCATGTCCTCGTGTGTACTTCTTTGCAAGATGCCGGGACATCCGGTTTTGCCGGGTGTTATTACGGCTGGGAATGGACATTTGCACTTCTGCGACGTTCTCTGAGGAATGTGTTTCGTGCACTTCGCTCAACTTATGGTCAACATAATCGGCCTACTGAGCGTACTATTCGCAACACCATCACCCATTTTGAGACCCAGCATTCATTATTTTATAATAGTCGACCGAATAGACCACGTCCAGCACGCTGGCGCTGTGAAGAAAATATAGCGGCCGTAGCTGAGAGTGTACACGAAGACCGTAGAGAGTCGATTCGGCGCCGTTCGCAGCAACTCGGACTGACGTATGGAACGACTTGGCGCATTTTACGTCAAGATCTTAAATCGAAAGCGTACGAAATACAGCTTGTGCAACAACTGAAGCCGCTCGACCTTCCCAAGCGACATCGCTTCGCTCTATGGGCTCTTGAAAAGTTCCAAGAAGATCCGACGTTTTCGAGGCAAATTTTGTTTAGCGATGAGGCCCATTTCTGGCTCAATGGGTATGTTAACAAACAAAATTGCCGCATTTGGGACGAAGAGCAACCTGAAGAGATTGAAGAACTGCCACTTCATCCAGAAAAAACAACGATTTGGTGTGGTTTGTGGGCCGGTGGAATCATCGGTCCATATTTCTTTAAAAATTATGCCGGTGCGAACGTAAACGTCAATGGCGACCGTTATCGTGCCATGATAACCGACTATTTGAAGCCTGAAATTGAAGCTCGTGATCTCGGCGACATTTGGTTTCAGCAAGACGGCGCCACTTCCCACACATCGCATTAATCAATGGACTTATTGAGAGAACATTTCGGTGAGCATATAATTTCACGTTTTGGGCCGGTCGATTGGCCACCAAGATCGTGTGATATCACACCGTTAGACTTTTTCCTGTGGGGATATGTAAAGTCAAAAGCTTATGCCGACAAACCCGCTTCGATTCAGGCCTTGGAGGAAAACATCACGCGGGCCATTCGCCAGTTACCAGTCGAAATGCTCGAACGAGTGATCAAAAAATTGGACTCAACGGATGGACCATCTGTGACGTAGCAACGGCCAACATTTGATAGACATAATCTTCAAAAAATAAATGCCAAAGAATGTTATTTCAAATGATAAAAAACATTCTCCACTAAATTTGAATTTTCTGTGTTTTTTTCTTTAAAAAAAGTTGGGAACCTCGAAATGGATCACCCTTTATAACGAAGATATTGCGATCCTCATTTCATTTAGGTCAAGTGGTTGTAGTTTTATATGCCGTCACAAATTCTTATCATCGACTGCAGCTCAACTGCTGTCTTAAATCAAGAAACATCATACGTATCCTTCTTAACTCTTTTATCACACAAATACAAAAGGCGTTAGCATATTATTCTCCTGATCGAAGATGCGAAATCGACTGTCTAATACTTCTTGAAATTAAGTCTAACTGTATTTAATTGCACGACCATGTTTTGCATTAGTATTTACAAATTACAAGCTTAAAAGAAGCTTCATCGCCGAAAATTAATTTTTTATGAAGGTCGGGATTTTCTTCAGACCTTTTGGGAGCCCAATTGAAGAAGATTCACCACTTTGATTTACAAGAATACTTCAGTTCTCAAACTTCTTTCATTTTGCTTTTCTCCTTTCATTAGGCCTTTTTTCAAGACTCACAGTAGCATTCGACAAAACTGCATCCTATCTACGGGAGGAGCTTTGAATAAAGTTTATATGTATAGCTATTACTTAGCCAACTTACGATTGGTCAAACTGTCAGATACTCATAAAGAAAACTTGTCAGGCGAATTCAAGATTCACAGTGGTGTTTGACAAGCCGGCATAATATAACTTTATTGGTGCTAAGCAACTCCTGCATTCATCACTTACTTACTTACTTAAGTGGCGCTACAGTCCGGAATGAACCTGGGCCTCAACCAACATGACTCTCCAATAAGCCCGGCTTCCTCTACTGCATCTGACGTCTGGCTGGGAATCGAGGACTCTACGATCCGGAGTATTGGTGTCCACTTGTTCTACATGTCCAAGCCATCTTAAACGTCCAATGCTGAGATTTTTTTGACCAGGGACATGTCCCTGTACAGCTCGTATAGTTCTTGGTTGAATCTTCGTCTCCATAGCCCGTCCACGCAAACGGGACCGAAGATTTTTCGAAGAATTTTCCTCTCAAATCGACCACGGATTTCTTCATCCGCTTTTGAGACGGTCCATGCTTCAGCGCAGTAGAGCAGGACTGGGATGATCAGGGTCTTATATAGGATCTCCTTAGTAGTACTGTTTTCATCGACTACGCAAAAAAAAACCGTTGTAATTAAGACTTTTTACAGCCTCCGCTACAAAATTAAAGCACGTACTCAAAACGTGCATAATCCTCTTCCGTAGTGAGATAGATTTAATACTGCAGAGTGTTTGAAAGATCATTTAAACAGATTTTAATCCCAAAATAAAAAAAAAAAAAAAGTTTGATAGAATTTTTAAAATACATTAATCCATTCACCCAAACCACCCCGAGTTCCACATGAAGTTCTCCATAGAACTGTGAACAGCATCCAGTTAGCCTGGAGTCAGTGTGGTTACCTTCTACTTTGTTAACCGTGAATAATTGAAATGAAGAATCGTGTAACGAAGGGAATGACGATAAGCATTTTGTCGAAAAGTTGGTATTACTTTCACCACTGCAAGCGTACATAGAGCCCAGCAGAGAGAAGACTTAAATCCAAGGATTAGGTATAGTATACCGAGAATAAAAAAAAAATTGAAAGAAAAAAACCTACGCACCTCTAGAGATGTACAACCGACAAGAGAGAATACAAGAAGATACAATTGTTAGCCAGCGATGTTGAATAATCTTTATTTAAATTTTAAAGAATGCCATGATGGTTGAATTTTCTTTATTTTGAAGGCGAGACCAAACACCAAAAGAAAAAAAAAAGTTAACTCCCCTGAATCTTTTAATGCTTAGCTCGAGTAGTCAAGAGCTTTTCAGACGAATTAAAAATAAAATGCCAGCAAGCAACACAGGTACATGTTGAGATCCTAAGAGGATTTAAGGTCTTATGGTTAGGGGCTGCATGCATTATGTTTTTAAGATAAAAAATACTAATGCGAAACTAACATAGAGACATCGGTATATGGCAGCCCTTTATGGCAGCCCTTTATGGAGGTAAAAATAGTGTAATCGGTTAATCGGGGTAATAATTATGCGTTTTCTATTTGTAGGTTAACGTTTTCTTTATCATACAAAAACTTATGGAATGTATAGAGCAAGCTGTTCTAAGAAGTTGAATAGAAGCACATACCATGGAAATCATGTTTTTGCAGATAAATCGATCTGGGGTTGAACCAACTAAACTCAAAAAATGAAAACGTCGACAATCCTCTACTTTACAGATGCTGAGTAAGCAAATACAGTTGATCACATTTTGAAAAAAAAAATATTGTTTCACAAAATTTAGGTGATGCGAGTACAGACATTTAGGCACTACCACCAAAGATTATGAAGTCATACAGATGACGCACTGCATACAAGAAAAACTTTTCAACGGTGGGTCGTATTGGCACATTCCGCAATATATTTGGATCTCGTTTCTCATGTGTGCACGGTGTGCACGTGGACTCCTATACCATGAAGCTGGTGTGCAAATGATTCTGTTCTTTGTGCTCAATACGTCATCTGTATGGCTTTGTAATATTTGCTAGCACTAAACATTTTTCATACAAATAGTCCTAGAGATGAACATTCCTTGCAAAAAAATTTCTGTATATTAAAAACGGAAATGACAGCCTTCACGGCATGCCTGCCGAGATTTACAAAGCCAGCGGAGATTACTTAGTAAGAAACTGTCCCCAACACATAACTCAAATTTAGTCGGATGAAAGTATGCCTGAAGCGTAAAACGTCAGCATATTTTGCGCGATCCATAAATAAGTAACCCTCTCAACTGCGTCAAGAATCTTTTTGCCGTATGTAAACGCCTGAAACAGTTTACCAACAACCTGATCGGGCCTTATCAGTGTGGTTTTAAGGTCCACAACTTACCTGCAAATTACTCAAGAAGTCCTAATCATCGATTTTAAAGTCGCATATGACAGCTTCAATAGATACGAACTATAAAAGGCCATGTCTAGTTTTGGTTTATCTCCCAAACTCATCCGTTTGTAAATGATGACGATGGAGAATTCTCGCTGTTCCATCAGGGTCGAAAAACGACCTCACCCACACATTCGATAACGAAAAAAAATGTAGGCAAGGCCATGCGCTGTCATGTGACTTCTTCAGTTTGATTTTTGAGAGGATTGTAAAAACTACCGAGCCAACACCAGAGCCACAATTTTCCATAAATCGGTGCAACTAATAGCATACGCCGGGGATATTGACATCATTGGTGGGAATCAACGTGTTGTCATAGCCAAGTATATAGAATTTAGCGTTAAAAATGGGTTCAGCAGTAAATGAGGGCAAGACAAAGTATATGCTGTCAATACGAAGGACAAACAACATCGACGAATTTCACAGAACGTCACGGTTGAAATATAAAACTTTGAGGTATTACGGGACTTTTTCTACCTCGGCTCCGCTATTAACTCTGAACACAAGATCTCGTCAGAAATTAAACGAAGAATTACTCTTGTCAACCGCTGTTGCTTTGGGCTAAGAAGGAAATTAAGTAGTAAAGCCCTCACTCGAACTACTAAGGAGATCCTATATAAGACCCTGATTATCCCAGTCTTGCTCTACGGCGCTGAAGCATGGATCGTATCAAAAGTGGATGAAGAAATGCTTGGTCGATTCGAGAAGAAAAGTTTTCGAAAAATATTAGGCCCTATTTGGGTTGACGGGTTACGAAGACGAAGATTGAACTAAGAACTATACGTGCTGTAGAGTGGTACAGCGGTATGCGCCTAGCCAAATAAACTCCGCATTAGACGTTTAAGATGGCTAAGACATGTAGAACGAATGGACACCAATACTCTGGATCGCAGAGGCTTTGATTCCCAGTTAGACTTCGGACGCAGTAGATGAAGACCTCGCCTTAAGCGGCGCGCACAAGTAGAAACCGACCTCAACCAACTTGGAATGCGCAATTGGAGACAGTAAACTAAGGACAGATATCTAATTTTAAAGGTATATTGCTTGAGGCCCAGGTTCATTCCGGACTGTAGCGCTACTTAAGTAAGTAAGTCTCATCGGGATAGTGGTAAAAGTGTGCTAGGTAAGGATTAACACGCAGGCGCGTTCCTGTCATCGAGTATTGAAATGTAGATCAGCTAATCATGCATCATGCTAATCCCGGCACCGGTAGCAAGAATCTTTTGAATAAAACTCTCAGTTTGCATAAATATCGGGTGTTTTTTTTTAGAGGTATAAAACTTTGAATTGCAATAAAACACAAACAAAAAATAGTTTTAATGTTCATCAAATCAAATCAGCATTGACGTGAGTCTCATTTTTGACCCATACACCAAAATCACGACGCTGTTTTAATTCTGGCACAAGCTGGATCTTAGGGTCGTAAGCCAAAGTCTTTGCGCAAAATCTTCCATAAATTTGATCGACAAAGCTACAATTGCTGTGGCGAATCGATTCATTCGGGTCCTCTTTGACACTTTGCTCTACAGCGGCAATTGTTTCTTCAGTGCGCACTGCTTGATTTCTCTGCGGATGCATGTCACATATCGTAAATGTAGTGCGAAAACGATCCATGGTTAACCGAATTCATTGCTCTGATGGACTATTATGTGGACCATAAAATTGACGGAGCTTGCGGTAAACTTCGCGAACTGCACCATTATTTTCGAAATAAATTTGCAAAATTTGCAAGCGTAGTTCATTTGTTAACCTGTTCATGATGAAATGGCAAACCAAACTGAACATAAATGACATTAGATTCGCCCGATTTGATCACAAAATATGAGTATAATCTCATTTTGAAAAACCAACATCTAAGAAAAACGCTCGTTACATAAATACACTGCGCATCTGAGCACAAGTTTAAATAAACATGCACTGAGCATGCAAACATGTGTTTTGTATGTGCCCTTTAAGTGGCACCTAAATTCTGCGGTGCACCTGGTCCTGAACTATCATTCTAAAAGCCACCAAAGATATTCACAATACATACAAGGTGGCGCAAAAATAACCTTCCGATGTTTTTTGGCTGTAATTTAAAAAAGAAATGTAAAACTTTGATGCTTCTTGTGGATTATTTTTATTTGGTCTTTTAATTTTTTTTACATCAAGTCGAGAATATGATGGCCGCCGCCACAGTTGATTGTCATTTGAGCCCTTTTTATGGCATTTTCCATCACTTTGGCCAAAACTTCCGGCGATAGGTCCTCACATTCTTGACGGATATTGTCTTTAAGAGCTGCAAGAGTCTGAGGCTTGTTGACATAAACCCGCGACTTCAAAAAGCCCCACAAAAAGAAGTCTGGAGCGGTCAAATCAGGCGATCTTGCTGGCCAGTGCAAATCGCCAAAACGGGAGATTAGGCGCCCGGGAAATGCATCCTTCAGCATATCGGTTGTGGCACGTGCAGTGTGTGCCGTTGCACCGTCCTGTTGGAACCACATGTTTTCCAATCCCAATTCATCAAGTTGCGGCAAAAAGAACTCGTTGATCATTGCTCTGTAGCGCTCAGCATTCACAGTAACCGTTTGGCCCGCGACGTCTTCGAAGAAAAAAGGTCCGATGACTCCTCCAGCGAAAACAGCACACCATAAAGTGACTTTGAGCGGGTGTAATGGCTCTTCGTGGGTTACACGCGGATTTTCAGTGCCCCAGAAGCGTAAATTTTGCTTATTCACGTACCCGCTAAGATGGAAATGGGCCTCATCACTCATGATTACTTTTGATGAAAAATCATCTTCCTCTTGGTGGTGATTAAGGATGGCTTGAGCGTATGTTAGACGCGTTTGGCGGTCAGCAGCTAACAGCTGTTCACCGTCTGGACTTTGTACGGAAACATCTTCAAATCTCGCTGTAGAGACTGTCGACTGATACCCATTTGCGTGGCACGTCGTCTGGTCGATGTCGACGGCGCTTCCATGACATCTTCGGCTACAGCAGCAATATTCTCTGCAGAACGACTACTCCGGAGTCTGCCACGCCTGGCAGCATCTCGTGTTGTGCCAGTCTCTTCGAGGCGAGCGGCTAAACGTCGCAGTGTTTCACCAGTAGGCGTTGGACGGCTAGGTAATCTGCGACGATATTCACGTTGTGCCAAAGTCACCGACCGATTATTGCTCAAATAAATAGTCACCAATATTCCGCGTTCTGGAGCAGTGTAGCGTAACATTGTTTATAAACGTGTATTTCGCATGTGTTTACTACACAAATGTCAAAACAGAACTGACATTAGGGGCCAATCGCAAAATTTATAGCATTTTCTGATAGGAGGATTACTTTTGCGCCACCTTGTATATCTGTAAATATACAACCATTTGTGTAATCCGTTTATCAGGAGTATGCCCTTATCCCACAGAAATATGTGTCCATTTCTCGATTTCGATCTCATGAAATTTTCGATTAACTTTGTTAAATCATGTTCGGTTTCGCTTCGTGTTAAGTTCTTGTTTTCAAATTCACAAAATTATCCTCTAAATGTATAAATGCATTAAGCCAAAAATTCCCTTATATATGTAGGTACTGTCAGTGATTTTGTGAAGCGATAAAAACCTTTAGTAACTTAATTTGTCATCCATTGTAATAACCGATTTTGCAATATACTACGTCCCAACTATATATCCTTTGAATATGGCAGTGAAATACTCCTGGCAAACATCATAAATCTGTCCTAACAGCAAAACAGCAAAACAAACACATAAACCAAAAGTAATAAAACCATGTGCACATGTGCACCGTTTCAGTATGTCCTGGAATTATTACACATCTCAATCCGTTCGTCCATCGACACAAAAACGCGCACATCATAAGTTTAAGGACATGAACAAGACAACAAAGTCTCAAAGTATCCCATAACCCAGCTATACAAGGCACCTATTCAATCCTTGCCGGAAAGCAAATTAATAACACAACTGCAAATGTATAAAGGAAAAAACGAGTCATATAAATATATGAACGATCCTGAACGATAATTCGTCGTTCATTGTGTTGAGTTATTGTTGCGGTTGTTGGGAGATTTGTCCGCTACACAGTGTTGTTTCATTGCCAAAGTATAAAACTGTTTTTAAGCCCTCCAATCCCCGCTAAACCATTAACAATATTTGATACATTCATCCAACCGGAGAGCGCTGAAGTTCTGCCTCAAACTTCTCAAATATTTGCGTTTTTATTACGAAAGGATAAAAATCGAAAAGAGCTTACTGAGTACCAACCACAAATAAAATAAACGATCGGTGTGGTGTGTAAAGGAGCATGAGCAGGCTGACAAAGAAAAAAAAACAAAAAACTTCTCCATCGGACACAAAAGGCACAAGGGATATGTGCACATACTATAGTGGCATGAATGCTTGTACAAGGATAACAATATATATTGCTACAATGTTTTTGATCATTAAAAATTATTCTTCCTTTTCCAGGACAATAGTTTCCCTTTATTGTGTGGTTTTCGTTGTAGTTCGTGAAAGGGGGTGGTGGAGAGGTTTTGTGCATGAAAATTGGCAACGGCCATGGATGGACGTCATCGTCATCGTCATCATCATCATGATCATTATCATAGTCATCATCATCTTGCTTGCATTCTTCTACTACTTGTATCGCTCAAGGGTAGTAGTAACACCCACTCTACACTATCAACACCCACCTAGACCCACTCATCGTCTGGAGTTTGTTTTTGTATACAGCTCGAGTGCACGTGCATTTAATGTATGTATGTGTATGTTGCACTTGCTTACTATACCAAAAAGGACATGTCATGTATGAGTAGCAAAAACTAAAGGATTGCTGATGCTCTTGCTACTGTTGTTGCTATTACTGTTACTATATGGTTGAGTAGTTGGCGTAGTGGCTAAAGTGAACAAGATGTTTGCCAAGGACTCATATATTTGACAATTAATAATGAAATCACCTGTGACACACATGGTAGGGTAGGTGGTGAGTCAGTGTGGGTGTTTTATTTGCCTAACTCTAGACGATATTGCCTTTTGAAGGAATTCTCCTGACCCTCATTGGGTGGGTATTATCGAGTTTACTATGGCTGCATGTTAAGTCATGTAGAACAATGGATGCGGGTATTCGATTTTAATAGACTTATTGAATAATCAGTGAGATAAGATGGAGAAAAAGACCCATTTCCTGGTAATGGCTAATTAAATTTGCTCTCGTATATCATCGGCTTATCTGGAAATAGAATTCAATTAGGATGCCTTGAGGGCGCTTTCTATAGGTGGGTGGTATGCAACGTAATTATGATTGCAGTTGGGAGTGATACTGTCTGCTGAATTTAATCCTTGTTGGTGTATTTGACAGGGAATTGTCAGGTTATCATGTCGTTGAAGTGCTCTTATTATTCTTGACTTAAGTATCGGTCTAGACGGTGTGAAGTTTTGTTCTCCTGGAATTTGAGCACATGTAGTATTTCGCTGCAGAAATATATGGCTTCATGTTGAAGAGTAGGTGGGGTATTATAAATGGAGACATGGTAGGACATAGGCGATCTTGATAGCAAAGTATCAATCTCATGACTACGCAGT
The DNA here is from genome assembly GCA_949824845.1 of Rhingia rostrata. Taxonomy (NCBI): domain Eukaryota; kingdom Metazoa; phylum Arthropoda; class Insecta; order Diptera; family Syrphidae; genus Rhingia; species Rhingia rostrata. The sequence continues at coordinate 38,287,853 of OX463756.1, read as the reverse complement.
AATATAGGTCGATAATACCACTGTAAATGGTTCAATAAACCTTTTGGCATATCGTATATGGACACCAAGTTATTAAAGATGACTTGGTGTCCAGCTGCATTTCATATTTTCTACAAATTTTGACCAACATCAACAAAATTTGGATTTTTTCTTGTTGTTAGATTCCCCTTAATCCTATTGAGTTTAATAAACATTCCTCGCCAGTTAACTTGTTCATGCGTCGTGCACTTCCAGATGGTGAAGACTTTTTTTCTAAATAAAGGCGCCAATAGGGGACATTTTTTCTCTACTACGATGCGATGAGAACTTTGCCCGACAGTGCATTCTAAATTCGATCTACGAATCCTAGCAGTCTTAGATGATCAATTAGTGGTTTTCTGATCCAACAAACTCTATTGAAACAAGCTACATAAATAGTTATACAGGCGAAATAGGCTCGTAAGTACCCAGACTTAGCTTCTTGTCCACACCCATTCATGTGGTCCCACAATGGCGGGACTTTCTGCTTTACCACGACTCTTAACAGATGGGCTGTGGTAAGCTTTTTGTCGATAATTTGTAGTACAGGGATGAATTCTCAGATCACCCTCCCCAAAGAGAACAAGTCCTTACTTACATACTTATCGCGCTCCCGACCCGTTAAGAAACTCTGCCTGATAGACTGCAGCCCTCCATCATCTACGATCACGTCAAGCTGCTTCTAGTTGTCCAGACGAAGCGCCCTGGCATCCGCGACGGCTTGGAGGTTCGGTTTTCCTTGTCTTTTCGAACCTGGCGCTAGGATTAAAAGAACCGCATTTATACTTCTCGCACGATGGCGGGACCTCCTGGTTTATGCCGACTCCGAAAGGCGAATTTGAGATAAGCTTTTCTTGACATTTGATGCTACTCGGATAATTTTTCAAATCATCACGAGAGGAGGGCCAGTGAGGTGTTGTTACCGCTGGAAATCGAACCCAGACCTTCAGCGCGGAAGTTCATCGCACTAACCATAGCGCAACAGTGCCCACTAGAACCGGAGCTCTATTACCCATTCGCTCGATATGGCCGAGCCAATGTAGTCGACGTGTTCTGGGATTTTGGACTATACCCACAACTTAGTAAAGCTCATTGAATTCACAGTTGTGTCATCTCCTCTATTCGTCGTATTCGCGCACTGGACCAAAAATCCGCCGAAGTTTTTTCTTTCGAATGAGAACAGTATCAGCACTTCTTGCTTATCGTCCAACACTCGGCGCCAAAAAGCTGAACTGACAGAATAACGGTGTTGTAGAGCCCACATTTCGTCCCTTGAGTTAGGAGGTTTGAAACCAGTTGTTTTGCCAAGCCGAAGTAGCAACGGTTTTCTATAATTAAATTCTTTGCCGGATCTCCACTAGGGTGACAAGAAAGTAGAGATCATGTGCAGAGAATCTGATGGATTTTTTTGGAGTTGGGTTTGAATCAAATATGCCATGATTAGGAATCAAAGCTTGAAAATATTAAACACCAACCGAGCTAAAGCACAAATTATCGTAGGGTCTTCAAACTGGGACAGATCGCTGAGCTCAAGAATTACAAGGAATTCGGCAACAACGCTTATATATTGGGCTATCATACGCAGCACTCTTTTACAAATTCTTGAAGACTTACTTGCTAACAAACTTAAGTGGAACTACAGTCCGGAATGAACCTAGGACTCAACCAACACGACTTTAATTTCTACTTGTGCGCGCCTCTTAAAGCGAGGTCTTCCTCTACTGCATCCGACATCCGTCTGCGAATCGAAAACTCTGCGAGCCGGAATAATGGCGTCCATTCGATCTACATGTCCTAGCCATCTAAAATGTCCACTGCGGAGTTTTTTTGACCAGGGGAATGTCGCTGTACGGCTCGCTAAAATCTTGGTTGAATCTTCGTCTCCATAGCCCGTCAACGCAATCTGGACCAAAGATTTTTCGAAGAGTTGTCCTCTCGAAACGACCAATGATTTTGTATCCACATGCTTCAGCGTCGTATATAGGATCTCCTTAGTAGTTCGAATGAGGGGATTACTACTGAATTGACTTCTTAGCCCGAAGAAACAGCGGTTGGCAAGAGTAATTCTTCGTTTGATTTCTGACGAAATGTTATTGTCAGAGTTAATAGCCGAGCCGAGATAGACTTGAACACTTATAGCAGATTCTTCTGTTTATACAAAGTTCTTCCACCATAGCACCATATAACAACTCAAGGTTTTCTTAAAACCGCAACAGTCCAAAACATTTCACATTTCGGCAGAACCTGAAAAATTCCAAGAAGTCCAAAGCGATACATACCACATTCATAATCATTTATACCGATACCCATTAATTCATCGATATTAAAACTGCAAACGACAGCATTGACCTCCATCAGGGTCAACAACAAAAGGAGGATTTAGGTTAGGCTTGTGCAAATTTCCGACAACATCAGAGGCAGAATATTCCATATATCGGTGCAACTACTGGCATACATCGACGATATTGTCATTATTTCTCGGATTCAACGTGATGTCACAGTCACGTTTACTATCATAGAGAGGAAAGCCTACAAAATGGATTCCCGCGGAAAGGAGCAAGTACCCACATGTTGTCAACATGAAAGGAACATCAAATGACGAATTACTCCTAACAACCGGTGTTTCATTTGGACTAAGAAGGCAATTCGGTAGTAAATCACAAAGTCGAACTACTTAGGAGATCCTATAGAAGACCCTTACCAAGTCAGTCCTGCTTTAGGGCGCTGAAGAATGGAACATATCAAAAGCAGACGAAGAAATCATTGATCGTTTTGAGTGAAAAATTCTTCGATCAATCTTGTCCCTTTTCCGTTGGCAGGCTATGGAGATGAAGGTTTAAACCACGAACTATAATAGCTGTAATGCGACATACCATTGCTTAAAAAACCCCGCATTGGAAGTTTAATATGGCTAGGACATGTAGATCACATGACAGTAATATTCCATAGACGCAGAATCTTCGATTCGTAGCTAGACGTCATACGCATTAGAGGAAAACCTCATCTTAGGTGCGGGGGGTAAGTAGAAATCGGGACATGTAGATCGAATCGACACCAATATTCCAATATTTTTGATTCGCAGCCAGACGTCGGACGCAGTAGAAGAAGACCTCATGTTAGGTGGCGGGCATAAGTAGAAATCGGACTCAGAGCGATTATTAGTGCGATGAACTGCCGCGCAGAAGTCTGGATTCGATTCCCAGCGATAGAAACACCTAAAATGATTTTTCACTGGCCCTCTTCTCATGATGATCTGACAAATCATCCGAGTAGTATCAAATGGTCAAGACAATCTTTTCTCAAATTCCCCGTTCGGAGTCGTCATAAATCAGGAGATCCCACCATCGTGCAAGAAGCACACACGGGTGCATGAAAGAAAGCTCGGCCCTGGTTACTAACGAGCCTGTTGCATCAAAAATTTGTTTTTTGTTTAGGAGATGTAGATCGAATCGACTTCAATATTTCAGCCAGGCATCGGACAAAATCTACCTCAACCGGCCTGAAGTGCACAACTGCAGACAATTAGCTAAGAATCGGGCTAATTGAAGAGGCATGTTGGTTAAGGATTAAATTTGTTTTGAAATGTAGGTTTATTGTTCTGAGCAACAATTCAAAATGCTGTAAGAAGAGCATTAATGAAGATACATCCACCTATCCAGAAGGTGGTCATTTCAGATACATCATTATAGCAACTTAATGCATTTTCGAGTAAACTTTATGTGAAATCAGTGCTCAGCTTTATTGATTTCTGTTGTTACATTACTTTTTTATGCACCTACTTCTTCCGACGGCATAAGTGATTCCTTTTCTGTACCCGTCCCTCTACTCGGCCTACTTTCAACGTCCCAACTTATTTAAAAATGCATTCCCAATTCCGAATTAAGGTTAATATTTTGGAACAAATCGAGCAGTGCCTGTTAAGTGTCAATGCAATCACAACACCTACAGTTGCCGCGTAAATTAAGTGACACCGTGCTCATTTCATGGTACGTACAAAATGAGGCACACCTAGACCAACAATTGTGCCTACACAATTCATGTTGAAAGTACTAAAGCTTATCTACATTTCAAACCACCGCAACAACAAAAAAAAAAGAACCATCCAACTCCTTCCACTCCATCCGGCTATTAAGTAAAGCAATTCAGTACACAGGCACACCCCCAAATTGATACCACAGTTAATGACCAAGTTGGCTACTATTTCATACGTTATCCTTTCATGGTGTTAACAATCGTTAAAAATATTCCATTTCCTAAAATGCGTGTGTTCATTTGAGAAGCACCCACGAATTGAAATGGCGATGGAAAACCGTAAATGTATGTCAACCGGAGGCTCCCAAATGCCATGCAAAGCATTCGCGAAATCATGTGAATGTAATGTACACACCAACTATCCCCCAAAAATTTCAAATTCCATTTTTTATTAGCTCGCGTGATTTTCATGAATAACTCTCTGCAAATAAAAATTGTAAATGTATGACACCGAGAAGTTGAAACGGAAAACCAGACACGGTCAATGAGGGGAGGGAAAACGAAACAATGGCAACTTTTTAATAACACGCAACAGATAGATTCTGTACAGAGGTTTACCTACCAAGATAGCAAGGGCTGGTAAAGGGTGTTGACTCACCCCCTCAGTAGCTCGCTCACCTACTGAAATTATTTACATTGCCTAAGAGGAGGCATGGACGTTTTAATGAGAGTCGCAAGAGATTGAATGTAGGCACCCCTAACAAGGGTGTACCTGTATTGCATTCAGATGCCTACACTCAATGGACCTGAAATTGTAATTATTCTCTTGCTAAAATAAGTGCAACGCAATTTTATGAAGCAGACTTTTTTTGTTTGCTGTTTTTGTTTCCAGGGATAACAAAAACAGCAAGAGTCTGGAAGTAAACATTCAAAGATGAGAAGGAAAAGTATTTAAAAATATGTAAAGTTGATATAATGCAGGACTACAGGGTGATATGCATATTCATACAAATTTTGCCTTTGGATTTAAGGGTATGCTGACAAAATAAATAAATTTTCTTCGAAAAATGTATACCGGCTTGGATATCGACTTGTCTATGAGAGATTTAAAAAGAGGGCCCTAACCTGGCATTTGCATTTGCCTAAGAAAAAGCGAATGCCTACCCACCTGCAATGGATAACATTATTCTCCATTCGCCGAAAATTGATTCATTTTTATAAAAGTAAATATGAGAGCAATGAATGTCAAAAGAAAGGTACAAAAGTCGTCCTTGAATTGAATGAAGAAAAGCAGCTGTCCATTGATGAAGCACTGTGCTAATATTTTCTCAGAAATCACTGAAAACTATTTCTGCAGTGAAAATCAGTACGATGACGGGACCTCCTGTTTTATGCCGACTCCGAAAACGAATCTTAGATAGGCTTTTCTTGCCGATTGATACTACTCGGATGATTTGTCAGATCATCACGAGAGGAGGGCCAGTGAAAAATCATTTAAGTGTTGCTACGGCTGGGAATCGAACTCAAACCTTCTGAGCGGCAAAACATCGCACTAACCATCACACCACTGCGCTCGTCACTCTTAGCAACGATTAAAATGCAGGATAACCCCACTGTGCTCTTATGTTTAGCGGACGATACTGAATGAATTACACTGAATAAAACATAATAGTTGTAACATTGAGGAATTAAAAGACTGACCCAGCGCTTAAAATTTCAACCTAACAACCACTGGACCACTTGGGAATCAGAAAGGTACAAAAACGATAAATCAGTTGCATAACGGCCAAGTTTTGTTGTGTACCAGGCTATTAAAATGAGCCGAGGTACTGATAGTAGTTTGTATAACCTATAGGGTTATATTTGCTTTGATGCACAGTTTGTAAGATAGAGAAATAATTTAGCTAAATATACCTTAAAGTATGTGGGTCGAATCAGAATCGTTAGCTGAGTCGATTTGTATAACGGTTTTTAGGCCTTGAGTTTTGAGCAAAGTTAATGAAATTTGGTAGATGCGATCCTTGCACGTGCTGTTCAAACTTTTAGAAAAACGGTTTTTTTTTGTCAAATGGTTAATAATTTTGAAAAGTCTCTGAATAATATGTGTAGACGATATCAATATCAATATTTCGTCCATATAAAGTATTTTGCAGGCCCAATTTTTGTGATCGTATTGAAGAATTTTGAATGCAAAAGCATTGATACAGTAAATGTGGACATTTCGTCCCCGAAACATCACCTACAAGATCCTATCTGCCATAATATATGATCGCTTGAAACCGTTTACCATCAACCTGATCGGGCCTTATCAGTGTGATTTTAGGCCAGGAAAAGTCCAATTTTTTTCATTTCGACAGATCCTGGAAAAATCAAATGACGTCCAAATCTATACCCACCACATATTTATCGATATCAAAGCGGTATACGACAGCATTTATAGAGACGAACTATACAGAGCCATGTCTAGTTTTGGTATACCGCCCAAACTCGACCTTTTGTGTAGGATGACGGTGGAGAATTCTTGCTGCTCCACGACTTTACCGACATATTCGATACAAAAGAACGATTTATGCAAGGAGATGCACTTTCATATGACTTCTTCAATTTGATCCTTGAGAGGATTGTGCAAAACTCCCGAGCCAACACCGGCACAATTTACCAAAAATCGGTGCAACTACTAGCATACGCCGACGGTATTGGCATCATTGGTAGGAATCAACGTGATGTCATAGTCACGTTTGTTAGTATAGATAAGAAAGCGGCAAAAATGGATTCAGCAGTAAATGAGGGCAAGACACAACATCGACGAATTGGACATAACGTCACCATTGACAGATATAACTTTAAGGTAGTACAACACTATATTTTCCTCTGCCAACCGCTGTTTCTTAGGGCTATTAAGGCAATTCAGTAGTAATGTGCTTACTCGAACTACTGAGGAGATACTATATAAGACCCTGATCATCCCATTGCTGCTTAATGGCGCTGAAGCATGAACCGTCTCATAAGCGAATGAAGAAATCCTTAGACAATTCGAGAGGAAAATTCTTCGAAAAATCTTCGGTCTAGTTTACTATGACTGGCTATGGAGACGAAGATTCAACCAAGAACTATACGAGCAGTACAGGTACATGCACCTGGTTGAAAAACTCCGCATTGGGCGTTGAAGATGGCTAGGATATGTAGAACGAATGGACACCAATACTACGGCTAGAAGAGTCTTCGATTCCCAGACAGACGTCGGGAGCAGTAGAGGAAGACCTCGCCGTAAGTGGCGCGCACAGATAGAAACAGAGCTCAACCAACTTGGAGTGCGCAACTGGAGGCTGTTAGCTAAGGACCGGGCTAATTAGAGAGGCATGTTGGTTGAGATTCATTCCAAACTATAGTGCCACTTAAATAATTAAGTAAGTAAGAACATTTTATCTTACGACATTGCAACCTTGACAAAATATTGCGATGTCAGAGTACGTCTCATTCTAATTTATTTTTCATTTAGTGTTCCTCCATAGGCCCATAGCTTTCTAAACCAGAGATCAGCATCCGCGGAGCCATGTGGGAGTGGTTTACTTTATTTCCCATGCGAAGGTTCATCAAACGAAAAACTGCGACTCAACCATGTTTAGTAATTTTATCACGATACAACAAAAGTTTCACAAAGTTCACCGACGTCCGTTCCGCTTCAATGCCATACAATGTTTCCCCCATTTTCGAAATCCATAATGGCGGCGGAAATGCATATGTATGTGATCCTCTCCCTCTCCAAATCGGCTCAGCTTATTTCGAATTTTCAAATCTCTTGTGGAATTTTATTTTTTTAATCTCAAAATTCAAGTTAATCTCTTTCCATTCCGATGGATCAATTAAAATTAAATTTCAAATAAAACTTTTCGATTTACTGGAGTTGAATAATACCAAGCTAAAAATATGAATGATTCCGTCGTGCCATTTAAGCTCGCTGCTATTATTACTAACGAGTGCCCAGTTCACAATATTTCACCTGTTCTATCCTAGTCCAGTGGCAACATTGATTTTTTTTGTACACAAAATTTAAAAAAGGATTCCGACAAAGAAACGAGTTGAGTTGAGCTCTTAACTCAAGAAAAACTTATTCCTAGCAGACGTTGAGTTCCACTTAAGGGGCGGTCGTCCTCTGGTGCGTTCAACGCAAGAAGACTCTTTGAGCAATATTTCCATGTAACCATCAATTTGGAAACTATGAAGACCAACATACTTTTCATCTTTGAGTGGAGTGACTTTAGCTGTAAACTCAAATAATTGTGTCCGAGAAAATGCTGGTGGGATATAAATTATTAAAGAAGGATCACCCTCTATGAAACTAAAACTGTTCAAGTGTGGTATTCCTATAAGAAAGTTAAAGGCTTGTCAATGGTCCGAATACCCTTTGAAAACAAAGCCAAATATTAGGGAGTGCCACTCAACGTAAAGCTGAAATAGAATTCGCACCTGAAAATATAACGCAAGGAACTCCAAATCAAATACAGAAAAATTTACTGGAAACTCGGAAGGCATTCCTAGCTCAAAATCGAAAATTAACTGGTTTTATACAAGCAAGTGCTAACACCGATGTGGACGGACCAACGGTATACAACATGGGGGTTGTTCCCAGAAATATATATTTTTTGTTTTGCAAAATTAGAGTACCAACACTGTGGTATACTATGACGATATCCATTGGGATCTCGGAATTCACACAATCGAAGCTGAAACTAGAATTTGATTCTTGAGAGGATTGTGAAAGACTCCCGAGCCAACACCAGAGACACAATTTTCCAAAAATCGGTGCAACTACTAGGATACGCCGAAGATATTGACATCATTGGTAGGACTCAATATGATGTCATAGCCACGTTTGTAGTATAGAGCAGGAAGCGGCAAAAGCAGTAAATGAGGGCAAGACAAAGACAAAGTGTTGATAACATACACGTCGCCATTGACTTAACTTTGAGGTAGTACGGGACTTTGTCTATATCGGCTCCGCTCTTATTTCTGACCACAACATCTCGTCAGAAATTAAACGAAGAATTACTCTTGCCAACCGCTCGAACTACTTAGGAAATCCAATATAAGACCCGGATCATCCCAGTCCTGCTCTACAGCGCGGATGACGAAATCCTTGGTCGATTCGAGAGAAAAATTCTTCGAAAAATTGTTTGCGTTGACGGGCTATAGAGACGAAGATTCGCAGAGAGTCTTCGATTCCCGGACGCAGTAGAGGAAGGCCTCGTCTTAGGTGGCGCGCACAAGTAGAAACCGACCTCAACCAATTTGGAGTTTGCAACTAGAGGCAGTTGGCTAAGGACCGGGCTAATTGGAGAGGCATTTTGGTTGAGGCTGAACTGTAACGCCACTTAAGTAAGTTAAGATCAATAAATTGCGGAACATGCAGGATCTCTCAATAAAAAGTAACCTGCTAACATTTTCGTGATAGAAGCAGACATGGGAGTAAAGCATTAGCTTTGAAAATCTTATTGGTAATGAAAAAAAAACATTGGCATTGACTTCTTAATGACAATGAAAGAGACGTAAGTACTTATAAAAGAAACCAACTTTCATTGAGTGGTAATGCATTTTTTTTATTATTTTTTCTTTAACTTCTCAATGTGAGAAAAAAAATGCAACGAAATGCAATACAAAATTTGTTCAGTTATTAATTAATGGTGTGGACCTAGTTGAACAAAATGGAATGTGCATGGAGCAGATGCTTGATTCCTTGTACACAATTACAAACTCCCCATAGAAATAGGAAAACATAATTCAATTTTTCAAACAGAGGTCTATGCAGAGCCGGGATCATAATCCCGAAAACCCGAAATTCTGGGAAAATTTCAGTTCTTAGGAAGTTTTGGATGTTTGGTTTTAAGGATTTTATATTTTCGAAATTTCGGATTTAAGGGATTATTGGTATTTTTGGTTTAAGGGATTTTACACTTTCGGGAATCTGGGTTTTAGAAATTTTTGGTTTTGTGGATTTCGGTAGTAGGGGTTTTCGGTTTTAGTGATTTTTGGTATTTTGGGTTTAAGGGATGATTGATTTTCGGGATTATTTCTATAAAATATAACTCTGTACAAGAGAATTAATCAGAAAATCACACATTAGCATCCTAGCTCTATATGGCTTAAATATATTTATGGTTTACCATCCTAAATTCTTAAAAAAAAAAATAAAAAAGTAAAAAAAAATTGTGTACATTATTTTATTTATACTCTTCATCAGAATTACGAAATGCTAATGAAAATTGAATGCATTGCTTTTCTGAATGCTAGTGAAATTTTTTTTCATTGGCATTACTTTTACTCAATGCTGTTGCTGTTTCTAATATCATTATTGTAAATATTACTCCCATGTCTGGATTGAATTGCTTGATAAGATTTATCATAGTTGCAGTTACTAACAATTTATATCAAAGGGTGGTATTTTTAGGTAAGAACAGTATGAACACAGGGTTGTTTATATCATAGTGTCTAGAATGATTTACAACCACCCTTGTCAAAAAAATCTTCTCCACTTTATATTGTAAATTTCTAGTTTTTCTTCAAGAATTATTTGTAGATCTGTCGTTTTTACGTGAAATGAAGTCACACAAAATGTCAATTTTTTGTAGGTCAGTTTGCTATTGAATTTTGTTTCTTTTTAATCGAATCACTTCAAAACAGCTTCTTAACAAAATACTTGTTTTAATGTTGTAAAATGTGAATATTCGTTTTATTAAAATCTAAAATCTCACATAAATGCGCTGATTTATTTCAAATGTTATCACAACATTGCATTCGATTCGACGGGTATAGATAAATTGAAATAAATAAATTTAACATGCATATATTATTATTCCGCAATTATTTTTAAATTTAAATAACTCGTATTTCCGTGGATAGCCAATCTGAAAAAAAAATCAATAAATACACAAAGAAATCGTACGAAGAAATATTCACAGGTCTCTCCAACACCCTGTACTAATGTTTATGCAACACAAAACTGATGAACACTCCTTGTTACCCACTCTGTTTTGAACCGCGAATTTTAATTTTAGAAAGAGGAAAACCACGCTTGACTTTACTTGTGAAAGGAAATATAAGAGTATAGGTACTTCACAAAGGAGGAAGGAACTTGTCTAGGTTTAGACATCACCACAAACATAAAAATAACGCTAGTAATGACGACATTCTAGTTGATTCAGACGGCTCCGACCGCATGTTGCCTACGTCTGGATAAAAAAAATCCGAATATCAAAGGTATGTTTGAATATTTGATGAATCATATACAAGTCTTAAATCTCAAACCTGCTAATTAAGATTGGAATCGATTTGTCAACAAAGCTAATAATATGTGATTTCATAAGTATACGAATGGACTATTTCGAATCTGAGATCGTTACAAATTGTGGGGACCTAATAGGATCAAATAGAGGGCAAATCCTTATGCAAGCCCGATGCTTATACAACAAGCAAGTCCCTTGTTTCCATTGAAATATTCACGAAAAGTTTCAACACCCAAGCCTATAGGGGTATATTAGATTTGGGACATTGTTTGTAACACAGAAAAATAATCGTTAATTTCTCATTTATTTAAGTCTACTAATATTTTAACAATTTACAGACTTCATATACAATTATATTAAAAAAAACCCTCTTAAAGCAGGACAAAATAATTAATTAAAATATAATTAATAATATGCAACTGGTTTGATCAGGAATGCCGAGAGATGCTCGCTGCCAAGAACGAGGACTACAAGGCTAAACGGCAAGTGAAGACGAAAGCTGCCATTGAGAGTTGTAGGCAGAGAAGAAAGTACAAACACCGGCTTTTCGGAAAGAAGAAAAAAGAGCAAAAAACCGAGCGATTAAGGATGCAGAGAGGTGACAAAGTGTGAAACGTGAAAGCCAAAGAAGATACAAGGCTCGAACAGAAATCTGTCGAGATGAACAAGGAAATATCGTAGTTGAGACACAAATGTAAGAACCACTTCTGCAGACTGTAAAACGGTGATGACGAACAACATTCCGCTGCCAGGCAGTTCGAACTGTTCAATACTGGGAACAACAGCGAAAACTGCCAACCACCTGAACTGAATGAAATGAGGATAGCAATACCTAAGCTCATGCCTAATAAGGCTGAGCTTTATAAGCCCGGCGGAGATGACTTGGTAAGTAACATCCCCAAACTCATAATCCAAATCTGGTTGGAAGAGAGTATGCCTGAAGAATGGAACCTCAGCATTATTTGCTTGTTCCACAAAATATGAGACCCTCTAAACTGCGCCAACTACAGAAGCATAAGTCTCCTCAACATCGCATAAAAGATCCTATCTGCCGTAATATGTGAACAACTGAATGCGTTTACCAACAACCTTATCAGTGTGGTTTTAGGCCGCAACTCCTCAAATTTTCACACTTTGGCAGATCCTGCAAAAAACACATGAAATCCAAATCGATACACACCACCAATTCATCGATTTCAAAGCCGCATATGACAGCATTTATAGAGACGAACTATATAGAGTCATGTCTAGTTTTTATATAACGCCCAAACTAGTCCGTTTGTGTAGGATGACGATGGGGGGTTCTTGCTGCTCTATCAGAGTCGGAAATAACCTCACCGACACATTTGATACCAATAGAGGATTTAGGCAAAACGAAGCGCTCTTAAGTGACTTCTTCAATTTGATTCTTCAGAGGATTGTGCAAAACACCCAAGCCAACACCAGAGCGCAATATTCGAAAAATCAGTGCAACTACTTGAATACACCGACCATATTTACATCATTGGTGGGACTCAACGTGATGTTATAGCCAAGTTTGCTAGTACAGAGAAGGAAGCAGCAAAAATGAATTAAGCAGTTAATGAGGGCAAGACTAAGTATGCGCTATCAAGACGAAAGGTCACACAACATCGACGATTTGGACAGATCGTCACCATTGACAGATATAACGTTGAGGTAGACGGCACCTTTTCTACTTCGGCTTCGCTTTTTACTCTGACAACAACATCACGTCAGAAATTTCACGAAAAATTACATTTGCCAACCGCTCGAACTACTAAGGGAATCCTATATAAGACCCTGATCATCCCAGTCCTGCTCTACGGCGCTGAAGCATGAGAAAAAGCGGATGAAGAAATCCTTTGTAGATTCGAGAGGAAAATTCTTCGAAAAATCTTCGATCCCATTTGCGTTGACGGGCTATGGAGACGAAGATTCAACCAAGAACTATACGAGCTGTACAACGACATGCCCTTGGTCAAAAAACTTCGCATTGGACGTTTAGGATGCCTAGGACATGTGGAAAGAATAGACATCAATACACCGGCTCGCAGAGTCTTCGAATCCCAGCCAGAACTCGGACGCAGTAGAGGAAGACCTCGCGTTTGTAGGCAATAACGCCACGAATGTTGGCTTCAAAATCCGCTAACGTTTCTAGTTTGTTGGCGTAGATGAGCAACTTCACACATCCCCAAGAAAAATAATTCAATGGTGTCAAATATCACGATCTAAGTGGCCAATAGACAAGTCCATTCCACGGAATAATGGGCTAATCGAATCTTTCCTTCAATAAATAGAATTGTGATGTGCGCTGTGTGGCATGTAGCGCCGTCTTCATGCCATCCGATTCGGGAACAAAAAAGTCGGTTATCATGGCTCTATACCGGTTTCAATTAACGGTAACTGACTCTTCATCATCATTTCGGAAGGAGTAAGGCCCAATGACTCCACCAGCCCATAGAGCATACCAAACAGTCAGTTTTTGTGGATGAAATGGGGTCTCAAGTGTCTCATGCGGATTCTCTTCACTCCAAATGCGGTAATTTTTCTTGATGACGTAGCCATTCTACCAAAAATCAGCCTTATCACTGAACAACATATTGCAATGAAAATCACCATCGAGATCAATCTCATTTTCAGCCCATACACCAAAATCACGATGCATTGCATGGTCTAGTGGCCTTAATTCTTGCACAAGCTGGATCTTGTAAGGTCGTAAGCCAAGATCTTTGCGCAAAATCTTCTATAAAGTTGATGGACAAAGATCCAATTGCTGTGCACGATGGCCACTTCAACACTTTGTTCTACAGCGGCAGTTGTTTCTTCGGTGCGCACTTTTCGACATTTCTGCGGATGCGTATTAGTAAACGTAGTGCGAAAGCGGTCCATGGTTAACCGAATTAATTGCTCTGATGGACGATTATGTGGACCATAAAATGGACGGAGCTTGCGGTAAGCTTCGCGAACTGAACCATTATTTTCGAAATAAATTTGAATAATTTGCAAGCGTTGTTTGTTTGTCAACCTTTTCACGTTGAAATGGCTAACCAAACTGAACATAAATGACATTATAGCTGCCCGATTTAAGCACAAAATGTATGTTTTATCTCCATTCAAAAATCCAACCTCTAAAAAAAACACCCGATGTAATTTGTTTAAAAAAGTTGACGAATTTCTAAACAGAGTTGTGGCTTAAAAACAGCGGTATTGTTTCAATATACGGGTTACTAGCAGTACTTTTTTTTTTGATTATTTGAAGTTTACAAATTTTTTTTCCCAAAATTTAGCAAATAAATTCCGTTTGCAAAAAAAAATCGAAATTAGTACAGTTAGTCAAGATTTTTCACCATAACATTCACGAGCACGCGAATGGTAATCACATTTTCGTGTGTACTTCATGCACGATGGCGGGCTCTTCAGTTGTATGCCGATTCCGAATGATTTAATGCCGAATCCGATGATATGTCGGACTATTGCGGTTAAAATTTGTCCAATTATTATTTTGCGAGGTCTGAGATTATCGAACTTATACGCTGTTCTAACATACGACTTTTAGAAAACGTATTCATCTGAAGTTAGAGGAACTGTTGTCACATCGAGTAATTTTTTGTTGACTCCTAAGGTAGTGAAGACATTCGCAAGTACATATTTAAATTGTCTGTTAATATTAGTTTTGAATTTATTCTTAAAAACTCAATACCCTCCTACAAAAACATCAGGAGAATGAATATGTACATACAAAAAAGCAACAAAGTTAAGTGCTTTCAACTCAAAACGATACCTGAAAGGAAATGTTCAACGAATGATCATCCTTAGATGGATGAAAATATTTTTCACTGTAACGTATATATTTGCTTTTATTTTTAATGTTTTTTTTTTATTTTTTTTTATTTTTTTATTTTTCAACATCCTTTTTAGCCAAGAGCCAACGCTAAGCCATGACAAATGGTATGGCTAGATAGTAGATACATAGTTGGGTTGACGGGCTCAACATATAGATACAGTTGTATAGGTGCAATTATGCAAACACCCACAGCGAGCATTCACACATACATTAAGCTTGAACTGAACTGACATGGGTCTTGTTCATGTTGAACGCTTTAGAAGGTTGGACTCCCAAGAAGACAGGTGTAGCTACCAGAACACACAACGCATATAGGTATAGCTATACGAACGAACGAACGAACAATACCTACTTATCGTGGATGGTTTTTGTATTTATACTCGACCCCACACCATACCCCAAGCTATACGGAGGTGCTTCCACCTTCCCATTGTGTAGTACACTTAGGAGTATGACAATGAAGGCGCTGACGCTGACGCTTATTTTAAGCAAATTTTTGTTTCCTAATTGAAGGTCTTACACCCTAGTATCGGGCTGGAGTAAATGTAAGCTTTGTTGACACTCGTCGTGCTCTCTTGTTGTGTCATTTACCCTTGGAGCAACATATTTTTTTTTAAATCTACCTACACATCTAAATATTTTTGCATTGCACTTTCATGGTCCATTGTTTCTTATTTTATGGAGAAAAAAAATCCTTTTTCAAGTAAAGCAAAATATAAATGCAAGGACTTACCTGGATCATCGTCGTCGTCCCAATCAATTTGGCCAGATGACAGTGTTGCGAAGAATGTCACCGAAATGAGTACACCGGCTAGAAGGCGTAAAGTTGATTGTATTTCCAAATGCATTTTTGTTCCTCTTGTTGTTTGTTAACTGAGATTATATCCTTTTATATTAAATTTTATTTTTTTTGTTCTTAAAAAACCGAAAAACTTGAATTTGATTTTTTTTTTATTTAATTTGATTCAATCCGACGAACATTCAATAAACCGACGAACAAAAATACGTATAACGCGCGCATCGAACAAAAGCGGTGGAGGGTTTTGCAAAAAAAAAACGAAAAAGGGGAATTTTCGCAGAACCGTTACACCATACTCCGATAAATGAACAAGGAATCGAGACAAAATACCGACTGGAACTGGACAAAAGTGTCGCACGCAATCAAATATATTCGGTGGACAAAGTAAATGATTCTCGTTCAAAAGGATATCCTAAATGCTTTCCTTGCATTATGGTCTCTTCGACTTTTGTTTAGTTTTCTATTGTATCCTTTTTGAGATTTTTTTTTTGGGATCTATATATTATTTTTGAGTTCCTTCGTTGTTTAGTGCTTGTGTTCTTTTTTTTTTTCTTATTTGTGTGGAATACAGTTCTCTTATCTTTGGATCCTTTCTATTTGGGGAGGTTCGTTATTTTTATTGTTTTCGTTTTGATGAAAGAAGTATTCCCCGAGGAAGATTTCATGCAATGGCTCCGGCAGAATTCAAATCTGTAAAGAAAGATGACGAAAGAGAAATTTAAAAAAAAGTCTCAAATTAGTTTTAATTAGTTAAGCAAAAATAAAAGAAAATGGTGAAGTTGAATAGTAAAGATGTTGCCCGGTATGAATTGTTTGACTTGTTATCCTTTTACTATAAATCTACAATTCTTGTGATTCTTCAAAGTCCTTGTAGGATTAATGTCTCTTTGTTTTTTTTTTGTTTTTGTTAATGAATGTGGATTTTAAGGAAGGAAAAAATCGAGCTTTAGAGAAGCAATTGCATAATAGATTTATCGCACGTCTTTTGAAAAATGATGGTTGGAGGCTATTTATTTTTTTATATGACAGTATTGGCATTACCTGCTGAGCTGATAAAATTCATAAGCTAACCAAAGAAACCTAATAGAATAAACTAAATGCCTGACAATATATTTATCGCACGTACTTTAAAAAAATGATGGTTGGAGGGTATTTAATTTTTTTTATGACACTATTGGCAATACCTGCTGAGCTGATAAAATTCGTTTGAGCTAAACAAAGTAACCTGATGGAATAAACTAAATGTCTGACAATACATTATACATGCTTGACATTATTTGGCGATTAGTATGTTTAAACGAACTTGCATCCGTTTTTTGCAGAATATTCATGTTCATTTCATATGTTCAACATGTTTTCTTCAGTTGCTGGAAAATTAATAGAATCCAACAGATATTTTTAAGGCCTTCGATCGAGTTTTGTACAGGTTTTGCTATCGAAATTGTCAGCATATGCATTTCCTAGGTACTGTGAGGTTAGATGAAAAACATTCTTCAAGACAGAGACTGGGCTTCATCAAGGATCTATTCTATGACTCATTATACTTCTTATGCTCATTATAAAAGATTTATTGAGGGCAGCAAATAATCACATTTTTAGCTAACGACTAACTAAAACGACACACTAGCAAAAATGCGATTAAACGATCTCTATAAACGAAGACCTATAAAAGGTTTATACATACAATGACGAATGCAAAAATTAGTTCAATTTAGCTTAAGGAAAACTTAGTATACAACATATAAAAGAAAGAACAAGTACAGTATAGCAAACCATAATGGAGAATGCAGTCCTCAAGTCAGAAGAACTAAAGCATCTGGTCGATATCAAAATTGGTTCAGATGTATATTGGCAATAGCATATAACTTCCATTGCCAAGCCAGGAGCGTACAAACTGTGTTACCTTTTTCAAACTTAGAGTCCAGCTTCTAATATTACAAGCAAAGATTATAAAGCCATACAGATGACGCATTGAGAAAAAACAAACAGGAACTATTGCTCACCAGCTTCATGGTACGGACGGGCGGTATGCACGTGCACACATGAGAAACGAGATCTTAATTATACGACGAGCTGTGTCAATACGACCCGTCATAGAACAATTTTTCATGCAAGCAGTGCGTCATCGGTATGGCTTTATGATATTTCAGTACAGCGCAGCCGATCGGAGGAGCTTAGCAAAACCATCCCTAGACTAATTGCATTTCAACGACCGACAAGACACGTAGTTTATGCTCAAGGACAAACTGGATATCTAACAACAACACGAACAACGAAAAGACCCTCTAAACTGGTCCAACTATAGGGGCACAAGTCTCCTCAACATCGCCTACAAGATCATATCTGCCGTATTATGTGAACACCTGAAACCGTATAATAACAACCGGGTCGGCCCTTATCAGTGTAGTCTTTAGGCCAGGAAAGTCCACAACCGAACAAATTTGCACAATTCGGCAGATCCTGGAAAAAAACCAAGAAATCAAAATCGATACCCACCATTTCAAGGCCGCGCATACGACAGCATTTATAGATACGAACTATACAGTGCCATGTCTAGTTTTGGTATACCTCCCAATACTCGTCCGTTTGTGTAGAATGACGATGGAGAATTCTCCTTGCTCCATCAGGGTCAGAAACGACCTCCCCGACACATTCGATATCAAAAAACGATTTAGGAAAGGCGATGAGCTGTCATGTGACTTCTTCAAATTGATTCTTGAGAGGTTTGTGCAAAACTCATGAGCCAACACTAGTGGCACAGTATTCCAAAAAGCGGTGCAACTACTAGTATACGCCGACGATATTGACATCATTGGTCGGTCCCAACTTGATGTCATAGCAACGTTTGCTGGTATAGAGAAGTAAGCGGCAAAAATGGGTTTAGCAGTAAATGAGGGCAAGACGAAGGATATGCTGTCAACACGAATAGACGCACAACATCTACGAATTGGACAGAACATCACCATTGACAGATATAACTTTTTCTATCTCGGCTCCACTATTAACTCTGACAACAGAATCTCGTCAGAAATTAAACGAAGAATTACTCCGGCTGTTTCTTCGAACTACGAAGGCAATTCAGTCGTAAAGCCCACTCACTCGAACTAGTAAGGAGATCCTACATAAGACCCTGATCATCCCAATCCTGCTCTACGGCGCTGAAGCATGGACCGTCTCAAAAGCGGATGACGAAATCCTTAATCGATTTGAGGGGAAAATTCTTCGAAAAATCTTCGGTCCGGTTGCGTTGACGGAATATGGAGACGAAGATTCAACCAAGAACTATACGAGCTGTACAGCGACATGCCCTCGGTAAAAAAAAACTCCGCATTGGACTTTTAAGATAGCTAGGAATGGACACCAATACTCCAATTGAGTGGAAGGTTGAGCGTTCAATCCCAACCAAAATCCATTTCACTTTTATTTAAAAGAAATAAAAAGGTCGGTGTAATACCTAAAAGTATGCACACCATCTTGAATTTCTTCAAATTGAACGAACACAAGAAAAAAAGTGACTCCCCGAAGCTAGTTCGGAGTTTCGGACACCACCCATGGAGTTTAAGTCTTCCACTACATCCAAAATCTTTCCTATCCTCTCTTTCGTCCCCTTCTCTAACGCTCATACTATGGTAACATATAAAAGGGTTTTAATAACCCCTTGAGTACGTGTAAATTATAATAAAAAAAATCGACTCAGAATCGACAGCTGAGTCGATTTAGCCATTTGTGTCCGCACGTCCGTTCGTCAGTACGTTATATGTTTTTAGGCCTTAAATTTTGAGCTAGAAATAATGAAATCAGATACACGTATTCGTGGTTGCTCCTAGCAGAAAATGTGAGAAAAAAAAAATTGAAATCCGTTTACTACCACGTCCCATTTTTAGAAAATCCTAGTTTTAGGCCAAATCTTTAGAGATTTTGAAAAAAGTGTCTGAACAATATATTTAGAAAATTCTAATGTCTCTAAATCGTTTATGCCACACAGTGGGTGGACGACCTTAGACTATTTCCTGTGAGGCTATGTCAAGTCTATGGTCTATGCTAACAAGCCAGCGACGATTGATGAACTTCGTACGAATATCGAACGTGAAATTGCAGCAGTATCGGCCGATTTTTGCTTGAAAACCGTTGAAAAGTGGCTTCAGCGTCTGGGCTTCTGCAAGCGTGCCCGTGGTGGCAATGCAAAAGAAATCGAGTTCCATACATAATATCCAAAACCGTTTTTGTTTTATTTAAGAAAACTTTTGTATCGCTCTTATTGAAAAACCCTTTATAACGGAGCTCGTCTAAAGTGGTTTCAAGTCGCATGATCACGTCATCCACTTGATGAACCCTCGTCGTGATATGACTCAAATTAATCCTTCACAACTTTGAGCCATGTGCCGCTTGTTTATCAAGTAGCGCCATCGGTTAGCCACAGAAAGTCGGTTAATATCGCTCTGTACCTGAAAACATTGACAGTAACGTAATCACATTTCACAATAAATTCCTCATTCACAGAGATAAGATGCAGTGATGTTTGGTCGAACATTTTTGTTTTCTCCAAAACCGCCAATTTTGTTTGTTGATGTATCCATTGAGCCAAAATTGGGCCTTGTCCGAGATTTCCAGCGCGTATTTATAGAATTCAAGGCATTGTTTGTGTTCGTCCGGATTCAGTTCTTAGGTTAGCACAATTTTATACGGATGTAGTCCCAAATTTAATTGCAAAAAATATGCCGGAATTAATCCCTTGCACCTGATCGGTGCTGTGTTGAAATTTTTGGGTCTTTTTAAAAACTTGCACTATGGCGAACATGACTTCGCACTAATCACCAATGACGACCAACTTCACGACGAAATTTACGTTGCTCTGATTTCTGATGAAATAATTAAAGATACTGAATATCTTAGAAGCCGATTTTAATTGTCGACTTTGACAGCTTCTGAAACATAACAATTGGAAAACGTATCATTGCTATCTAGTCATTCTAAACTACAAAAGTAAATCAAGTCGAACCCCACAGATAGGGTGTAGTAGGAACGCAGTCAATTGTGAAAAATGAAAAACTTCTATTCGGATCCATGATTATCATGACATGTTCTACTAGTAAGCAAAAATCCTTACAACAAGTTGAAACCAGAAGCCCCACATTTGTACCCTAAGGAATTGTCAATATCTCTTGCCTAAAAAAAACTGTAATTCCAAACTAAAACTGCCTCTCAAACATTTACCAACACAAAACATTGTTTTAATCCTTAAACTTTTGTATCTTTTAATGGCCACCATAGAGCGACTTAATTTACTCTCATTCCAAATATTATCGAACCTAGATACACACACGTGTATCCAAATCCTAAAGGAAGAGAAACACAAGTTTTTAATGTCCTGCGATTATACAAAAGATTACTACACACCACCAGTGCAACTCATCATAGACCTTTTCCAAACTGTAAGCCCAATAGGCAGCGACTTCTTTTAATATTCCTTTCGTTTATTTTAAACACATATCCTCCACTATGTGCGCATTAAAATATTTTATTAAGATTTCCTTGGTGAAAAAGATAACCGGAAACTTTCTCCATAAACTCGCACGTAGAATCCCCCCAAACAACCAAAGCAGTACCATCAACCAACCTAGTCACCTGTCATATCATTTACTTTGACAATTATACACGAGAGAGATTGGAGGTTCTGTAAAATGACAATTCCCAGCAAATGCGGTATGAAATTAAATTGCAATAAAATCGTGCCATTTCCTCGTGTGCATGCATACCTAACGAACTTAGTCACTCAGAGTTGAGAGAGTCACAGTCAGAGTTGTCATTGTTCTTGGTAGTTGTGCCTTGTGCGTGTGCAGTTACCCTTAGAGTCTTGTTGCTATTTTCATTCCATAAGCTCTGCGGAATGAGTATGGATCCGGAGGTTATACAAGAAAGAAGAAATTTACGCCCTTATAATATAAATATATATCTGCAGCATGTAGAGCTGTATACGCAACCGTATGTGACGATAGTAGGTACTCCGGTGGCAGGACCACCCTCCAAGGCAATCGCACTTGTCTCTAGGATGCGAGTTTTGCTGGGAAATTATGTTTTATTTAATTCATTCTACGACGGAACTCACCTCCCCAGGCAACACTAGCCTCCCCAACTGAGCTCTCCCGAAAGTTGGAAATATAATTTGAAACATGTGTTTCTAATGAATATATTGCACCCTTGGTATGAAATTGTTTTACGGTTTCTGTTTTTGTTGGTGGAATCCTGTGGCACCCCTCAGCAACATCAAGTTAATGTTCCAGCTTGTTTGTGTTACTCTCTTTGTGAATGGAGCATGTTGTGTGTGTATGTGTTTGTGTTTATACGGAAGGACAAAATGATTATAGATCCTTGGCATTTCACGAAAAATGTATATCGTCGTTGTTTGGTTTAACACCAAGATGGCGGTGGGGTGTTGGGGTAGTTTTGGCTCTTGAGACAAGCGAGACATTTAAATTTCGCATACAGTTCTAAAAACAGCACTCGTATGTATAAGTTGAACTCATATAATGCGGTTAAGGACTCATTGCTGTTGCTGGTATAATAATTGTACCGCTGTCGGTCGGTGCGTGCGAATTCATTGCAATACGATATTCTGTTACGTGTTTTAATTAATTTATCAAAATGTAAAATTAACTGATTCCAGATGTGCGATGCGAATTGCTGGGAATGAGCTCAGGGATACGTGTTGTGTTTTTGAGGACGAAGTGTGTCTCGGTTGTTTAGATGGTTTTGTCTTTTATTGGTGTTGCTGCTGCTGTGTTATCGTTAGTAATTAGTCGTATTTGTATGTGAGAGTAGAAGTCATTTGATATTTACTAGCGTAACTAAGGAAAATGTTATTCTGCGATTGTAGTGACTGCAGTGCGTTTAAAGTGTGAGAATGGTTTGAATAATTGTACGCATTGGTAAGACATGCGTGGGTAATAGGTAAGACATGTAAAAATTAAATACGAATCATGCCAACTGCTTGTCTAATTTAGAGAGTATGAAGCAATATTATTCATGCGCTTTTGTGATTATTAATTTCATCTGTATTTTTAGGTAACAAACGGTTGGATTTGGATTAAAGTGGCAGTAAAGGATCAAGGAAGGTTGTAATTGAAACTTTGTAACCAAAGCTTATCTATTTTGGCGCTCTACGTTTTTTCCTGGTAAGAGATTGAATTGCGACACCATGGGCATGATTTTTATATTTAGAAGATTAGTGTGTCGGGGCTTTTTGTATCTTATTTTGAAGTGAAAATTCTTTTGGCACGGTGTGAATAGGATTTTATGAAACAGAAAAACATCACGATGAATGTCTTCTGATCCGGTCCTCCATCCTGCTTGATGTCGGTGATCGCGTGTTGTAAGTTTATTTTGTTTTATTTGAATTGAAACTGTTTTGGACGGCTGTATTGTGGCTGCGAGTTCGTCTGTATTAACGGATGGACTTGTAACTCAGGCAACACGTAGATACCGGGTGATTTTGTAAGAGTTGAGTTTTTCAGGTTACCAGCACTGGTTAGTAATGGCGTCCATACGTCATCTGTCAAAGTGAAAAGTTTTCAGTAACGTAACGGGTGATTTTGTAAGAGTTGAGTTTTTCAGATTACCAGCACTGGTTAGTAATGGCGTCCATACGTCATCTGTCAAAGTGAAAAGTTTTCAGTAAACTCTGCCATTTATTTATGGAAAGACTTACAACCGAGCAACGATTGCCAATTATTGAATTTTTTTTTATCAAAATTCGTGCTGTGTGAAAAGTGTGCACCGTTTGTTACGACCATATTATCGTCGCCATAATCGACCTGGTGAATCAAAAATGTGTGCTGTTATCACCAAAGTTCGCACTAAATTTACTATGTTGGGCATTAAATCATCGTCTTTCATGCGTACAAGATAATATTGCAGTCGTAGCGTCCGATGTTAATGACTATCGTGAAATGTCAATACGTCGCCGTTCTCAGCAATTGGGCATGAATTACTTAACCACAAATCGACACGTACAACGTCAAACATTCATAAGGTAATCTTGACAAAAAAAAACCGTTATACAACGGATTACCTTCATCATCAAATCTGGAATTTTCATTCTACCCGAATCAGCCGATTCATAATAATTTTCATCTTCAACATGCAGCCTCTCTCGTCCAATCTGTCCTTTTCATACACCCACAATGTGTATTTGTATTTATTTAGAGGCGTTCCCCATACCTAGCGCCTCGTTTTAAAAATGTCGTCAAATGAAAAACACCGTTTTTCCTGAAGGCAACAGTCCAATTCCAAAAATGCATCCTCATTTTCACTAATCAATATCACTTACACACAAAAAACTCTTAACACTCAACAAACACTCAAATACAACAAATACTTTAGGATATTTTTATTCATGTAAATGTTTTCCGCGGCACCGTTTCAAATCGTCCATTCGGAAGGTAAAATTTTGCGTGACTTTTTCGAGCATTTCGGCCTGTGTTCCACGAATTACGCGTGTTATTTTGTCCTGTAAGGCTTCAATCGTGTTCGGGTTGACCACATGGACTAACGGCTCTACATAACCCCACAAGAAATAATCAAGAGACGTTAAATCGCACGATCTTGGCGGCCAACACACAGGGCCATTTTGAGAGATAAGCTGCTCACCAAATTCATCCCTCAACATTTCCCTTGCTGTGTGGCATGTGGCACCGTCTTGATGAAACCACATGTCAACCAAATTCAACTCAGCCAACTGGGACAAAAAACGTCGCGTATCACGGCTCGATATCGTTCGCCATTGACGGTAACGTTTGTTTCATGGTCGTCTTTGAAGAAAAATGGACCGATGATGCCATCACCCCATAAACCACACCAAACAGTCGTTTTTCGGGATGCATCGATAATTCTTGTATGGCTAGTGGCCGTTCATCACTCCAAATGCGACAGTTTTGTTTATTTACGTATCCGTTGAGCCAGAAATGAGCCTTATCGCTGAACACAATTTTTCGATAAAACAGCGGATTTTCATGGAGCTATTTGAGGCCCATTCACCAAAAATTAGACGTTGTGGTAGGCCGTTCGGCTTCAATTCTTGCACAAGTTGAATTTTATAGGCTTTCAAACCCAAATCGATATTTGGGAGACCTTCCGAAAGTTGGAGCGTATAGCTTTGGTTGAATTTTATGAGGTACTCACAATGAAGAGAGAATATCTTCACACTGGAGATCTTGCAGAAGATACTGCTTGCGATATTTCTATGATTTTCCTTTTGAAATGAAATTTCTTTTGGGACGTTGTGAAGTTGTTTTGAAGGCTTGGAACCTCAGGTTCGGGGTAAGAAATAGTGTAAATTCTTCAACCTAGTGGATGCGGTAAAACGAGGTTGAATACTAATCGAACACACATTTTTCACCAACCTAAGTCTAAACAAAATTGTATGTCATTCGGCTTTCATACGCGTTTTGTGATTCGAACAGTTAACATCACTTAAGTTGCATATAGCTCTCACATAATCCCAAGATATTGCGATTTGTCAAAAAGTACCCAGGCATTTGTCAATAGGTCATTTCAACTCAATTTGAATGAGGGGAATACACTATGCAGCTAAGGGGGTGGTAAACAGAGAGAGAGAGAGGGAGAAACTAGGCAGATAACAGTTTCGCTTCTACCGCGTGTCACACAAACATTTTTTTTTATTTGCTATTTGCTTGTTTTTCTATTTTTCTACCGGATCGAATGCCCTAAAAGGTGTCGATTAGTGAATAAGACTGAAAGCGACAGTTCGATATATAGGCTTATAGCCTTAAGATTTATTGAGATACCTGGAAGTCTAGTTTGGGTTCGATAGTGTGCTGAATTGGATAGTCAAAACTTCCAGCTGCGTAAATCATTGGACTTGAAACTTTGGCCGTGCTGATGTATTCCCTTGGTGTAGACAAGCTGCTTCGACTTAGTCGAACAACATGTTGTCTAGGAATTTCATGGGTTAGTCAGGCCTTTTTAACAGAGATGGTGGCGGATTAAACGAAATGCCAACCGCAGCAATAAATCCCGTAGTGGATACTGATGGTTCCGTGCCCTAAGGGTATCCAATAAATTGGAACTGGCCGTCTCTATTGGGGGTTTTGCTTTGGGTAAAATACCCAACCATGGAAAAATTTAATTGTTACGAAGCAACCGATAGCCTCGGAACGGACTGATTTTATTGTTACCCAGCTAAACGAAAAAAGGACAACGACGTTCGTATCTGCACCTGGAATGTGAGAACATTAAAAAGGAGAGGTGCAAGCAAACAACTAGCGGAAGAACTAAATTGCTACTGCCCTCCAGGAAATACCATCGGATGGGCCGGGCAAAAAGAGGATGAAAAACTGTAACATCTACTACGAACCGAGTTATAGTGAGCAGAAACAGCGACTTTTCGGATGCGGATTTGTTATAAGTGCCAGTCTTAGGCAAGAAGTCTTATGTTTCCAAGACATCAGCGAACGAATTGTAACTTTCCGCATCAAAGCCAAATTCGCCAGCTAAGCCATATATGCGCTCACGCCCAAACAGAGGAAAAAGATAATATAGCCAAGGATTGCTGCTATGAGCTTCTTGACAAAAAAACCCGGAAGCGACTACCGAAAACATTGCCTACACGACAAAACATCTCTTAACGCATTTAGGCTAAATGACTTCGCTACGGAACGAAATGCCACTATAGACAGCACAAGGTCTCCTCACCACGATACCCCTAAGGGGACATGGCGGTCTTCTTATCAACGAACGGTCAACCAGATTGATTGATAAAGTCGTGCTTAATAAAGCTGCCGGAAATGACGGCCTTCCCGAAGAGGTTTATAAAGCCGGCGGAGATGACATCCACCAACTCATAAGCCGAATCTGGTCGGAAGAAAGTATTCCTGAACAATGGTACCTCAGCATCGATTCCTCGATCCACAAAAAACGAGACCCTATCAACTGTGCCACTACAGAGGCAAAAGTCTTCTCAACATCGCATACAAGATCCTATCTGCCGTAAAGTGTGAACGCCTGATATCGTTTACCAACAACCTAATCGGCCCTTATCAGTGTGGGCTTAAGCAAGGAAAGTCCACAACCGATCAAAATTTCCCACTTCTGTAGATCACGAAAAAAAAAACTCAAGAAGTCGAAATTGATACCCGTCACCTTTTCACCGACTGAACCCCCGCATACGAAAACATTTATAGAGACGAACTATACAGACCCATTTCTAGTTTTAGTATACCGCCCAAACTCGTCCGTTTGTGTAGGATAACGATGGAGAACTCATGCTGCTCCATCAGGGTCGGAAACGACTTCACCAACATATTCGATACCAAAAAAGGATTTTGGCAAGGCGATAAAGTCATGTGACTTCTTCAATTTGATTCTTGACAGGCATGTTGGTTTATGCCCAGGTTTATTCCGGATAGTAGCGGCACTAAAGTAAGTAAGTAAGACTGATCGCAATCTATTGCTCCAAAATAGGAAGGACACTTAGAGTCATGTTTCTTGGCAATCATAGGTAATTCGATCCAGTATTGGCTTTTTCCAATATTTTTACCGCAACCTTACTAACCATTTTTGGGAGTCTGGATTGGTTTATACCAAAATTTTCTGCTATGCCAAATTGAAATCCAGGATCCACAAAAAATTTTAAGGCTACCATCATTCTAGTTCGATTATTTATATTCAATCCCTGAAAATCCTGATCTATAGGACGCCTGTATAATATCCAAAACAACAATCATAATAAAAGTCACACGAGTCGTGGTAACAGAAAGGCACATAAGTGCCTTGGGTGGGTTCATTCCGAAGTACCTACCTCTGAAGTGCCTATTTTGTGCAGTAGCACCAATACGAAGCCATTCGACCTGCTGAGACAACAAATTTCTGGTCTTAACTTTTAATGAGCTTCACCTCATTTTTGCGAGGCATTGCTTTTGCTTTGCCTCTCAGAAATTAAATTATGTGATCTGCCTCATCCGTTTAGCAGATCTGTCTCTTTTTTTGCCCACGAAGCCGAGCTAAAGCTGCTGTAGGTGAGACTTGAGTCTGAGGGAATGTTTTATGCATACGATCCATTGAAAGGTTATAAAATCCATTTCTAATGAGAACTCATTCTACGACACTAAGCATTCCGGAAAACTAGTCTCTAATAGATCTGCAGAGTTCTTCTTTATCGAAACATGTATTTGATTCTGTAGGTAGGTATCAGTGATTCTGAAATCTGTTGTTTTTAATATTTTTTATAGCGTACAGTGTTGGTGTTCCTCAATACATTTGGGCCTTGTTTAGGGTTCCACAGCTTCAAAAGATTCAGATCCACTGCTTAAAACCATTCATATGTTCTTTTCACATGATTGTGGGACCTGCAGTTTTATGCCGAAATCGATAACTTATCATCGTGAGAGATGTTCCAGTGTTAATTGGTACACCATACATTGCTGTAAGGGTGCAGTAGGCTGAATTTTAGTATATTAAAGTGCTAGGCATAGGGTCTCTGGTCTAAGTTCCGAAAGTAACAACACCCGCTTTTGTGCATGCTTCTTGAAATTTCCATTCACAATTAGCCCTAAATTCAAGGTGCCAACCTTTGTGGCAAAAAGTATAACTTTGGACACATGCATGAATGATGAAATTAGGCTTGATGCCATTTAAATGTCATTAATGCAAACAATGTACATTCCATGCATTCCTATACAAAATGTTCCTGCTATGATCAGTTCTGTCATTCATATTTCAAATCCTACGAAGCATAGTAAAATATATCACACCGATTAAAGTTATAAGGCGGGTAATTATCACAATCCTGTTCAATGCAAAAAAACTTCTAAAACCAAAAAAAAAAAAAAACATTTTTCACAACTTTCAACCTGCACTATGTGGCATTGCTAATGACTATCACGTTTCCTGTGCAATGGCTTTTCAAATGTAACGAGCTCAGCACGATTGAAATTATTTGTGGAAAACATATTTTGGGAAAATGAGTTTCCCCTACAAACCCATCAAGACGAAGCAGAAGACGACTGTGGTGTGCCAACATGCAAATTATAGAACCGTGTGCGCGTACATCCTTTGAAAACAAACTTCGATTTTGGTTATGTAAAACCAAGTAACCAAAACCAACCATCGTCAGTGGCACACCTTCAAGCCCTTATGCTGCGCTCTCATACAGTAATGACAAAATAATTAGAAAACTTTTGTGTCGATTTGAGCATTTCCGCAAAACCAACCACACCCACCCCACATCGCTGCAAAGGAACACTTGGCGCACAATTATCCTTTTTAATGATATTAAAACAATTTCTTTTCAACGAATTCTCACATTTTCTTGGAAATTATTTTCGCAAACTTCCTTTGGTTTCCAAAAGGCTCGAAAAAGTCTGTCGAAAGAGTGAAAGAAAATAAATCCTTGCCATACCTTACCATTAACTAAGTGAGTTGTTTTCCCAGAGTATACAGAAAAGGGAATTCGAAGGGATAACTTATTTTTTGCCATAATTTGATTGAATCGATTTGTGTTTTTTTTAAGCCCTCGTTCATTCAACCCCTGCCTCGACCCTCGACAAGTGAACTGGTTATTTGGTAGTTATTCAGGTCCTTATCGACTTTATTTCACGAGATTTTCAAATCATGGTTTCTCTGTTAACCTCGCGAGATAGCTACACACAATAAATGGAAACAAGTTTGAAGGATCAACTGCAGCGAACAAAATCTAATAGGATAAAATATGAGAACATTCCTTAGGTAAAAGTTTATCTTCTATCCATCTGCACTCCTCGAAAACATGTTCATAATTTACAACATCATTCCTCCCCCACAAATTCTGGCACTACTGACTCCGGCGTTCAAATGACCTTACCCACACATGGAGAGAAGTGAAGGATGCATGTGAAGAATATGGTGGCAAACTTTATCCGAGTTCAACTTTGAGTAAACTTGTAAGGGAAACCGCACACAAGTGCGATGGTCACTCGTCTTAGAGTGAAAGATATCCCCCTTCAAAAGCCATGTATAGGAATATAAAATCCTCTTTGGTCCTCGTTCATCTGCCTTTTTACCTGGTCAAAGGGGCCACCCGTGCTCGTCGCTTACAAAGTGCACAACTACAATAACCAGATTGGTTACCATGTGTTTTCAAGTTTTTCCTTCATCCCAATCCATATGTCCAACGGTCGGACCCACCCCCACCCAGAACGTAGCTCATTCACAAGTTGGGAGAGTATTAACTTAACCGGTGGACGGATGAAAAGTTTCCTTTTAAGTTGTTTCACAGTTTTCTTAGTCTTTTCCCTTGATTTTGATATGATTTTTCGGCAAGGATTTCTTCTTCTTTTTTGTTTTTGGCTGTGCCCCTCCCCCCCTAGTGAAAGGAAGTCGCATCTGTTGTACGAAATTATGCTGGTGCTGGTAGTGGTAGGTGCTGGTTCAGACAGAGGGTTCTGTTGCTGTGATTTTATTTCAATCTGAGCTATTTGAAGAAGACTCCTGGTTTGTTATTCCAGACCAAGTTCAGGCAAAAGGAGTGGAGTATGAGATAGAAATAATGAAATTTGTAGATGTGAAATTAGATTTTAATATTTAGTTTTGATTACCATGGTTTTTATGTCATGCAGATAGGCAGGTATGAGGTTTATATTGGTACATGGAGGATCAATGATTTATAAGATGAATACTGTCTGCTTTGATTTGCAGTCCAGTAAGGATTAGTGAATTATATCGTTGTACCTGATACTTATGCAAACTAGGGGTAACTTTGAAATACCAAACCAAAATCTTTGCAAAGTATTTGCTTAAGAAGATATCGATTCACTATACCTCTGCTATAATGTTATTTAACTTAAAACAGGTGATATAACAGTGTTGTGTGTCATCAATTTTTTTTATTTTTATGATAGAAGCGGACGATTTGAACGGTGTAGTGAAATAACCCGCACGTAAAAAAACACCATGGGGTTTATTTCCTAAATAAAATGAAATAACATCCACGGGCATATTTCCTTTTCGATATGGAGGAAGCCCTGCCAGGAAAAAGCATTAACCCCCACAGGTGTTATTGCCATTTGAAAATGGGATTCTATTAAAGTTTGGTGTATGCAAAGTTTGAATGTGAGTATGCTGCCCCTTGCAACCCTCCTGCTTGGGCTTATGTGAGTTTGGAAGAATGAATAGGAAATAAACCCCACAAGCAAAAGGCGTTAACAACCGCAGGACCTATTTCCATTTTAAAAATAAAATGATGACCCTATTTCCTATTTGTTGGGCTAAATCCTTTTTGGTGGGAGTTTAGCATTATGGGGTTTATTTCTGTGTGGATTATTTCACTCCAAAGATTTTGAACAATAGTAGCCAGATCATCTACATCGACATATGGTCTCTGCTAAAATATAGGTAAGAGATGCATGCTATGTAAGAGATGCATGCTATCTATCCCTATTGTACTAGATTGCTTACCGAAATTTGCGTATTCTGTTATCACTCTTATCTGCATTGAAATATATGCTCTAATATGAGTTTTCGAAAAACATGATTTGTATTCACTTAGTTTCGCCCAGAGGGAACTCTTGTTCACGAGCTTGTGCTGGGCCATCTGGTCTTAGTTTTTTGTATACTTCTACTAATCCTTCCGGATTTCACTTGCTATCGAAATGGAAAGCGCAGCGTAATAATCCATAGTCTGACTAGTTTGTTTGTTTGTTTTTTTTTTGTATGACGTCCCTATCTCCTGGAAGCTGGATTATGTGTTTTAATATCGATTCTGCCTTTATCTTTTTACACCAACAATATGCGAATTAGTAACAGTTAATCGCAAAACTTTATTGGCCACTATCGATAAGCATGGCATCTCGGGATGGATCAAGTATCATATTTCATTCTTCGGTCAAAAGTTAGACAAAAAGTAGGTGACGCGAGGAAAGTCTAAACGAAATAAGACCAAATTCCAAATTTGGATTTATTTATTTGACTTATTTGACTTATTTGACTTAGAAAAGGGAAATATCCCCTTTCCAGATATCCAACCTCGCACGCAACCAAAATCCAACAGTGACCACAAGCAGTGGGTTGCAGTATGTCAGCATGCCCCCCACTCATATTAAAGCTCATCATAGACCCACATTTGCACTCTGATGTATAGAAAGTATGCACAGTTAGCCCTAGCCCCCCTGCTTTGGCTCACTCTTCATACTTTCCATACATCAGAGATTTGGATTTGGGATGTGAGCAAAATTGGACGTATGCAAAGTTTGAATATGGATTGCACCCCTCCTGCTTGGGCCCGCTATTAGATTTCGGTTGTGTGCAAAGTTGTTTGCAAGCTAAACTTAAGTCAAACTTCAAATTTGGCTTTATTCCGCTTTTAAGAACAAAATATTGTTGGAAATTTGGCTTTATTTCATTTCGCCTTATTTGACGTCACCATACAGTTATATGAAAACTTCAAATTTCACCTAGATGATACCAAACAACTCCGACTATCATCCGTATTATAACAACCACTGAGTATCTAAAACCTTGACTGTAGATTGAGTTCCAATCATTTTGTCTAGTCTTGGCGGCAGCATGATGAGAGCAGTAGGAAGATATGTCCTCACACTAATGCACTTAGTCCTTTCCAATACAGTCCCAGTAAGGATGGACAAACTGGAAAACCTAAATGAGCTGCATCGACATATTCGGACAACAGGTAATTTAGGAATCTAAAGGATTTGTCCCCTTGAATAGAGATGGTGACAGCAGAGCCGAAAGGCCAACAGTAGCGTTCGATCTCCGTGGCTCCGTGTTCTATATTGGAGCTGGCCTTCCAGGTTGGTGGTTTTACTTTGGCGTAAAAAATAGTACAAGATACAAAGAGCCTTGGAAAGGACTGCATTTATTGTTGATGACAATTAACGAAAAACCTGGAATTTGAGAATATTTAATAGAAGACGTGAAGACAAACAATAAGCAAAAGGCCTACGCTGCTACAAACAAGGCTTTACTCTCATCCAAGAAATACGATCGATGGGCGGAGCAAAAGGAGGTCGAAAAAACATCTACAGCACTACATGTTAAAGTAAGCTGATAGAGCGACTATACGGATGAGGATTTGTCATAAATGATAGACTTAGGCAAGAAGTCTTATGCTTTGAAGACATAAACGAATGCATATTGTATCACTCCGTATTGAAGCTGAATTTCCAAAAAAATGAGCTCACGATCCGACGGCAGAAAATGATGATATTACGAGAGATTGAATCTACAAGCTCGTTGATAAAACTGAAGAGCGACTGACGAACTTTGGTTGTCCGAACATACGGAGGGATTAACCTCGACTCCGACCACTACCATGTAAGAATTCGGATATCCACCATGACACAACAAATGAGAAATACCGAGGGAATGACCGCGACACAGAACACTACATTGTTACAGCTTAGGTAAGAATGCGGATATACTCCATGCCAAAACAAATGAGAAATACTGCCAAAAATTGATTGTCATATAACTACAACCTTAAACCACTAGATTAACCACATACCAACTGCATCTTCAGTCGAGGCAAAGCGGTGGCGATGTCAACAGTCCATTAGATCAGCAGCGACTGATGTGCTTGGTTTCTCGCATAGCTGTGGTGAAGAGAGTCGCCATTGATCGCTAGAGCCAAAGCCAGAAGGAAGAACACCGGCTATTCAGAAATAAGAACAAAGAGCAAGAAAAGTGCATGGTCGAGTATATAGAGACGTGCCGCAACAGGAATAAGCTTCGCAGGTCCTACCAAAGTTTCAAAGGCAGCGTTACAATGCTCGAGCACAATCCTGTCGAGATGAACAAGACAATATCGTAGTTGGGACACAGTCGATGCTGAGAATATGGAAGAACCACTTCTGCAGACTGTTAAATGGTGATTGCAAACAAAGTTCCGCTGTTAGCCACGACGACAGCAAAAACTACCAACCTAAACGAAATGAGGATGGCAATATCTAAACTCAAACTGCCGGAACTGCGAATTTGAGATAAGCTTTTCCTGACAACTGATACTACTCGGGTGATTTGTCAGATCATCACGAGAGGAGGGCCAGTGAAAAATCATTTGGGTGTTGCTACGGCTTGGACTCCAACCCAGACCTGCACTGGATTCATCGCACTTATCATCCAGCCATTGAGCCCGGCCTCCCCGCCTGGCTTTATAACGTAACGATCACCCACTTTTCAGCAAAATTTGGTCGGATGAAAGTATGCCTGAAGAATAGAACCTCAGCATCATTTACCCGACCCACAAAAATAGAGACCCTCTGAACTGCCCAACTACAGAGGCATCGGTCTCCTCAACATCGCCTTCAAGATCCTATCTGCCGTAATGTGTGAACGCCTGAAACCGTTTACCAACAACCTAATCAGTGTGGTTTTAGACCAGGAAGGTCCTTAACTAATCGATTCTTCATACTTCGGCAGATCCTGAAGAAAACAGAAAAATTTAAAATCGATACTAATCGCCTATAAATCGATTTCAAAGCCGCATTTGTAAAGACGAACTATACAGAGCTGTGTCTAGTTTTGGTATGCCGCCCGAACTCGCCAATCTGTGCAGGATGACGATGGTAAATTCTCGCTACTTTAGAAGGGTCGGGAACGTCCTCACCAACGCACCTCATACCAAAAAAGGATATATGCAAAGCGATGATCTGGTTTGTAACTTCTTTAGCATAGTTCTGGAGAGAATTGTGCAAAACTCCCGAGCCAGAGGCGCAATCATCCATAAATCGTTGCAACTATACTTGCATCCGACGAATAGCCGCATGGTCTCGTGCCCCGTGAATATCGCCGTAATTCTTGCGATATCTGGGCGGGTTCTATTTAGTATGTGGTTTTATCCGTTCTTGGCGTAGGAAGGCCATATTTTCCTTGTCGTTCCAACTATACTAGCATCCGCCGAAGAAGTTGGCCGCATGGTCTCGTGCCCCGTGAATATCGCCGTAATTCTTGCGATATCTGGGCGGGTTCTATTTAGTATGTGGTTTTATCCGTTCTTGGCGTAGGAAGGCCATATTTTCCTTGTCGTTCCAACTATACTAGCATCCGCCGAAGAAGTTGGCCGCATGGTCTCGTGCCCCGTGAATATCGCCGTAACTATTGCGATATCTGGGCGGGTTCAATTTAGTAGGTGGTTTTATCCGTTCTTGGCGTACTAAGGCCATATTTTCCTTGATAAAACGCCATTTGTTATCCTTCTCCATTTGGTGTTAGTCTTCTCCTGTAAGTAAGAGTGGATTGTGCCGCAAGTGAGCCTTGTAGAGCTGAGTATTTCCTGGCCAGTTAATATGCAAGCTCGTTTTCTTCAATGTCATTGTACCCTGGGACCCGGAGAAGTGTGACCTTGAAGCGTTCTCAAAGGCGGGCAAGTTCGTTCCGGCATTCCTGTACCAGTTTGCAGGATATGGTAGCCGAGGTGATGGCCTTTATTGCCGCTTGACTATCTATTAGGATAGCAATATTTTGCTTTTCGGTAGTGTCACGCCCTAGTAGCGTGCAAGCCTCTCGTATAGCCAGTAGTTCCGCCGTGAATATCCTGGCAAAATTCGGTAGGCGATATTATTCAGATATTTTCGGTGATTTCGCATAGACCCCGAATTCCACACCGCAGTTCATCTTAGATCCGTCGGTGTAGGCGACAGTGTCGAAAGTTCTTACTGCTTCGTTCCTTTTCTACTGACGTCTGGTAGGAAAGCGTACGGAAGCGTCTGGAAGCTAAGTGTAGTTGTGATGTAGTCTGTTGGAAATGTGACCATGCCGTTTGGTAAAGAGTCTAGGAATACAACTGTTTGCATACGGCCTTAAAGTCCAGCATCCTGACTCTTCAGTCCCACTGAGCTGCTGATTTGCTGTCAATAAGAAAAGACACACAACATCGGCGAATTGGACATTGGAACGTCACCATTCACAGATTTAACTTAGATGTAGTGCGGGATAACCACTTCTCGTCAGAAATAAAACCAACGATACCTTCCTCGTTAAACGTTGGTAATTTTGTGTGAAACATTAATTCTTCGGTTATGGACATGAAGATTCAATCAAGAAGTATACGAGGTTTTCAGCAACATAGATATGGTCAAAAACTCCGCATTGGAACCTTAAGGTGGCTATATAAAGGTAGATATATTGGTGGCTATAAAAGGTGGAAATATAGGTAGAAATGACACCAAGTCCCGGTTCATAAAAATTTCTTCCGAACGGATGCCTCGATAAGGGTGATAATTCCTACTTGTAGTGTTCTAATAGTCTCATATCTGGAGCAGTTCGACGCTGTTTTTTTTTTTTTTGTTTTTCTCGTTAGTAGTACTGTGCACAACTATTTGATCCTTGTTCATTAGGAACGTGTTTGTATTTTTCGTTATTAAAAAACAGTTTTTGTTATGGAATGGCATCTGAACAAGTTCGTTATGGTTAAACCCCATTTCTATTTTAAACTGTTTTCACTAATTTTTTACCTCCAAATAAGATGAGAATGAAGTCCTTGGTTTTACACCTCCCTCTGATGTGAGTATCGGAATGACTCTTAAATGTTTTTAAAAGAAATAACGAAAGGATAAATGGGAATGAAATATGTAGCCATGGACTATCCGCTTTGGTTCATAACCCTATACATGGTCGAAAGGAATTACATCGTGCATCTACTTTTACTTTTAAATCCACTTCCATGCGAGTTCGAAAATATGATGTATAAGTATTTATCACCAACATTTCTGCCATGTCATTTGCAAGTACAATTATATCTTCCAAATCTTACAGCGTGTAAACAATTTCAATCAAAGTATCCCCGCTAACAAGCACACATCACATTCAAACATATATCCTTGTATTTAACAGAGTTTTCCCAAGAAAAAAAGTTATAAAGCCAAAAATAACTAAATAAAAACAAACAAGCTTGACACAGAAAAAAAAAAAAAAAAACAACACACAACTTCATTTCAGGACGATGGGAAAAACTGCATGACCACAGAAAAGTTGAAAAACTTTTCAGTAAAATAAGCAGAAAACTAATTTTACGCCATGACACAAACAAGTTGCACTTCCTCCATGTCAAGCTCTGTAGTTTCACAAACAAAAAGCCGGCCCAGGACCAGTCGCCGTCCAGAGAAATGTACATCGCGGTATAGAGATGCTGGCTCTCTAGATCATTTTGCGAGCCAAAACACAAAAAGGCTGCAAAAAGGAAAAGAAAACGGCAAATATATGGTCGTTCATTAAAACAAGCTGAACGAAAATTATTTTGGAATGTCCTTTATTATAAATAAGAGTGCAACTAAGCAAATTCTTTCCTTTTTTTTTTGTCAGAGGGGTTGTTGTTGGTGGTTTTCTTCCTTTTTGTTTATCAAATAAAAATGACATCGCAAGATTGGGTCATGCAGTCATTGTGGAGCAGTATGGTTAACGAAAATTTCAGTGCGGCTATGAATCCTTTTATCCTGCTTTTACGTTTTGCACAACTGCCAGCGATATTTGATTATTTATTTAATTTTTTTTTGTCGGTTTCCTTTTGTATACAAGGGGTCGCAACAACCAACATTGTCTCGTCATGATTCGTGGCACTTTGCATTATGTTGAACCATTTTCATGAGATGCTGGTGTGTTGGTAGGACAATGACCTGATTTCTGAGTGCAAAGCCCTGCACACTTTATACATTCATCTGACCGAACATCATCGTCCATTGGTTGTTGTTGTTTTTTTTGTATATTTGATTTTTAATCAAAGCTGTAACAAGGACATTGTAAAAAAATAATTTTATTACAAAAACAAAAATTTTAAATTCCAGACACTTTCATCACAAGGAAAAGTTCCAGGAAAATAAAACAGGTTCAAACAAAAAAAAAATTTAATAGAAAACTGCACAACGACGAAACTATTAAAGTCGTCCTTCAGTATTGTCCCAAAAGGAATTCGCAGCTAGTGGCGGATGAAAATGTAATTAAATATTTTTTCTTCGCTTTCGCTGGTTCGTTGAGTTGTCCTTTGAATTGTTCGTTTATATGCTTTTTTGAAAATGAAACTTAATGTGAAAGTTTTCGGCTGAATTTTGTTTTTTTT
Organism: Rhingia rostrata; assembly: GCA_949824845.1. Taxonomy (NCBI): domain Eukaryota; kingdom Metazoa; phylum Arthropoda; class Insecta; order Diptera; family Syrphidae; genus Rhingia; species Rhingia rostrata. The sequence goes on along the minus strand of OX463756.1, from coordinate 38,249,883 downwards.
TTGCTCTCGTAATTTAGGACTTTTGGATTTTTAAGTTGATTATAGCCAGAATTTTTCGTGTTTTATTTTTTCTGTGAGAGAGTTTTAGTAGTAAAGTTTTTCCATGGAATTTTCTTTCTAGCAGAAGTCACATCGCGTTTGTTTTTGTTGTTTTTTTTTTAATTCATGAAAATAGTTTTAAATTCATGAGTTGGCATTGTTACAAAAACTGAGGAAAAAGCCATAATGCATTTTTAAACAGAGCTTTTTTAAATAATATCATTAGGTTCTGGATCTTATATTCAAAATGGAAACTTCTTTATAGGCGTATGGGGTTGTTGTCTTTGGTATGGCTGACTAGGTTTATTGATAACCCAACATTATTATATCGCAACTAGGTACTCAAAGTGGTTGATAAAAATCGGAAAAAATCGCTGATCGGAGTGAATGGAGAGCTATGCGAAAAAATAACTCATTTTCATTGTTGAGCAATAATTTAAAATTAATTAGTGCTTGTCATCTAAAGTTCACAATTTTCGTACAAAACATGGCCGTTATAGTGATTAAAATAACAAACTTTTAAGAGAATAATTAAAAACTCGGGTTGACTGTATCAATTAGGGATTGTAGACACTCTGGGTGTCCTGCTAAAAGTTGTTCAAAATAAAACATTTAGGCAATTCGAGAGAGTACTGTTGACATTCCAGGAATATTAACTTCGAGCCGCAGTCAAGAATTGAAAATTTCGAAAACCTCTAAGAAGCGAATTCTCACAAAAGACTTGAAACTTCTTGCTTACAGAGTTCAACTAACTCAAGAACTGAACACTTTTGACCATGCAGTGCGTAGAGAGTTCGTCGAATATATTTTGGAGCAACAATATGTCGATGCTGATTTTTCTAATAAAATGATGTTTAGTGGTGAACCTCATTTTCATCCTGATGGCTTCGATAGTCGTCGAAATTGTCGCATTTAGGGTTCAGAAAAATCACGATTAATTGCTGAGATACAAATGCATCCATAACGCATGACTGTTTGGTGCGGAATATGGACTGGAGGAAATATCCAACCATTCACCATCGAAAATGCGGCTGATCAGGCAGTAACAATTAATCGGTTATCGTGATGATAACCCAGCTCTTAGTGTCCAAAATACAAAATATGAAAGTTACCAACATGTTGTTTCAACAAGACGGTCCACATGTCATACATCCAGAGAAAAAATTGAAGCGTTGCTGGAATGAAGAAGGGGGTAAGGGATGTTTTCACTGTTTCGAGATAAAAGAGTTCAAAGTCCATAACGAGGCCTTTTTAAGGGTTAAAAACTAAAAACTTCTGTAAAGCAATTAAAACATAAATTATTTCAGCCGCCAATCACACAGAAAGAGACCGACAAGAACTTCGCTCAACCCCACGATTAACACCATACCACCAGCATCGAATGTTGAAGAACAATGGCAACGATGCCAACAAGAAATTAGAACAGCCGCAACTGATGTGCTAAGTTTTTCGTGCCCACCATCAAGAATACCGTGGTTTGAAGAGGCCTTCCCTTTGGGCTTAAAGAAGCCGGCGGAGATGACTTGGTAAATAACATCCACCAACTCATAAGCCAAATCTGGTCTAAAGAAAAGTATGTCTGAAAAATGGAACATCAGCATCGTTTGTCCACAACCGATCGAATCTTCACACTTCGGCAGATCCTGGAAAAATCAAATGAAGTCCAAATCGATACCCCCACCTATTCATCGATTTCAAAGCCGCATATGACAGCATTTATAGAGACAAACTATACAGAGCCATGTCTAGTTTTGGTCTACCATTCAAACTCGTCCGCTTGTGTAGGATGACGATGGAGAATTCTTGCTGCTCCAACAGGTTCGGAAACGACCTTACCGACATATTCGATATCACAAAAAGGCTTTAGGCAAGGCGATGCGCTGTCACGTGACTTCTTCAATTTGATTCTTGAGAGCAAAACTCCCGAGCCAACACCAGAGGCAAAACTTTCCAAAAATCGGTGCAACTACTAGCATATTCCGACGATATTGACATCATTGGTAGGACTCAATGTGATGTCTTTGCCATGTTTGCTAGTATAGAGAGGAGCGGCAAAAATGGGTTTAGCAGTAAATGATGGTAGGACTAAGGATCTTGTGTTTTTTTAGAGGTATATAACTTCGAATTGAAATAAAACTCAAGAAAACCGTTTAAATGTCCATCAATTTGGCTTTATTGGAAAGATAATTTTATGCCGTATGTTGGCAATAACGCCACGAATGTAAGCTTCCAAGTCCCCTTACGTTGTTGGTTTGCTAGTGCAGACGAGCAACGTCACATATCCCCAAAGAAAATAATCCAATGGTGTCAAATCACACAACAAAATAATCGGTTATCATTGCTCTACACCGGTATCCATTAACAGTAACTGACTCTCCTGTATCATTTTGGAAGAAGTCTGGCCCAATGACTCCACCAGCCTACAGAGCACACCAAACATTCAGTTTTTTTGGATTTATTGGCGTCTCCACGGTCTCATGTGGATTCTCTTCACTCCAAATGCGGCAATTTTGCTTGTTGTTGTAGCCGTTCAACCGATAATGGGCATCATCACTGAACAAAATTTTGCGATCAAAATCAGCAACGATATCAATCTCCTTTTCGGCCCATACACCAAAATTACGACGCATTGCATGGTCTCGTGGGTTTAATTCTTTCATAAGCTGGATCTCGTAAGGTCGTAAGCCAAGATCTTTTCGCAAAATATTCCATAATGCTGTGCACGGTGGCGAATCGATTCATTCGGGTCCTCTTCAACACTTCGCTTTAATGAACGATTATATCGGCCATAAAATGGACGGAGATTGCGGTAAACTTCGCAAACTGAACCATCATTTTCGAAATAAATTTGCACGATTTGCAAACGTTGTTCACAATTATCAACCTGTTTATGATGAACATAAGAGTTGCCCGATTTAACCACAAAATGTAAGTTTTATCTCTATTTGAAAAACCAACCTCTAAAAAAAACACCCGTTATATACAGTCAACACTAAAGAATACACAACATCGACGAATTGGATAGAACGTCGCCACTGACAGATATAACTTTGAAGTAGTACGGGACTTTTTCTACTTCGGCTCCGCTATTAACAACATCTCGTCAGAAATTAAACGAAGAATTACTCTTGCCAACCGCTGTTTTTTCGGGATAAGAAGGCAAGTCAGTAGTAAAGCCTCACTTGAACTACGAAGTAGATCCTATATAAGACCCTGATTATACCAGGCCAGCTCTACGGCGCTGGAAGCATTGACCATTTCAAAAGCTGATGAAGAAATCCTTGGTCGATTCGAGAGGAAAATTCTTCGAAAAATCGTCGATCCCGTTTGAATTGACGGGCTATGAAGACGAAGGCTCAACCAATATCTATACGAGCTGTACAGCGACATGCCCCTGGTCAAAAAAGCTCCGCATTGGACGTTTGAGATGGCTAGGACATGTAGAACGAATGGACACCAATACTCCGGCTTGCAGAGTCTTCGATTCCCAGCCACACGTCGGACGAATAGAGGAAGACATCGCTTTAAGTGGCGCGCACAAATAGAAACCGACCTCAACCGACTTTTAGTGCACAACTGGAGGCAGTTATCTAAGTAACGAGCTTATTTAAGAGGCATGTTGGTTGAGGCTCAGGTTAATTCCGGACTGTAGCGCCACTTAAGAAGGAGGGAGGAAGATGTTGGTCCAAGCAACTATAGAAAATCTTTCCCACACGATTTTCTAATTGCTAATTTAAAAAAAGACATTCCTTGAGTATTTTCTAATTATTTCTAAAAAAATCGGAATGAATAAACTTAGCATTAGCTCGTTCCAGTAATAAAAAATTCCCTTACACACTTTCATCGCCAATAATTGCTTACTGTCACGTTTTCGATTCAAAATATCTATCCCCCCGAAAGGACTCTGATGAATGAACTCCATTTCACTGCTCATTTTACAATTCATTCATCCCAATTTAAAATATCTTCATCTCAATGTAATCTCATTATTCTTTGAACAATGATTTAACTGAACACAGCAACTTCTTAATAAAAAAAATTCTCAAACCAAAAAAAAAAAAATGGTTTTCGAGAAAATGAAAATTGTTCACTGCCACGCTAAGATTCCATCCTGTCTTTCATCATCATTTCCTCTTAATTTTAAGGTCGTTGGCAAATCTCAAAAAGGGTCATTCATACCAAAAAACGGGAATCTGAGTTATTTTCAAAACAAAAATTCAATAATATTCCCAAGTAAAAAAAAAACGGATGAAAAAAAAAAACAAACATGAGAATCCTTTCCTCAAGCTAGAGGTAGATCTGAAATAGCCATCTAAGGTAAAGAGCACAATTTAGCAAAAAAAAAAAAACACACAAACAAGTAAGAAAGACGGCTTAAGACAAGCACCAGCAAAAAGAGGGAAACAAATATTCAAGGTTATGCAAACCCCTTTTTTCCAAAGAGTAACAACAGAAGGATATACACAGCCATGTACATTTATTTGTAGGACGAGTATATTTCTGGCATTTTAAATCCGACCAGATAAGAAGATGGTTTACATTTCTATGTTTCCTTTTAATTTTGTCTTCTTGTTTTTATTTTCCCACTCTCGGGATTAACGTTGAAAAACGCTTTCGCATTTAAATTAGATATTTAAATAAAAAAATAAACCCTTACGCCACCACTTTTTTTTTTTGTTTCATTTAAAAAGTGTGCCAGTGTGTGGGTTTGATTTAATCTATAACCTCAATTAAATTTATGTATTCCTTTGAAGGCTCAATCTAATTATGACGCAGCAAAATTAGGACAAAAGGTCGAATTTCACATTCCCTTCCGTATGTATGGGATTTTATTGTTCACTGTGTTACCAATACTAACAATATTATTGAGCGCCTCCAATTCTAATAACATGTTAATTAATATAAAACACCACGACACATTGTGTCAGCAGGACATTTTCCCAATAGGCTTTTCATAATTTGCACAATACAAATCGATGTGATCCTGGGTGTTGTAAGCTGGCCGATTGGACATCGAATTCCTATCTCACAACGCGGTGCAGTCAATTTTGGTATGCACCCGAGAGTTCGAATCGTTTATTAACTCCCGCCAACAAAGGCTCGTAAAGTCTGGAGCCTAGGCCAATCAATTTAAATCAAAAGGACTCAATGTGCATTTTGTCTGGGGTCAGTTGGAAATTAAAATAGAATTCCATGTGTCCTGGCCGGTGATAGAGAACAGTAATCTGCTGGCATGCACTCCATCTGCATACATACATGTAATTGTGGTGAATGTAAAATTTCACTTACACACCGAAGGCAGGGATATTTCGACACTTAATTGTGGGAATGTTTCCAATTTGTGTGTTGGGTTTTGTATAAGCAAAAGGTGGGGGCTAAGTATTTTACAAGTTCTTATTGATATCCTTGTTGTGTCCGAATGTTTGGTTTCAATAATTCACAGGTGACGAAGGAAGTCGATTCGGTCATTGTAATTGTGTAGAAACAAATTCGATAAATTGATTTTGTAGTAGTCAGAGTTGAGAGTGTTGTTACAGGGACACACAGGGGCTTAGTTTTAGATTCGTTTTCGAAAACAAAATTATTTATTTATTGGTGGGTGGTGTAACTGAAGGATATGTATTTGTATATCTATTTATGGGTATGCATTCGATTTGAATTTAACGAAACAACATGTGTTTGGTTTTCAATTAAGTGATAGAACGGGAGTCACCTGCTGCATGTAGCTAAGCATTTTTTTATGATTCAAAAAGTGTTTGATTGAGAGTGGTATTGACATTGACAGAAAATTTGAAGGGTTACAATCAGTCTATTCAGAGCAACCTCCAGTGGTAAGGGAAGAAGGCGATTCAAAAATACCGAAGCGTTTCGAAAACATGTATGAAGAAAAATTGTTGGCCTGGAGAATCCTTATTTGGATTGATTGTCATGTAAAAGCTTGGCACAAAGTTTTTTATTTTTAGCTTTTGTTTGTTGAGCAATTGAGTATTGATTCCTTGAAACAAATATGTCTCCATCAAAAGTTGGTTTATTTCTATACATGTCACACAGTAATTATATCCATAATGAATGTCCTTACATAATACTGATGGAAACAAATCAAAGGATCCCCAGTCTTCCTATTCCAGATTGAATTGCTTTTCACATGTCTTCTAGCCATGATTGAGTCAAATATGACTTGCTAGACCAATGTTATTTGAAAAGGGACAAACAAAATTTAAATATTTGGAATAAAAGGCTCATACAGTACCTCAAACTTAGCACCTTCCATTCATTTGAGTGTGTGAGGTTATATTTTTGCAGCAAGAATGGCACCTCCTGTGTTTTATCCACTCCATACATTCTTTGGGACAAAGTTGCAAAAACGAACGACTAAAATAGGGTAACATACCCTTTTTTTGACGAGCAGGGTGGTTAGGAACCATTCTATAGTATTTCTTCAAAACTATGAATATTTTTGGATATCCAAAAAAAAACCAAAGGAATTCACTCTACACTAGATGTCGATGTGATTGTGGATTGAGCCGGTTGCTAGAACGCACAGTGAAGAATCTCGAAGTTTATTCAACAATACCAGCAAACTAGCCTCAATACACAAATCACTTTGGAACTAAAACTAAAGCAAATTTTCAGTTTCAAATGTGTCCGATGCCATTGCTACAACGCCAGACTGCAGCAACAACTTATGGGAAGTCTTCCAAGTGAACAAATTGAAATTAAACGGCCGTTCATTGAGACTCCCGCGTAATCCACCACCGTGTTTCTGAAAGTTCTGGAAGAGAAGATGCAACAAAATCTCAAAGGGCTGCATAGCCGTATTTGTTTGTCTAGCTACCAAGGCAATCCACATTGAAGTAGTCAGCGAACTCACCACAGCAGCGTTCATAGCAGCCGAAGAGGCATGTATTTCAATATGTTTAGTGATTGTGGCACAAATTTTAGGGAGGCAAGCACTAAACTAATCAAGGACAACAAACACATTTGCAACGTGTGGTTAGCAGAAGTTGCAGCAAATCTACAAACGAGAGGCACCAACTACCACTTCAACCCGCCATCATCTCCACATTTTTAGGGGCTGTTGGAACCTGGTGTAAAATCCGTAAAACATCACATCGTAAGGACAATAGGTGCCTCGAGGCACTCATTCGAGGAGTATGTGAGACTACTCGGACAAATTGAGGCATGCCTCAACTCAAGGCCGATCTGTCCAATGTTTTCTGTGAACAGCTAGTTGGATTGTTATTCGTACAGATTTTTGTCGAATACAAACGCCTGAGCCATGTTGAGCCGGTGAAAAAAACATTTTAATGTTGCTATACTGCAGCTGTAGATAACCCTGCAATGCGGTACCTCATTGCGCTAACAATCGCGCAACTCATTCCGTAGTTTTTTTTACACAGAACGCATTTTGTGTTTTCTTTTTTCCTACGGATCAAATAATATACAAATTTTTGGCGCAACATGTGTGAACTCCAAACGTCGAATTTGAGATAGTTTTCTTGAAAATTGATACTTCTCTGATCACTGAGCTCGTCAAATCTATATTTAGTCTAAATAAGGTTTTTGGGGAGAGTGAAAAAAAAGACTAAATGAAAAAAAACTTTGATCTGTAGATCAAAATTATACTAACGGGTGATCCAAGTAGAGATACTTTTTTCAATAGCCTTTTTTGACAGATCACGTGTGAGTCGTGTCATGTTATTTTTGTTTAGTATTGTTTGGCATTTCATAATGGAAAGACTTACGCGTGAGCAACGTTTACAAATTGTTCAACTTTATTATGAAAATTCACGTTCTGTGAGGAATGTGTTTCGTGCACTTCGCTCAACTTATGTTCAACATAATCGGCCTACTGAGCGTACTATTCGCAACACCATCACCCATTTTGAGACCCAGCATTCATTATTGGATAATAGACTTTTTAGACATTTTCCTGTGGGGACATGTAAAGTCAAAAGCTTATGCCGACAAACCCGCTTCGATTCAGGCCTTGGAGGAAAACATCACGCGTGTCATTCGCCAGTTACCAGTCGAAATGCTCGAACGAGTGATCGAAAATTGGACTCAACGGATGGACCATCTGCGACGTAGCAACGGCCAACATTTGATAGACATAATCTTCAAAAAATAAATTCCAAAGAATGTTCTTTCAAATGATAATAAACATTCTCCATTAAATTTGAATTTTCTGTGTTTTTTTTTCTTTAAAAAAGTAGGGAACCTCGAAATAGATCACCCTTTAACATTTTGAAATAGATTTTCACTAATTATACCTGTTGGAAAACTGTTTAAAAGTTGTTCTATAGTTTAATGTTTGATATTGGGAAATTTAAACTGTAGTATCATATTAACCCTTTAATTTTGTGACTTCCTGTTAGGAAGATACATACCTACCTTTTCACAGGAAGTAAAAGTTTAAGGGTACAAAATTTACAAACGGTATGAAAATCGGTTGCAAAATGTCTTTATTACCATTCTTCTCCTTATCTGACTCTAAAGGTAATCTGACAATATGAGAATTAAATAATTGGTCCGGCTTTTACAAGGTGCGTTTTCCAGAATAATGTTTTTTTCAATAACTTTTGAAAGAACAACTTTTTTATAATATATTAGCCGACCCGACTTTAGCTAAGCCAAGTAACGCAATAAGTTGTGAATGGTTCATGGGTAATTTATTAGTAACACGTTTCCAACTAAATACCAAACTAGAATAATCTGCGAATATTGCACACTTATCTAAATAACAGTTAGTCCCCGAATTTAGTTCAGACATCACCCATGAAGTAAGTCTTCACTAAATCCAATCTCGACGGGCTCAGCGGCACGATGGTAAGTGCGATGAACTGCCGTGCAGAAGGTCTCGGTTCGATTCCCAGATATTGTGAGAAAAAAGCTAGGCCCTGGGTACCAACGAGCATGTTGCGGCATAAATTTATTGTATTTTTATTTTTTAGCCACCAAAATCCAGCAAGCCACCAAAATCCAAGTCTTACATTTTATCAACACTTAACTGGGTTTACTTCTGAAGCCGGCGCTGTGAAACATAAAGTTAAGTTAAACCGTGTATGTATCAAACTCCGATGAAGCCTTAGTTCTCGCGGTAAAACCGAGCATACGAAACCAAAAAACTTAGGCTATTCGCTTTCCTTAACTAAGCTGCAACTTAAGCTCCTATTGTGAAGCCGGGCATAAGTGGTTTTCAAGTCATCGCTTAATATAAAAATTGCTCTCGTTTACGGATGCATTCATTAAAAAACGATCACTTTTTAAGAAAAGCTGTAGCCTTTCAAATCCTTTTGAACGAAATATCGGTGTAGTGTGTTGTCCATTGGCTTCATTGGCTTCATTACTCCTGCAATGATCCATCAATGATCAAAATCATGCATATAGTGGTGAGATGTGAATAAAATTGAATGACTAGTTCTTACACTTCGTCTTATAGCGATTTTGTTTTAGAATGTGTGTGGTAGCCTTACATATAGAAACCTTGACATTTTCTTAAATGGTTGGAAATATTCATTTGATACGCATATTCATAAAAATGTGGTAACAAACTATCGTCCAATTTCGAAGATATCAAGAATTACGAAATTATTTGAATGTTTAGTGAAAGATAAGATAAACTTTTTTGTAAAGGAACCTTTATCCACCTATCAGCATGGATTTATGAAATGCAGGTCAACTAATTTAAATGTGTTTACTAATTTTGCCTTAGAAGAAGGTTCACACATGTTGATTTTATCTATACAGATTTCGTTAAGGCCTTTGATCGTGTCTGTGGTCTTGTGTACAAAAAAAATTAGAAGCACTTGGTATCTATTCAACTCTAAACAAATGGATCGCATCTTACCTAAGTCATGGGAAGTAATTAATTAGAATAGGAAATCCTTTTTCCTCAGGGAAGTCACTTGGGTCCTTTGTTGTTTGCATTATTTGTGAACGATTTTGATTCAAGAATGAATTTTTGTAAGTGTCTGCTGTTCGCAGATGACTGGAAGTTTTTTTTTGTAGAATTAATTCTTTTACCGATTGCCATAAGCTACAGGTTGACATAGACTTAATTACGGATTGGTGTAGGTAGTTGTACAAACTTGTAACTGAACTTAGAAAAATGTAAGGTTTCACCATTTCTTAACATTAAAAAAAAAAGTTATGGCGCAACAGGCTTGTTAGTAATCAGGGCCTAGCTTTTTTCTCACAACCATTCATGTATGCGTGTGTACTTCTTAGCACGATGGCGGGACCTCCTGTTTTATGCCGAATACGAACGGCTAAGTTGAGATAAGCTTTTCATGACAATTGATACAACTCGGATGATTTGTCAGATCATCGCGAGAGAGAGGAGGGCCAGTGAAAAATCATTTAGGCGTTGCTACGGCTGGGAATCGAATCCAGACCTTCTGCACATCAGTTCTTCGTACTAACCATCGCGCCACTGACCCCGTCCCGCTTTTTAACATTAGGTGGCCTATATTCTATGGTTACTCCATAGCTGAACATTTGATAACTAGAGTTGGGGAAATTAAAGACCTGCGCGTTACGTTTGATTCGAAACTAAATTTCAATAAACATCATAGACCATGAAATATCGAATTCCCTTCTTGGATCAGCGACGATTTTTTCATACATACAAACACTTAAAACCATGCAATGTTCCTTAGTAAGATCTGTTTTGGAATAGCTATTGTTCTATTATTTGGTCACCAGTTTATCAGGTTAAATCGGATCGAACGGTTACAAAAATCTTTTTCAAGATATTGCCTTCGTCACTTTAATGCGTCTGTAGAAATGCCAAGTTATGAAGAAAGATGTCGGATAATAAACTTAAAGTCCTTGAAAACGAGAAGACATTTTCAGGACATAACATAAGAAATAACTTTTTTTTTATTATAAATAATTTTTTTTATTATTATGATTAATAAATAAATTAAATATAATCCTTTAAAATTATTTTATTGAATGTTATAGTCTGCAAATCGTTAAAATAACGGTAGACTTAAATAAATAAATAAATAAATTTTGTCCCACCTACCATTCCACCACTTTTTTTTTTATTTAAGATTTAATGGATTTTGATAAATATTACAAAATTAAATTTGAAATAGTATACAACAAAATCCGAAATATGTTGAAAAACATTGCGTCGTTCCAAGCACGAAGTGGCGTATGTACAAAATCTTTACTTGCGTATACGTGTGATACGCCTTTTCTTATTTTGTGTTAAACATAGTAAAATCATTTACGCAAAAAATTAAAGTTTCAATATAACTATAACTTGGTGTGAAAATAAATAACGACCGGTTGATAATATACGCCAAATATCTCAAAATGCCAATTTTTGCAGATACGTAACTTCGTGTTCGGACTGACGATTTAAACTTTACAAATGCAGTATTCCAAGTAAAATTAAACACTTTACTTCAAAAGTCACACCTATTAAAATAAAGCTGTTAATGTGGAACTCAATTCATAAATAATTGTTTGAGTCCGAATTTTTTTTATAAAATATGAACCCAACCATTTATGTGAGTGAGTGCTAGCGAGTGCAGTCAAATACAACTGAACCTGTAGAAGCATCCAATTGTCCGAGAATTTTCCATGAATAATTGCAAATAAATCGCGGTTACACACTATGCAATATCAAGTTCTCTGGTTAATATTTAATTTCAATTTCTGTTGCATTTTAGGAATGCGGTATGCAAATTAAGGGATGTTATCTATTATTTCTGGTAAAATTTAAATCCTTTGGATTCCATTCAAAAAGATGAAAAAATACATTTAGAAAATTGGCACTGTATCGGATGATTAACCAATTACCAGCTGGAGTAGTCAACAAGCCCCGGGCGGCAAATTTGGAGTGGAAAATATATCAAATTTACTCCTGCTTCACAATAAGTAATAAGTATTCCTCGTGAGGCTTAACAGCATTATCCAATGACCGCTACTCAATAGTACCCAATTATATTTAATCAGAAATGTCAACTCTGGGTACTCATTCCGTAATCTTTTTAAATGATTATCGTGAAGACTTTGTGACCGTGTGGTTTATATTCATGTTCCCAATATAAAAATTACACTCTACGTACCTAGCAAGTCTCATACATTACCGTCAACGGGTTTTCAGGAAAACAGGATTCTGGATAAAATTTTAGAATATTTGACGTAAATCATTGGTTAACATAGTAAAATGTTTCGTCTACAGATCGTTTTAACCCACGTCCAGTTTTTTCCCATTTTCTATGAACATAATTTATATAACGGGTGATTTTTTAAGAGGTTTAGAACTTTTTTAAAAAAAAAAACACAAAAAATTCGAAAAAAATGAATGAAATATTTATTTGAATCGATAGTTTGAACCTTGCAATTTAATGTTTAAAGATAATTTCATGCAAATGTTGACCGCGGCTGCGTCTCAGGTAGCCCATCCGCTGAGTCCAATTTTGGCATACTCTTTCACACATATCGGCCGGTATCTCACGAATGAATGCATGGATGTTGCATTAGCCTTGACATACCCCCACAAAAAATAATCTAATGGTGTCAAATCGCACGATCTAGGCGGCCAATTGACCGGCCCGAAACGTGAAATTAACTGTTCACCAAACTCGCCTCGCAATTGCGCCATTGTTTCGCGTGCTGTGTGGCATGTGGCACCGTCTTGTTGAAACCACATATCATGCAAGTCAAGAACTTTCATTTCGGGCAAAAAAAGTTTGTTATCATCGCTCGGTAGCGTTCACCATTGACAGTAACGCTGCGATTCGCATCATCTTTGAAGAAATATGGCCCAATAATGCCGCCGGCCCATAAACCGCACCAAACAGTGGCTTTTTCGGGATGCATTGATAGCTGTTGCAATGCTTCTGGCTGACCTTCACTCCAAATGCGGCAATTTTGCTTATTTACGTACCCATTCAACCAAAAATGAGCCTCATCGCTGAACACAATTTTTCGATAAAAAAGCGGATCCTCGGCCAGCTTTCCAAGAGCCCATTCACCAAAAATTCGGCGTTGTGGTAGGTCGGCTGGCTTTAGTTCTTGCACCAGCTGTATCTTAAAAGGCTTTACGCCCAAATCCTTCCGCAAAATTTTCCACGTAGTGCTGTAACAAAGGCCTAACTGCTGGGAACGGCGCCGAATCGACATTTCGCGGTCTTCTGTCACACTAGCTGATACGGCCGCAATATTTTCTTCACTACGCACAGTACGTAAACGTGTTAGTGGTTTAATGTCCAACAAAGTAAATTTGGTGCGAAATTTGGTCACAATCTTCCGAATAGAATGCTCAGAAGGTCGAGAATGCCGATCATAAAATGGAAGCAGCGCGCGATGAACATTTCGTACCAAGCACGAATTTTGATAGTAAAATTCAATAATTTGGTTAAATTGCAAACCAAAATGAAGCTGTTTGACAGTGACACAAGGTACTAAACACACGTCAGCTGTCAAAACCAGTGTTGCCAAAACCAAACCAGCTAAAAAATCACCCGTTACCACATCGCATATGCAATAGAAGAACTCCCTCAAACAAAAAAAAGGAAAGCAAGATAGTAGAAAGCTACGATAACTAGACCTCAGACGGACTAAGGGAAGAAAATTACAAATTAGTAGAAGGAAGAAGAACTCCTCAATGAGTTTGGCCCACTCAGAAGAAAAAACCTTGAAGAAAACACGCGAAACTAAGCCTAAGCTAAGCTTCAATTCGAAAAATAAAACCTTTATCTAAAAATAAAAATACGCTAAAATAGCCTTATACGTTAAAGGATTTCCCAAAATTGATCCCCCATAGTAGGTTCGCTGGATGGAGATCCGAAAAACGCCAGATGTGATGGCGCAAATTGGACTGCCCACTCGTGACGAAACACGACCATCGCTATCCACTTGACAGATAATACGGGTGATATCCCCTTTGAGGCACCTTCCAGTCACATCCTTTTTCATATAGCTGTCATGTAATGTTGTTGTCGTTTTCCAATGTCGCATTACGTCATAGTTTTCATCTGTTAAGAGTTCTCTTAAGAACTCAAAGTGATCGGTTCATAAGGAAATGCAAGGAAATAAGACTGAGTATCACTATTTCCCATAAAGACTCACAATGCGCACAGATATGTGTGTGATTGTGGAAAAAATTTACAATAAGCCCATGTTGTCAAATTTTACACAAATGGTTAAAACTATTACAGGGATTACCAGTTTGAACAATAAAGGCTGAATTCCTAAATGTAGTACTGACTTCATTGTACATCAGCACACATTCCTTAATGCAAACACAGTCATCGTTACATTGCGTCACGTTCCGAAATGCATTGTGAACAGATTTTATTGTGCAAGCAAATCGTGAATTACACGATGCAAATGTAATTTTCAAATTTTAATTTTGTTTGATGTCGTTTTCGTGTGTACAAGGGATGCTTGATTCCCCGACGTAAGTATTTTGTTAAATATTTATTGCAATATTCTTATATCGCGTTTTTCAACAGGGACGCTACAAAAGTTGAGCGACAGGGACAGCAAACGACGTCATATTTCTTGCCGCTCTTTTGACATTTCTCTTCAGTAAGGTTTGCCATTTCATGATGGAAAGATATACGATCCAAAAACGAGTTGAAATTATTAAAATTTACAACTGAAATTCGGAGTCAGAGGCCTCAACGTTAAGAGCGCTACGTCCAATTTATGGCCGTCGTAATCGTCCTAGCAGATCAATAATTGAGCGTATAGTGGAAACATTTTGAATCCACAGGCATAGTTCAAAATGTTCCTGTGCCAGTGAGATAAAGAAGTGCCCGTAGTGTCGAGAATATTGCTGCCGCTGAGGCTTCAGTTGAAGAAAGCCCAAATGTGTCTCTCACACGTCGTTCTCAAGCGTTGGGCATCTCTGTGACGTCGTTGTGGCGAATTTTGCGAAAAGATCTTGGCCTACATCCTTACAAGATTAAATTGACGCAAGAACTGAAGCCGCTTGACCACCAGAAGCGACGTATGTTCGTGAATTGGGCTGAGCGACAACTTGAAAACGATTCGGATTTTCATCGAAAAATCATCTTCAGCGATGAGGCTCATTTCTGGCTGAATGGCTTCGTCAATAAACAAAATAAGCGGTAGTGGTCAGGCAGCAATCCACACGTACTCCATGAGTCATCATTGGATCCCGAAAAAATTACGGTTTGGTGTGGTTTATGGGCCGGCGGCGTCATTGGGCCGCACTTCTTCCGTGATGCTCAAGACCGGCACGTTACTATGAATGGGAATCGCTACCGTTCAATGATAACCGAATACTTTTGGCCCCAATTGGATGATATGGACTTGGAGGACATGTGGTTCCAACAGGACGGCGCCACAAGCCACACAGCGAATACCACAATCAACTTATTGGAAACCAAGTTTGGAGAAGGTGTTATCTCACGAAATGGTCCAGTCGCTTGGCCGCATCGGTCGTGCGATTTGACGCCGTCAGACTATTTCCTGTGGGGCTACGTCAAGTCTATCGTCCATACCACCAAGCCAGCGACGATTGATGACCTTCGTACGAATATCGAACGTAAAATTGCAGCAGAATCGGCCGATTTATGCTTGGATTTATGCTTGAAAACCCGAAAATCGGGTTCAGCGTCTGGGCTTCTGCAATCGTGCCAGTGGTGGCCATGCAAAAAAAAATCGAGATCCATACATAATGGCATCGAACGTACTTTGACAGGAATAAAGAATTTCATTGATATCCAAAACCGGTTTTGTTTTATTTTGTAGCGTTCTTATTGAAAAACCCTTTATTTGTAATTCTTAAGACCAAAGTGGTGTGATAGCCAAAAAAAGTTCCTGACAACAAGATGGATAACGTTTGTGCGCTAAAAAAAATGTTTACATCGAAATTAAGAAAGTGAACCCAGAATTTCCATTTTCCCAGAGGAAATAATTTGAAAATTTTTAAACGTAATGGTTACATATAGACGCTAAAAGCAAGAAAAAAATCGCCGGGGCAATACTCGACAGTTTAGGAGTTTTTTTGACGATGTTGATGCACAGTGCGGCACGAAACATTCGGTTTCAGTCCCATCGAGCAATGTCTACTTCTCTTTTGAGGCCAAGGATTGTGAAGCAAATAGAAATCAGAAAAACATTGATGGAGCTGATTCCAACTACGAGGCGCTGAGAAAAAAAAATGGTGAAAGAATAGACTTTTTGAAACAACAGTCTGAAATGGATCGAGAGTTGTTGAAGCACTCTCGATCCATTTCACCGAATGCCTGATCAGTAAAGACTCGAATGGAACTATGACAGTAAATTAAGCGCCTTTGATCTGTCGGCAAATGTCCATTATCCCTATAAGGCGCCATAAGATGAATTTCAAGTGGATAAGCAGAATCGCCAAGCAGATGATATTCTAAAGGAATCTTAACGTCGCGTTGGACTATAGCCTTTCGTAGTGGACTTTCACGCCATACAGCAGCATCGTGGCACGATCCTGGGTAACAAACAAACTCATCAATGAAACACAGGTTACTGTCGCAAACACCCTATTAAATGGTAATTATATAGGTACAATAAGAATGATAAAAATGTGCTTATGTAAGTCCATACTTGCATAATTATTGAGTGGGTACCTTTCTTGTTGATGTAGCTTGATGAGTTATCAGCCGGGTCTGGGATTTTAAAGTGTGTACCGTCAATGCATCCCAAAACAAAAATGGATTGTTTCGTTTTTCTTCAAATTTTGATGCTATTTTTCTTTAATATTTCAGTGTGTTTGGCCATTTTATTTCTTTACTTTTGAGCGTTTACATTGCACAATGAGTTTTCTTTGAAGATTCTGTAAAGCAAACAAATTCCTATTCCAAATCGATCGCAAACCTCCCGAAAGCTGCATTGGTTAGCCAATTTCCAAAGATATCATATAAACAATATTCTAGTGAATATTTCGGCCTTCCAGCTCTCTTAAGCAACTTGAACATAACGTTAAATTAGTTTTAAGTACTCACATATATGTTAAACTAGAAACTTACCAAGAATGTGTTTCTGTTCATCCGAAAATGGGGGAAAAATACATCCTTAGGGTACGGGTTCATAATTTTTATAAAATTCTTGCATTTGCGTACTTTTTTTTCATAGGCAGTAATTAAGGATAGAGCCAAACAATTACGCTTTAATTGTTTCTGTTTCAATTGTATTACATATTTTGTAAATGTTCTGCTATTCTATTGGTAATAACTGTTTAAAATATTTTTTATTATAAATTTGAAACTAATTTTGTTGACAACATTTTCCAAATGATGGCAAAACACACAGCTGATCATATTGTTGTGGACAATCACCATTCGGTGCCAAAATCCAACTAAACAGAAAATATAATTAGACCACAGCAGCACACATAACCTCAAACACAAACACTTACCTGCTCACATTGTTGTTTGTTACCAGGTATGGGAATTCGCCGATCACACCTGAAACACGAACAGCGGAACGGCAGAGCAGGTGACAACAAACAATAAAAGTATTCGCCGCAGGTAGACTGATGAAGTGACGAGTTATGAATTTCTTCCGAAAACTGTCAAACGACCAGCTGATAACCACGACAATAAATGAGTAACCGAATTTTCAGCGGACGCATCCAGGGAAAAGGGGAGTTAGGCAGACGTGTTGTTGGTGGAATTTCGTAAACGGAATTCAGTTGTGCTTACAAATCTAAGGTGGGAACAATTTTTACACCAAATATAGACGTATGGCACATCGTTGAAGAGGAAATTACAGTACGGAGTACGGGAAAAATGCTTGATTTGCCGAAATATGAGCCTGGTAGAAAATACCAGCATAGCGAGTGTGTGACATTTGGAAAAGACGTCAAAACCGTTCCAGAGATGTCAATGGAAACTGGAAGACCCTTGGAAAGGCAGGGAGGACTATAAAAAAGCCGATCGAACAACTACCGAGTCACCAGCTATCCCATAGTCGTAAAATTAATTAAAAACTTGAATAAAACCAAACCCTCTCGGGAACCATAATTTGTAAAAGCGATCTTTGTTTTTCTTTCTGCTCCAATCTAGGCTCTGTTTGGCTCCCGCAGCTAAAAAACACAACAATATTATGTATCACAGGCCGTTCCAAGATGTCAGCAGACAGAAAGCAACTTCATACGCAGCAAAGTGAAAAAGCATCATATGATTTCAAAACAGATGCAATGCACATTTTTTTTTGCATTTAGGAATTCAGCCAAACATATTCATTTCTATTATGAAATATGTACATCCTTCACACCACTGTGGCAAAAATAAATTCAAAATTTATATTTAATCCACATACGAATCAGTTTTGATCCTGCTTCCACCAATCAAGATTCTTGTCATTAAAACAATTAATCTGTGTTTATAATTAACTAATTATTGTGTGCGTATGTAGGCTTTTTCGTGACCTCCAATACACCTATAACTACCCTTAAACATACATTTGCACCTCTAATTCTTATGGAAAATACGCACGCCAACATATTAATTACACATTAGGTTAACAGACAACAATGTCTTATATTACATTAATCACTGAATTAATGTTGTCATAGGTCTATATATCCATAGACATTCTCTCACTCAATTCACCCCCACCCCCCTACTCACCCTGAGTCCACCAAGAACAAGAGGAAGACGCAAACATAAATTCAAAATCATTAATGCTTAATTAAACGCACAGGTTAGTCTAATGAAATATTCACGAAAAACGAAATGGGTATTTACCCTCCACCTGGAGTTGTTACCAATACACACAAATGCACATACACACACATGCCACGCAATCCAATCCTTTTATCACTTGCCCTGTGGGCTGTGGCGTTTAAGTGTAATATTTGTAAGCACAACGTTTGTTCGTATACCATTATACGAATACGGATGATAGGCTTGCAAGTTGAATAAACTTTGTAAACTGAACAACTTTACGAAAATCATAAAAGTCCAACACAAAAATAAAAAACTTTAAATGAAATTCACAGCGAAGGCCACCCGCTGGCCATACTCGCAAAACCCTTACAAAGGTACTACTCTCCATGGCCAAAATCTCGTACGTTACACTGTTTTGGCCGAGTTTCGGAACTTTCGAAAGTTGTAATAATCAAAGACTCGGGAATAAATTCGCCAGCATGGAGGGGGTGAAACTTTAATAGGTCAAACCCATCGTCAAGGCCTTCACACTTGGTGGCATCCAAAAATTACATCCCACGCTTTATAGTATCCCCATACAATATATTCCAGAACGTGTAATAAGTTTAACATAACCGGTGCGTAGATTTCACAAAAAATATTACCACAAGGACAATTACTTTAGATAACATCACCAAAGCTCTATGCTAGACGCAATTCTACACACATTTTTGGACAAACTAGAACTTAACCATGCGAAGGCTGCTCAACGTCCTCCACCGTCCAATATATGCAAAGTGCCGACGAAACATTTATTTTCTCACATTCATATCGCTATTGCAACACAACCATATACAACAAAATATATGTACAGGAATATTCCTTCAACAGGATGTATACGATTTCTGAATCCTTTTTCGGCCATAAAACGAAAAAATGAAATGCCTTAGGACATGTTATGTGTTTTTATGTGTTTTTGTGGAATTATATGAAACGATGATGTACCTAAATTGTTTGGAGTTTTAGGATGGGTGGGGATCTGATGGTGCTGGTACAGCTTTTATGACAATGCTAAGCATCTGCACTTGTATCCTGTTTTCGTGTGTGTGTGTTATGATGGAAAGTTTTTTTTTTTTATGTTACACTTTCAATTCTTTGTTAATAATTTTGCAGAAGCGTTATTTTCGAACGATACATCTAATAAAATTGTTTATTGAAGAAGTTTTCAACCGGGTAATGCAACATGGGTTGTGTGGGACAACGATCAACTGTTGCGAAAAATTCATTCGTCGACGTTGAAGGATTTATGACGATATAAGACCATATTTTATTACAAACAGCAGTTAGGGAACAATTAATTTTAATTTGTTGCTTCTCAAAACAAAAAATGTGTGTGTTTTTTTTAAATTTAACGATTTTACATATTGCGTAGCATATTTAGGGGTGCTGGTTTAATATGCGTAAGTGGGTGATTAGATATCGTTCGGATGGGGTTTAAGTCCTTTTTTATGTGTTAAAATATGATGATATGACAAGTAAGATATTTTAAATGGTATTTAGTCAGCTAAATGAAAATTGAAAAATATACTGTTTTAATGTTTGCTTAAACACTTTGTTACCCGATGAAATTATTTTTTAAAATCATGAATTATGCGGTTTTGAAAAAAAGTTAACACAGAAAAGCGTTAAAGAATTTTAAGAGCATACATCTTATCCTTTAGTTCAGCACTAAAGAAAAATGTTTTAACATTGAAACAACTTTAAAATAATTTTAACGGTTACGGTTGTCGAACATATAACGAGATTAATTTTTAATCTGGAAAATGTGTGATTATGACGAATTAGATCTTCGTCGTCTTTTCGTAAGAAATAAACGCAAAATGCCTTCTGCCGAATAGGTAATTTTAAACAGAAATAAAAAAGATTAATAAAAGCAAAATTTTATGTATCTAGGAAATTGACACAGCAACATAGGTACACATTTACATCGACGTCAACATGTTTTTAGAAATTATTTTAACTATGCAATATACAAAGGATAGCCCGAATCCAAATTGAGCTGTAAGTGTTGATGTGGATGTAGATGTTGCTGAGTCAATGTGTTTCAAGCATGACATGCTTTATCGTTAACTAAACTTTTTATTTCGGTTTGAAATTATGTAAATCCTAACAGATGGTTGGGTGTTGTAGAACGATGGTAGAATCTGATTGGCTCTAACTTGGCAATGCCCAGTGCTTGTTATTCTGACTACACATCAAGTGCTTATTTTTAAACTCCAAGTAGTAACCATCGGGTACTGGTATCATCTAACTGCGTTTGACTTGCTAAACGGTAAGCGTGAGTGTTGATAACTCGACGAAAAACAGCAACATAATAAACAGCCAGGGGTATCTAATTAATTGTAACTGGCCCTATAGGTTGGGGGTTGTGCTTTTGGTTAACTACCCATCCATTTGAAAAAAAAAAAACATTTTTACAAAGCAACCAATAGCCTCGGAAAAGACTGATTTTATTGTTGACGACCCTGCTAATCGAAAAAAGGACAACGACCGTCTTATCTGCACCTGGAATGTGAGAACATTAAACAGGAGAGGTGCAAGCGAACAACTAGCCCTAAACTGCTACAAGGCAGACTTTACTGCCATTCAGTAAAAACGGGGGGATGAGCCGGACAAAAAGAAGACGAAAAACTTAGACATCGACTACGGACCCTCTTATAGTGAGCAGAAACATCGATATTTCGGATGCGGTTTTGTTATAAGTGCTTGACTTAGGTTATCCTCATCAATGAATTATCCGGCCTGTTGTCCCAGGCGAACCAAGGTAAGCTGCTTCAACGTATTCGGACAACAGGTTGACTTGGCATTTCAAGCCAGGCCCCTTGGTGGTGGACAAATCTTTTCACAGTACATAAGAATTTATTTAAAAAAAAATTTATTGCAATAAATACGATTTGTTTTTGCAAATTAGTAAGATAGCTTTTGAATATTTCATGTCTGTTTTTCCGACTTATTTTAAAAATGCAACTAAGTGTACATTTTTCTCCACATGGTTGGCCTATTTTTAGCTTTCTCATATTAAGACAGAGAGATATTGTTTCGTGACAATTTTTGACATCGAGATTTTGATTGATTTTAACATTACGATGATAGCGGAACCAGTTCGTCGGTCCGTCTAAGCGAACTCAAAAATGTTCTTCAAACATCGTATCCGGCGATTTTTTGGTCATAATTCAATTCTAGGGCATTTTTTTTTTTGCTTTTAGCCATGCTGTTATTGGTACCTGTCATATAAACATTATACATAATCTCAATTTTCTCGAAAATGGCTGTTAAGATTTTGATTAAAGACTTCGTATATACTAAGGGTGATCCAAGTAGAGATACTTTTTTCAATAGCCTTTTGTGACAGATCACGTGTTAGTCGTGTCATGCTGTCATGTTATTTTTGTTTAGTATTGTTTGGCATTTCATAATGGAAAGACTTACGCGTGAACAACGTTTACAAATTGTTCAACTTTATTATGAAAATTCACGTTCTGTGAGGAATGTGCTTCGTGCACTTCGCTCAACCTATGGTCAACATAATCGGCCTACTGAGCGTACTATTCGCAACACCATCACCCATTTTGAGACCCAGCATTCATTATTGGATAATATTCGACCGAATAGACCACGTCCAGCACGCTGTGAAGAAAATATAGCGGCCGTAGCTGAGAGTGTACACGAAGACCGTAGAGAGTCGATTCGGCGCCGTTCGCAGCAACTCGGACTGACGTAAGGAACGACTTGGCGCATTTTACGTCAAGTCAAGATCTTAAATTGAAAGCGTACAAAATACAGGTTGTGCAACAACTGAAGCCGCTCGACCTTCCCAAGCGACATCGCTTCGCTCTATGGGCTCTTGAAAAGTTCCAAGAAGATCCGACGTTTTCGAGGCAAATTTTGTTTAGCGATGAGGCCCATTTCTGGCTCAATGGGTATGTAAACAAACAAAATTGCCGCATTTGGGACGAAGAGCAACCTGACGAGATTGAAGAACTGCCACTTCATCCAGAAAAAACAACGGTTTGGTGTGGTTTGTGGGCCGGTGGAATCATTAAGAATGGGATGGGATAGGGTATTAAACGATCCACACAACAGATTGTAGTCTTTTCGTATGTTTTTGTTTGGCCTTGGTTAGACAAATTTGGGTTGGGACTTTGGGTTTTGCGGAATTTTATAGAAATTATTAAAATCATTTTTTAATGTTGTTAGTATTTTATCACACTCTCGAGTTGTCTCGTTTACCTGACCATTAGAATTAATTTTTAAAGTTTTACTTATAAAATTTGTACTGGCGTTTCGCCTATAATGTAGCGTTAAATCATTAAAATTTCTTATTTCAGGAGTGATTAAGAGTGTTGAGAAGCTGAGAACAAGGCTCGTCAAAGTTATTAATTCAGGGAACGAGCCGCCCGAAATCTGGACTCGGGGTCAGCGTACCAAAGTTATAATTTTTCTTAACAAATTTTTTATAACTATAATTTATTCCTCTAAAATGTCATAACTCGAAAAAACATTTAAAAAAACGTTAGAGAAAAGGATTCGTTTCGAATTAAAATATTTGTAAAATATCTGGCATAACATGCTAAAGGTTTCGTATAAAATTGGAAGCATTTAGTAGTTAATTGAGCTTTAAAAACTTGAATCTTTGTTAAAACAACGCAATTGTATTAACTCTAAATTCCACCTTTTAATTTTTCTAAAGTGTTATAACTAAAAATAATGCTAAAGGCTTATAATTACCTCAATCAGCTTGAACATCACAACTCAAAATGAAACAAATATTTCTCCAGAGAAAAGAGAGCAACAATATTTTAACTCAAAATACAACACTATTTTTTTTTGCAAATTTAACAACTAAAACGACACAATTCAAAATAAAGCTTTTTTTGATATTTTTTGCACAACTGTTTGCAACAAGAATCACAGTCACAACTAAAAATATGTCATAAAAAAACAATTAAACATCAATCAATGGCAACTGGATGGAAAGGTCCCGGAATATTGCAAATATTTGTTTGCGTTTAAAATTCAAAAAGTAGGGTTTTTGAGTTATGACACTTTTGTACTACATTTGCGTTAAATGTTTAAAAACAATCAAAAGATAACTTCTAGCCATGCATGACTAATTTTGTTTAATTTAATTTATAACTCCGAGCAAATATATCTAGATATTCAAAGCGTAGCAGCCGACTAGAAAAAAACATAATTTCTCATAGGAATTAGGACGTTTTTTTAATTCAAATTAGGTGTTGTCATTCCGTATTTGCTTAAAGGCATTCTTGGCCATGGGAAAATCTGAAGAATTACAGAATAAAGAGAACCATCTTCGTTTCAATGGCTTGTTTTAAGAAAATAAAAACAACAGTACAGCGAACATTGAAAATTTGAACCCCCCAAAGCCCAAAACATGAACTTCCCCAAAACGTGAACAAAGTGAACAAATCTGTAATCTCTAAAACGTGAACATAATTTTTCAAGATTTCTTTATAAAAATGCACTGAATGATCGCATTATATTCAAAGAGCTTGGAATTTACGGACTATCATATTAGTGACAATGCGTAGTACGCATGAAGGACGGGTCGATTTAAAAATCGCCCAATTGACAAGGAAAATCGTATACTAGGGACCAAAATAAGAAACTTTGCCGATGGAATAAGACCTCTAAAACGAAATCTGATCTACCGAAAAATCCTACTTTGACCCATTTAGAGTGCCCCAATCGAGTCCAAATGTATTACTGACCGCTACTAACTTTTAAGCACCGACCCACCCATGCCAGTGGCACACCCCATGGAACTCCCCTGGGGGGTTTCCCCATACAAACTTCTTTTTTTTGAGTTTTTTTATTTATGTAGAAATTTATTTATGACTAAATAAATTTATAATAATAATATAATAATGTAATTAAGGTATATAAGGAAAAAAGATCTACACAGAGATCTGAATATTCCCGAAAAAATTTGCACGCAAACATAAAACAAGTTTATTGGGACACGTTAACACAATGGTCCTCCGAATTCTTGACGAAAAAAATTCATTGCGGCGTCTTCAAAGAACTATTCCCTTAGATTTGGCCCGATAATAACAAAACGCGTTATAAATTGCGGAGAGAGCAGGAACTCTCACAGGAAAGATGCTTCCCAAGTATCATTACTCGTGTTAAAAAAATTGCGAGATAAGTCGCATTCTTAGTTGCAATAAATATAAAAAGGGTGGTGGTTTTAGTGGAGTTAAAGTGTCTTTTGAGATTTCCTCGAAAAAAAAAAAATTATATCAATGAAAAAATAAACTTTTCTTAGTAATAGAAAAGAAACTAAAAAAATGATTGTTTTTTGCTTTCAAGTCTGGGCAATTTCGCACGGCTCTCTAATGTCGTCGCCATAACACCCTCTACATTTTCCATTTCACAAGCTGTTTGGCATGTGGCACCGTCTTGTTGAAACCACATGTCAACCAAGTTCAACTCAGCCAACTGGGGCAAAAAAAAAGTCGAGTATCATGGCTCGAATACGTTCGCCGTTGACGGTAACGATGCTTCCTCGGTCATCTTTGAAGAAAAATTGACCGATGATGCCACCAGCCCATAAACCACACCAAACTGTCATTTTTTCGGGATGCATCGGTAATTCTTATATGGCATGTGGCTGTTCATCACTCCAGATGCGACAGTTTGGCTTATTTACGTATACGTTGAGCCAGAAATGAGCCTCATCGCTGAACACAATTTTTCGATAAAACAGCGGATTTTCATGGAGCTGTTCTAAGGCCCATTCGCCATAAACTATACGTTGTGGTAGGTCATTCGGCTTCAGTTCTTACACATTTTAAATTCCCCAATCGACACGTAACATTTTCCATGTGATTGACTAACACATGCCCAATTGCTGAGAACGGCGACGAATTGTCATTTCATGATCTTCATTAACATTGGACGTAACGACTGCAATATTCTAGTACGTACAGTCTGTACAGTGCATGCAAGTCGATGGTTTACTGTCCAACAAAGTAAACTTGGTGCGAAATTAGGTAATAACAGCACGAATTGTTGATTCACCAGGTCGATTTTGATGGCCATAATATGGTCTTAATAAACAGTACACATTTTTCAAAGAGCTCGAATTTTGATAATAAATTTCGATAACTTGCAATCGAAGCTCGTTTTTAAGTCTTTCCGTGATTAAATGTCAGAGTAGGTATACTGAAAACTTTTCACTTTTAAAGATGACGTTTGGATGCCATTACTAACCAGTGCTGCCAACCTAAAAAAAACTTAACCCTCAAAAAATCATCCGTTATATTTTTCTTTTATTCATAATGTAATGTTTTCGGTCGATACAACTATGAAAAATTTTTATTCAGATTCTCTTGCTGTAGTTGAAATGCATATAAAAATGCACAAAATTCGTGACAAGATTACAGATTTTACAGATGACGTTTGAATGCCATTACTAACCAGTGCTGCCAACCTAAAAAAAAAACTTAACCCTTAAAAAAATCACCCGTTATATTTATCTTTTATTTTCGGTCGAAACAACTATAAAAAAAATTAATCAGATTCTCTCGCTGTAGTTGAAATGCATATAAAAATGCACGAAATTCGTGACAAGATTAAGCAAAGACTAAACAACATATATTTTGGAAACAGGGCAAGAGAATGTCTCTCTGATTCAATGCCATCTGCCAAACAACATGATTTAATTCAATTCTATACTAATTTTCTTGAATATGTAGAAAAACGTCATGATTTTTTCGAAAATAAATGTATATCTAAGCTTTCATTATTAAATTTAGATAAACCCTTAAGTTTGGAAGATTTTTAAAATACTGTGCGCATGCTACGTATTGAGGAAATAGATTTGGATTCACTGTATGAAGAATTTAAAATCATACGAAATTCCTTAGAAATTATTTTGAAACTCAATGATGAAGAAATCTGCTCTTTCACAAAATGGAATAACATTTTTAAAAAACTTTCATTAAACGAAATGCCAAATATATTCAAAATAATTGCTTATGTGCTTGGTACCCCTGGTTATAATTGTTTTGCGGAAAAAGTATTTTCGCAGATGTTTCTGAAATGGACTGATGTGAGAAATAAATTTTCACCAGATTTGATCAAAGCCGAACTACTTAAGGCTTTTAATTTCGATTACACGTGTTCGGAGTTTTAAAATTTTGTAAGAAATAATCCTAAAATGATTAAATATGCTTGAAGTTTGTTAAAATTTACAAAGTAACTTACTGATTTTGATTTTTAGATTAACAAAACTACTGAATATGTGTATACAAGATTTTATGTTTATTTACATAAATTAAAAAAAAAATATATTGAGTAGGTATTTATCGGTTTTGTATTAACTTTTTTTTGTTATGAATTTTTTTTTGTTGCATTATTTTCTTTTATAATAAATATATAGATATTTTGATCTGTGTTTACCAATGTGATATTATGAATTAAAAAAGCAAATTTAAATAAATGAAAAAACAAATATTATGAGTTTAAATTTTGGTTCGGGGAAAATTTGAAAATCCCGTGTTTTGCCTATATTTGTGTCAAATGTCCTGCCGAGCTGCGAGCAAAACCTGGCAACACTACACCCATACCTTCTTATAGGAAATATCGGAAAATTCCACTTCATTTAGGTAGAATGGCAATCATTACGTCACAAAAATAAATTTTGATCAGTGAAAAATAAGAACTTATTTTCAGCGAAAGCTATAAAATAAAAATTTTAATATTTTTAGATAACCATGTTCTAAAACTCATGAGCTTTGTTTTGACACCAACTCGCCAAAGTTTGTATTTATAAAAAAGCCGCAAGAAGTAAAAGAAAATTACCAATGAGGATTTGGAATGGGTCCTAAGTCTAAATAGTGACTTTGATAAAAAAGAACATGAGTCTCATTCAAATGTCAAAAGCTTGGTAGATTCAAGAACAAAACTTGAAATTTGGAAATACTCATTTGTTACTTCCATTCATAAATCCGGTAGCAAGAATTTGGTAACAAACTATCGTAAAATTTTGAAGATGTCAACGATTCCAAAATTGTTTGAAAGTTTGGTGAAAGAAAAGATATACTTTTTTGTAAAGGCACCTTTGTTCACTCATCAGCATTGGATTTATAAAAGGCAGGTCCACAACAACCAATTTAACTGTCCCTACTAATTTTGCAATAGAAGAAGGTTTACAGGTTGATGTAATCTATACAGATTTCGTTAAGGCTTTTGATCGGGTAGACCATGAATTGCTTACAAGAAAATTATAAACACTTGGCATTGATTCAATACGTAACCAGGGGATTGCATCTTACCTAAGTGATCGGAAGCAATTAATTAGAATAGGAAATACTTTTTCGAAGCAGTTTGAAATAAAGTCTGGTATTCCGCAGGGAAGTAACTTGCGACCTTTGTTGTTTGCATTATTTGTGAAAGAAATTAAGTCAAGAGATAGATAGATAGATTTTTTATTCAGATAATTTTTAAGTTTACATGGTCTGAGTTACCGCACATTGCCTTATACAGAGATTTGATACCTAATCGCATCTTTCTACTGAAATAGTTTAATATTTGTGGTAAAGAAAATAAATTAAATAATCATCGAGGAAAAAAAACATTTAGAAAAACCTCATTTAAACAAAAAAAAAAAGAAAAAAATATATATATATGTAACACTCCAAACAATTACAACACAAAAAACAATTATTTCTTTAAAACAAAATTTTTGTATTATATAATCTTACTTTAAATTCTATCATTAGTGTACTTTTCCTCATTAAACTTTTTTCATTTAAAAGCTCCTCTAGCTGCTATTATTCTAGCAAAAGCTCATCCAGCTGTACTATGAAAAAGCTCTAATTGTTTTGTTATTATTTTTTATTTTGTAATGTAAAAGCTCCTCCAGCTAAATATATTTGTGTATAAAAGGCCGGCACTGATCGCTCTAGTCACTTTTTTTTCAGACAGGAGTTTGACGTGGAGACCAACTCGGAAGTTTTCAACTGCCTCTTGGTAAACACACCACACTTCTTGCGCGCTATTAGTTATTTTTTGTGTCAAATTTTAAGTGATCATCCAATTCGGAAGTTTACAATTGCCTTTCGGAAATCACTGCACATTTGAGTTTTTTTTACTTTTGTTGCCCCTTGGCTGATCTTTGCCCCTTGGCTGACTTTTGCTCCTTGGCTAATTTTTTTTGCTTCAGCAAGTACTGCAGTCCTCGGACGGCATACTCGCGGGTGAAAATCTTACCTAAGCTTAATTTTCATTTAATTTTCTTTATAATTTTGTATAAATAAGAGAGTACAAACTAAATTGTTTAATAAAGCCTAAAAATTACGAACAACTCTTTCATTGCACCACGAGAGGTGTACCGTTTGGGAAAAATCGGCCGACCACACGCCCCGCTTATCTGCTCTACCAAACTTCAACGCTACATATATATATATATATGTAAATGAACAAATAAATAAATAAATATGCAAATAAATATAAAAAAAAAATTAAAAAAAAAATAAATTAATAAATAAATAAAACAAATAAATGTTTAACAAATAAATGAATTTATAATAATAAATAAATAAACAAATAAATAAACAAGTTATTTCTTATACATGTAACTAGATTGAAATTGCTTAGAGATATTGCAAGAACTACGACTAGGAAAAAAGATTTTTTATCAAAGTGTTATCAGAG
The DNA here is from genome assembly GCA_949824845.1 of Rhingia rostrata. Lineage (NCBI taxonomy): Eukaryota > Metazoa > Arthropoda > Insecta > Diptera > Syrphidae > Rhingia > Rhingia rostrata. The sequence goes on along the minus strand of OX463756.1, from coordinate 38,220,478 downwards.
TGACCGCTGCGGGCCTTAAATTTTGCCAAAAGGGTGTTTATTCCTTCAGAGATCAATTTAATATTCGCTTTTTTATGTAAAACCCTTGTAGAGAAATACCATGGAAGATTTAGCATCATTTTTAAAAGTTTATTTTGTGCGATCTGTAACTTCGGTACATGGCACTTGGCGCAATGACCCCAAACCTGGCATCCATACATAATTATTGCTTGAAATATAACTTTATGTAATATCATTTTGTTTTCAGTTGATAACAGTGACTTTCTGTTTATAAAGGGATATAAAATTTTTGTACTTATATTTATTTTGTTCAGCGTTTCGCACACATGTTGATTAAACAATAGCTTTGGTGATCGTTGGACCAACCGGACAGCCACTGGCGAGTAAAAGTGTAGTAAAGTACCTTGGCATCTGGTTAGATCAGTATCTATATTTCGGAAGACATGTAGATGCTGCTCTGGCTAGAGCTAGGGGAGCATTTGCCCTGACAAGACGATTGTTTTATAGCAGTCGTCTTGACAGCAGGGTGAAGGTGATTTGCTACATGGCCCTCATTAGGCCGATGATTGCCTATGGGTGCCCGGTGTGGTTCAACGTTGCCCCATCTCAAATGGAAAAGATACGGGTGTTTGAGAGGCAGTGTCTGAGGAGCTGCCTTGGACTTCACAGAACACCAGTATCTGAATACACAAAATACTATTCCAACCAGGTCCTATACAACGGGGCCAACATAAACCGAATAGACAATTTTCTGGTGAAACTCATTCGGTTTCACGCTGCAAGAGCGATGGCTTCGAACAATAGTCTCATCTTTGGGGCCTTCTATCCCAATGATGAATATTTTGAGAGTGCGCGCTTAAGCGGCTTTATTCCGCCCGAAGCTTTCCTATATTTGGATAGTCGAGGGCTGATACAGGATAGATCGGCGCTTCCGCTAATCTACCACGTCTTCCGACGAACGGTGGATAGGCGGCTCCTGTACGACCGAGACGTCGTCACTCAGAGCGGAGGAGAGCGCCTGCGGTTCAGCAGGAGTGTGTCCGATTGGGACCGCCGGAGTAGGTTGCAACAGGAGAACCTGTTGTGGTGGTTAACGTAGTTATAGTTAGTTTTGACTTTTGAAAAGATATGGCCGACTTGCATAGTTGTTTAGGTTATGTTAAGGGAAACAGTCGTGGTGGCACCAAAAAAAAAAAAAATATTATCAAAATGCTTGCTGTGGCTGTTGTAGTTTTTAAGTTTAATTTTTTATTTAGTTAGATGTAAGTAGTTTTAAGTAGTTTAAGTTAGTCGATAAGTGGTTTTAATTAGCATGTAAGTTTAAATTAAAAAAAAAAGACAAGAAACCAAGTTTTTCTCAAATGTTTCTTGGTAAACATCATTTTATTACTATTAGATTTACTTATTAGATAATAGGCCGAAAGGCATTAGAATTAAGTTGTTATCATTTAATTTAGGGCGCCCGCATAGGGCCAGTAAGTTATTTAAGTAGTTGATAAGTAAGCTAGTTTTAAATGAATTTTTGTCTAGCATGTAAGTTAGTTTTAAGATAAAGTAAAATAAAAATGAATATAAAAAAAAAAACAAAAAAACAATAGCTTTGAATAAAGATGAATTTCTAAGTATTTAACGGAAGAGCTCCATTCAATTGACACATTAGCCACTCGTAAGTTATTTGAGGGAATGTAACATGCTTTCCTTTTTCGTGTGAAATAGATAGCTTGTATTTTTCCAATATTTAACTTTATTTTCCACTTAGTAAAATAGCTTAAAAGTATTTCTAGCGCATTGGACATATTTCTCTCGATAATGAGAGGATATTCATGCGATGTAAATACAGCAGTGTCATCCGCATAAATAGCAATACCGCAAAGAGGTGGATAAGGAATATCAGATTAAATACATTGTACAATATAGGTCCGATAACAGAGCCTTGTGGAACCCCAGTGTTGAAGTATTTTACTTCAGACTGAACATTATTAACAGACACACTAAAAGAACGATTACTTAAAAAACTTTGGATTATTTTACACAAAAAGTACGGAAAATAGAAACCAATCATTTTGAAAAGAAGGCCGTTATGCCACATAGAGTCAAAAGCTTTTTCTATATCAAGCATAATCATGCCTGTGGATTTTTTTTGAGAGCGTTGTTCTTTAACATGTTTGACTAAACTTAAGGCCTGGTGGGTAGTGCTGTGGGAGATCCGGAAATCAAATTGTTCATTTGGAAAAATGTTATGATCCGAAATAAACAGCATTAACTTTTCCTTAATAATTTTTTCTAATAGCTTGCTTAGACTGCTGAGCAGACTAATGGGCCTGTAACTTTCGACTTTGTTGGGAGGTTTGCCAGGTTTTTTAACTGGGATTACTTCTGCCAGTTTCCAAGAATCGGGAAAATAATTTATTTTCAAGCAAGCATTTATAATAAATTTTATAAAACTGATGCCAGCCTTGGGCTGTCTTTCTGTAAGTGTATTGGGTTTGCAGATGACTGAAAGTTTTTTTGTGGGGTAAATTCTGTAGCTGATTGCCATAACCAACAGACGGATATAGACGCAATTACAGATTGGTGTAACTTTTATAATTTGCAACTGTACTTGGGGATACTTATGCCATAGATGGCATAATATTACATGGTTACTCCGTATGTGGGCCCTTAATAAATAGAGTTTAGGAAATTTAAGACTTAAGAGTAACTTTGATCCGAAATTAAATTTCAATAAACACAGACAGACAGTACGATATCCAAAGCGAATTCCCTTCTTGGGTTTATTAAATGCATGCATTTTGCAGAAATATAAAGCCTTACAACCTTGCATTGTTCATTAATGAGATTTATTTTAGAATACTGCTCTACAAACAAATCAGGTGCATATAAATCGGATCGAACAGAAAGAAAAATCTTTTTCAAGATATTGCCTTCGTCACTTTAATGGGTCAGTAGAAATATGAAGAAAGGTATCGGATCATAAACTCAAAGTCCTTGCAAATGAGAAAAAATATTCAATACTTAACGTTTATAAAGTACATCGCTTCCGGAAGAATAAACTCAACGCTTTTACTGTCTAATCTGAATTTTTAAGTTACGGGTATTCCGTTGCGTGAGCATGGCTTGTTATGTGAACCTAATTACTCGACAAGCTATGGAAGGAATGAGCCTTTAAAAGGTGCATTCGGAGTTTTAATTTAAAATGCAAATCCGTTGAATTCGGTATTGATATTTCGATCAACAGGATTGCATTGAAAAAAGATTAAATGATTTATTATAATTGTTTATATGGGGTTTTCACTTTTGCTTGGAATAATAATTTACGAATCACGCACATGTTTTCCCCTTATTATTACTTATTACTTTTTTTTCTCTTTAATTTTTTCAGGGTTTTTAAAGTTTTTTTTTTATTATAAAATAATTTTTAATAATAGGTAAAATATATACCTATTATTAAAAATTATTTTGAAGAGTTTTTTTTTAAATCTATGGTCTGTAAATTTTAAAATAGTGGTAGACTTAAATAAATAAACAATCAACAAATAACCTTTTTTGGGTAAAGAAGATATGAAAGCTTGTCTGGTTTAACTACTCTTCCGGTTGGTATGACCCTTGAAAACTATCTTCAACTTCACGTTTTAAGGTTGCTTTTTGAAATTTTGCTAATCGCCCAACCACAATAGTCTTTTCACAACTAATTCCATCAACTGACTGTTATATGGATGACGAGATAAAAGGATGCAAATATATCTCGTCAACAGACGAGATACAAGGATGCAAATATATCTCGTCAGTTGATCCTTTTTTCACTGTAATCCCCTGACCGGCAATTCTTTGTCATTGTTGTTCGTTTGAGGGAATTCATTACCGCTATACAAGGGGTGGTTAAATTTTAAGGCCGAACTTGAATGTGAACCACACCTAAACTTCAAGTTTTTTTCTGCATTTCATTTCTCAATTTCAGACCAACTCAACTTGAACCATGGAAAGATACACAATCGAGAAACGTGTTAAAGTTATTCAGGCTTACTATGAAAATGGGCGTTCAAATCCAAATGCATATCGTGCACTTTGTGATTTTTACGGTCAATTTAATCGTCCAAATGTACATACAATCGGAAAAATCGTACAATAATTTGAGCAAAGCGTGTCTGTAGGAGATGTGAAAAGTGCCTGCTCGTACAGCTCGTACTGCAGATAATATTGCTGCTGTTTGCGATAGTGTGGCTGAAGAGCCGTCCACCTTAACTCGTTGTCGTGCCCAACAATTGCACCTCTCACGCTCATCGTTGATGAACATTCTACATAAAAAATTGCACTTACACGCTTACAAGGTGTAATTGGCTCAAGAACTAAAGCCTCTTGACCATTTCAAGCGTCGTCAATGGTCAAAATGGTGGCACGAAATGGCAACAGTAGATGTTCAATTTTCGAAGAAAATCATCTCCAGTGATGAAGCACATTTTCACCTCAGTGGATTCGTCAATAAGCAGAATTGCCGCATTTTTGCAAATGATAATCCAAGAGTGATTATCGAAAAACCATTTCAACCACAAAGAATGACTGTTTGGTACGGTTTACGTGCTGGCGGCATCATCGGGCCGTATTTTTTTTCCAAAATGAGGCCGATCAGGCAGTTATTGTGAATGGCGTTCGCTATCGTGCGATGATAACGAACTTTTTATGGCCAGAATCGGAAGATATGGATGTGGACGATATGTGTTTTCAACAGGACGGTGCCACTTGCCACACAGCTAACGATACAATGGCTCTTGTGCGCGTCAAATTCAATGGCCGTGTTATCTCACGTGGTGGCGATGTCAATTGGATGCCAACATCATGTGGTTTGATACCGTTGGACTTCTTTCATTGGGGTTATTTGAAAGAAAAGGTGTACGTCGATAATTCAAGAGCTAAGGGATGAGATAATTCGGCACATTAACGCCATAGAACCTCAATTATGCCTCAGCGTTACCGAAAATTTGGACCATCGGTTGGAGGTGTGCCGCCGAGGTCAAGGCTACAATTTGGGCGATATTTTTTTCCCTACATAATTGAACCATACCAATATTTTCATAACAAAAAGAAATGACAATAATTTTTTAAATAATTTGTGTTTTATTTAAAATCAACAGTGGCCCTTAAAATTTAACCACCACTTTAGTATAAAGGAGTACAAAACAGACATATAAATAGTTTTAAGGATTTTTTCCCATAACTTTTCATAAAACTTTTTGGAAATTAGTAACAATCTCCAAAGTAACAAGTTTAATATACAAGAACTTGTAAATTTGAGGATTGTAATCAACTACCAAAAAGTTTTATACTAAAATCAGTTAGATAATTTTTCATTTAAATTAAATTTAAACTAACGCTTTATTTTGTTTTTTATTTTATAATATGTACTATTTTCACCAACATTTACCTACTTCAACAAGATTAAAAAAAAAGTCAATTTAGTATTGCTGCGTAAATTAATTTTAGTCCTTCCATTCATGTCAGCAGATAATATTTGTTAAGCAGGAAATTGAATATTGTGTGGCAACAGGTAAACATAGGTTGATCCTTTTTATTAAGGACGGACTAATGTATATCACTAAAAGCTAGAAGGACGTGTTTTAATAACATTAATTGGCTGAGAGAAAAATATTTTTTTTAAAACAATGTTTACACCAAAAACGGACATTCCTCGACTATGAACTCACAAAAAAAAAATACACACTCCCACCATTTTCCGACAGTTAATTTGGAAATCCTTTAATCCTCAACTCAAAGTAATACTCATATCAGCAGTACCTACAGAGGCTATCAAATCAATTAAAAATGAAAGATAACCGCACATATCACACCTACCTTTAAATAAAATGGATGGGGAGGGGGTGAAACACCATCGGATCAGGTAACACGCGATGTATGAAAATGATTAAGTACTACTGGTCAATACCATATGCTGAATCCTGTTGGCTCGTTTTTTTTTCGTCCAGCTTATATCCTTTTGTTAGTTTAATTTAGAAAATCCTCCAAACATAATGGTTTTGAAAGCTGTGCGGTTAATTTTACTGGCAACACCAGGCAACTCTCTAAATATTCACAACTACCACAAAACTATTGCAATGAACCGCAAAAAAAAAATTACCGTCATGTTTTAACTATTTATGTAGGTTGTATTTCTTTTGATTAAATAATTGCGTAATGTGAACCCGATACGCACCATGTGGGTAAAGGTAGGTTTTTTTTTTTTATTTCATGCTTTTCAGATGAACCGGAAGAACAACAACATTACTGATATGACAGGATATGTTGATTTTTTTATATAAATTTTTTTTACACTTAGTCAGAGAGATCATAAATTATGATATTCGAACCGGAAAACGGAAACGAAAAAAATGTTTAAAAAAAAATATTATAACGACACGTTGTTATCCTTTATTTTGGATTTTTCTTTGCACTACCGTACTATTGACATACATATCAAGGACGATAATGACGATATCCAGTACAAACGCTTTCAGTGATTTGCAGATGCCTATTACTCAAACATTGTAAGTATCACGTAAGCCTTGAACATGGGTACGCAGTTTTTATTCCTTTTCGATGTAAGGTAATTGGATTTCTTACATACACCAAGGACTTGGGTAACCGGTATGCGAATTCTATATTGATTTTATTCCAATCTCACTAAATAGGATGATGATTTTTTTTTGGGTTTACGTGTGTGTTGGTTTTTTTTTTTGCTTTTCTTTTGGAAAATATATTTTTTTTTTACACTTTGATCATCCACAGCACTGTCAGAAAAATTATTAAACCACGATTAATCCGAAGAAGACAAAAACATAAAAGCACACAAACTAAATTGTAATTGTGTTTTAGGGACACCGTGCGCACGAGGACATACCATCACGATAATACCAAACGTTACGTTCAGAATCGAATGCGAAACTAGATTCTTAATTCGTTTGATGTACAGCAGAGGCGGCATAAATGTCCTTTGGTGGGAAGTTGGCCTTATTTTCGAGCGGGTTGGTGAAGTTTACTCTCTCGAATGTATGTCTCTTTGTTGTGTTCTCTATTCAGCAATAAGGATTTACCATATACGAATTGTAGCAATTCCATTATTCTCTGGCTGGGATCTCTTTAAGGAGCGTGGCGGTTCTTCTTTTGGGAAGGTTATGTGCGTTTGAATGAAAGTCAAAGTTGTTCATGAGTGTAGTGGGCTCGTGCGCATGTCCTGCGAGCAGGTTAAACATGGGATAAGAGATTTTTTTGTGTTAGGTCGTTTTCGGGAATTGTTTGTTGTGTAATGGAATCTGGGATTGTTGTTGTTATTGCAGTTCGTTTTTTTTTTGTTTTTTTGTTTGATGAATTTTGAATCCTATGACTTAATTTATGATGCTTTGCTGGTTGTGACCTACTTTCTAAATGGCGTAAGATATTTATTTCTTTTCAAATTTTTTTCAAAATGATATTCATCTACATTGGATGTAACTCTGGAATACTTTGATGTACTTAGCTCTTAGAAAACCATTAGGACATCATGAACCCCATCTGTTAATAAGCTTTCAAAACAAAGTCATTCACACTAACACAGTCCCTTAAAATAAATTAAAAAAAAATATGTTAAGATACCTCCATATAATGTTGGTAATTACCGAAACTTAGAAACGTCCTTTCTGAAGGCCGAAAACTAGCGTGTATAGGATTCATGCTCTTAAGTCCTCATTCCCGATCTCTTAGAGTTTTTGAATTCCATAATATCCTTTCATTCCAGTAAGGAATCGCTCAGCTTTCCATTTTCCATTGGAAGCAAATCTCTTATACTAGTGAAATAATTCTCTTCCAACTTTGATGGACACCCAAACCCTTAAATGATTCCTTGTGTGTCTGACCTACGATATCCTATTAAAGAGTGACTCTCTTTCCGAACCCAGCTATGTTTATCCTAGTTGCTTGTAAAAAATCTATCACGTCACAAGTGTCTTACCAACTTTTGTATTTCAATCTCATTTACCCACAAGGTGTGAAGCCATTCTGTACTCACACTCTCTTGCCGGTCAATTGGAAGGATGAGGAAAAAGTAAATGGTTTGGTATTAAAGCTATGAAACGTTATAGCGATATTTTTATTTTAATCAGCTGCACATTACTAAATTCAAAATCAAGCAAATCTTTGTTATGGGTGCTAGGTCTCATTGGTAATGAAAAACTTTGGAACTTTCGTATTTAACATACAATTTGAATGAAGTAGTATGCGTGTAAATGATAATTGTTTTGTTAATAATTATCTTTTTTTGAATGATATAAAAGTGACAAGACCTAAATTGTATCAGACCAAGAGATACATATCAAACTGTTAGCGCATTATCAGAGTTGTGCCGAAGGATATTTCTGTTATTTCAATTGTAATGAAAGAAAATAATTTTTAATTAACAATTAACGAGGTTTTTGTAATTTTAATGAGATCTAGCCTTTGGGCAGCTATGTACTTCAAACATCGCAATGTAATAAAATGGGAAAGCGGGCAGCCCGCGGCTGAAACGGCTACAAAATGTTAAGCTGTGATGGGTACTCTATGTAGTTCTATACTCTTTGATTAAATCTATTTGGGACATTATCAAGTGTCCTTATCAGATTCCTTCAGAAGCTGGTTTTGGAGTGTTGTGGCTGTTTGATAGTGAGTTTTGAACGGGTGTACAGTCAACACGTACGTAGGTGGGCAAAAAGGGGATCGATTTAACGGAAGAGTTCAGCTGATATATCATTTAACCTATGATCGGTGTCGACTCGTGGCGAAGCGTTGACGATTTTTTGTTGGCATTTTGGTTTTAAAACGATATAGCATATAGGATGTTAGTGGACCGGCTCAACAAAAAAGTGTGGTGGTTTGTAGAAGTACTTACTTACCAGAACCTACTTATTTAATTAGTTACAATTCGGAATGAAACTTGGCCTCAACCAACATGCCTCTCTTATAATCCCGGCCCTTAGATAACTGCCTTCAGCTGCGCACTCCACGTTGGTTAAGGTCAGTTTCTACGTGTGCGAGCCCCTAAAGGCGAAGTCTCCTTCTACTGCGTCCGACGCGACGTCTGGCTGAGAATCGATGACTCTACGAGCCAGAGTAATGGGGTTCATTCGTTCTACATGTCCCAGCCACCTTAAACGCCAAAGCGGAGTTTTTTTTACCAGGGGTATGTTGCTGTACAGCTCGTATAGTTCTTGGTAGAAACTTCGTCTCCATAATCCGTCAACACAAACGGGACAGAAGATTTTTTGAAGAATTTCCTCTCTAGTCGAACAAGGATTTTTGCATCCGCTTTTGAACGGTCCTGGCTTCAGCGCCAAAGATAATGACTGGGATGATCAGGGTTTTATATAGGATCACCTTAGTTGTTCGAGTGTGGGCTTTAACACTAAATTTCCGTCTTAGCCTGGAGAAACAGCGGTTGGCAAGAGTAATAATTCGTTTAATTTCTAACGAAATGTTTTTGTCAGAGTTAAGCAAAGTCCCTTACTACCTCAATGTTATATCTGTAAACGGTGAAGTTCTGTCCAATACGTCGATATTTTGTATCCTTTCGTGTGGACAGCATATACCTAGTCTTACCCTCATTTTCTGCTAAACCCAATTTCGCCGCTTCCTTCTCCATACTTGCAAACGTGGCTATGACATCACATTGAGCCCTACCAATGATGTCAATATTGTCGGTGGATCTAAGTAGTTGCATCGATTTTTTTTTTTTTGAAAAAGTTCCTCTGATTTTCGCTTGAAAGTTTTCTACAATCCTCTCAAGAATCAGATTGCAGAAATCACATGGCAGCGCATCGCCTTGATCAAATCCTTTTTTGGTATCGAATGTGTGGAGTGGTCGATTCCGGCCTTGATAGTGTAGAGATAATTCTCCATCGTCATCCTAAACAGACGGAAACGTTTGGGATGTTATTCAAAACTAGACATTTCTCTGTATAGTTCGTCGGGATATTGTCCGTCATCGTTTTTTAACAGTCTGCAGAACTGGTTCTTCTGTATCGTCAGCATCGACTGTGTCCCAACAAGCATTTTATCCTTGGAATTGAGGTTTTATACTTTGGTAAAAGTTGCAAACATCGTTCCTGGAGTGACACCTCTCTATATCCCCGATCGCGCGCTTTTCTTGCTTTTTTTTCTATTTTCTGAAAAGCCGGTGTTCTTCCCTCCTTCTTTGCCTATAGAGCTCAAGGGCAGCTCTCGTCTTCACCTGCAAATTAGCCTTGCAGGCCTCGTTTTTGGCATTCCTCATCAAACTAGGGATTTCTTGCTGGTGGGCGCGAGAAATCCTAGCACATCAGTTTCGGCTGACCTAATGGGTTGTTAGTATCGTTGCCATTGTTCTTCAACATTCGATGCTGTAGTATGGTGTTAATCGATAGGTTTACGGATACGAGTTGCGAAGATCTTGGCGGTCTCTTGCGATTGAAGTCTTTCGACAATCATTTTTTTTCACTGTTTTTCTGGAATTCGTAGGCGTATTGGATATCCGCATTCTTACCTTACCACTACAACAAGGTAGTGGTTGGAGTCGATGTTAGCTCTTCGGAATGTCGGGACATCCAAAATACTGGATACGTGACTCTTCTATATCGCGATTTGATCAATATGGTTGACCGTTGTTGATCTGGAGACCGCTATGTCCAGCTATGAATATCGAAATGAGGAAACCGTGAGCTGGCTATAGTGGCATTTCGTTCGGTAGCGAATTCAATTAGCCTAAGTCCGTTTTCAGACGTGTTGTCGTGTAGGCTATGTTTTTCGACAATATTGCTAAAGATATATTAACTTCATACCTTTGCGTTAAAATCTTCCAGCATGATTTTGTCATCTTACTTCGGTAGTCGCTCATAGGTTTCGTTTTCAAGGAGCTCGTAGAAGCAATCCTTAGCTATATGATCTTTTTCCGCTGTTGGGGCGTGAGCGCACATAAGACTTATGTCGGCTAATTCGGCTTCGATGCGGATTGTTAAAATACGTTCGCTAATATTTTGGAAACGAAAGACATGATGCGTATGCGAATAATCGCTGTTTCTGCTCACTGTAACACGGTCCCTAGTAGATTTTACAGTTTTTCATCCTCTTTTTGCCCGGCCCATCCCATTGTATTTTCAGGGTGGCTTTGCCTGCTTTAAACCAGCTTAGTGCTTCAGCTAGTTGTTCGCTTGCACCTCTTCTGTTTAATGTTCTCACATTCCAGTTGCAAATACGAACGTCGTTGTCCTTTCTTCGTTTAGCATCAGTCCTCTCCCAGGCTATTGGTTGCTTCGAAACATATGGTTTTTTTGATGGGTGGGACCGAAACTCCAACCCCCAACCCTGATGGTCGGTTCCAATTTATTAGATACCCTAGGACACGGGACAGTCAGTATCCACTACGGGAATGAGCGCTGCCGTTGGTCTTTTGATTCATCCCTTATTAAGAAGCCCGACTTACCCTTGAAATTCCTAGACAACTTGTTGTCCAAATATGTCGAAGCAACTCGTCTAGGTTCGGCTGGGACAGCAGGCCGGGTATTCATTCGGTGCCATTCTGACCTGGCTGTATACAGTGATGCTGTTTTTCATCTTGTTATCAACACTCGCGCTTATCGTTTAGCAAGTCAACTCCGGTTGGATGCGACCAGTACCTGATGGTTACCGTTTCGAGGTTCGAAATATGTACTTGATGTGTAGTAAGAGTTACAACCACCGGTCATTGCTAAGTTAAAGCCAATCAGAGTGTACCCTCTTTCTACAACACCCATGTTGTCGTTCTTTTTGTGAAAAAAAGGACACCTGGATTCATTTAACCCAAACAATAATTTTATCATTTATTTATATATGTATCCTAAATAGTTATTCTAATTTAAATAATGTCTCTCCCACTTTATCGAAGGAGCTTTACCTGGACGCACGTGGAATTTCTCCTTAATTGAGCTTATTACCTACGCACGATTTGTTGTTACAATTCACTTGTTATCTCGATTTTATTCACTGCCTACGTAAATGTTAATTTATTTCCTCTCGATTCAAGAAGTCCTTGCTTATCAAGAGGTACACGCAAATACTTGACGATCTTTTGTGAAGTCCAAAGAGACAGGACAAGGACATGAAATCATCGTAGAGCAATATACCCCAAAATTTTATCTAAGTAGCATTGAGGGATGATAGGACACCAACTTTTTTAGACACGCCCACAAAAGAAAAAAAACACTGACAGTAGCGTAATAGATAGATAATTTGCAATTTTCAACGCATCTCTTAAGGACACTTGTATTTTTTTTTGTGCTGTAGCATCATTGTTGCGTAAAACCTTTGTAAATACCTTGATGTCTTCACACTCATTCACACACACATACATGCATGTTTATATGTGAATGATATGAAAATCTGAATAGGATTGTGCTTTAAGGACATTCCTGCACGCTATTTACTCGCTGACAAACGCTTTCGCCTCACTAATTCAATGAACCTAAATCGTAAATGATAAATGAACACAAACGAGAGAAAGGACATTCTCCCCTATATAGGTAGGTACGCATTTATTTTCCTTCACCGTGTATTTAAATAAAAAAAAATAAAAAAAAGTTCATATATAATACTTAGTCTCGTTGACATTTATGAGTTAGTAAATGAATTTTGTTTCTTTTGAGGTTAAGATATATGGTCCTTTCCGCTGACGTTGTCGGTTGCAGACAGAAATGACATAATTATTCATAAGTCGCAGACATTTACCAAATTATCAGTTTTGCCTGAGGGTAGGTATATACGACCGACCCCAAGTGGGATTGTGTTAGTCTTCTTCAAATTAGTTTATATGTATATTTGCTTATACGAATTTATACTCTGACAGATGGGTAGGTAAGGTATGTATAGATGTTTCTGCTTTCTTCAATTTCAATAAGTTCTTGGAAGTGAGCGCGATTGTATGAAGCCATTAGGGAGGAGAATTCATAAGCACTTCAGGAAATTAACTTTTAATTTGCATGGGGTGCTCGGCTACACGCCAAATGAAATAAAAAATCATGAACCTAGAATTTTCTAAGAAAGTCTGTTCATGTAATTGACAGGACGATGAGATTCATTTATCGACAGACTTTGAAAAGAAATAGGGTAATTGCTTACGTCAAGGTTAAGATGTCTGTTAGCGCTCTCATGAAATAAGCGGAGGCTATAGAAAATCTCCAGTCCTTATAGGTATTGTATGAATCTACCTTAGTAACATTTGAGTATTTAAATCTTTGATTTAAAAAAAGTGTTCCTAATTATTTACGTAATATGACTATACTGGACTTAATTGCAAAGAATGCAAAAAAAAATTCTAGCAAACTTATATTATTTTTCTCGTGTTGAGTCATTATCCTTCTGAACAATACTCAGGCACCCGATCGTTTTACCCTTTTCCCGATCTTTTCACCTTATTCCATAACTTAATCTTTATGACAACAATATTATGCCGTGTAGCGTGTACCTATTTGACGTTTGGTGAAATACATGTCGCATTATATTTGCTAATAATCGAATCAATTGACATTTTTTTGAATTATAAAAAATATACAAATGCGTGTTTGTCGTACTTCGAGAATCGAACCTCAAACTTTTGCAAGGTAGTTCATCGCTTAAGAAGCACTGAAGTAATAGCTTTTTTAAGCATTCATCCCAAGCTCTATACATGTTATGCTTCGGGTAGACATCGTGCGAAGTTCTACAGAGGTGCAAGCGAACAACTAGCGCAAGCGATAAACTGCTAGAAATGCAGACATTACTGCCATCCAGGAAATATCGGGTTTTTCAACAGGGACGCTACAAAAGTCGAGCGACAGGGACAGAAAACGACGTCATATTTCTTGCCGCTCTTTTGACATTTCTCTTAAGTAAGGTTTGCCATTTCATGATGGAAACATATACGATCCAACAACGAGTCAAAATTATTAAAATTTACAACCGAAATTCGGAGTCAGTGGCGTCAACGTTAAGAGCGCTACGTCCAATTTATGGTCGTCATAATCGTCCTAGCAGATCAACAATTGGGCGTCTAGTGGAAAAATTTGAATTCACAGGCAAAGTACAAAATGTTCCCGTGCCATTGAGACAGGAATGTCGATAATATTGCTGCCGCTGAGACTTCAGTTGAAAAAAGCCAAAATGTGTCTCTCACACGTCGTTCTCAAGCGTTGGGCATCTCTGTGACGTCGTTGTGGCGAATTTTGCGAAGAGATCTTGGCCTAAATGTTTACAAGATTAAATTGATGTAAGAACTGAAGCCGCTTGACCACCAGAAGCGTCGTATGTTCGTGAATTGGGCTGAGCAACAACTTGAATATGATTTTGATTTTCATCGAAAAATCATCTTCAGCGATGAGGCTCAGTTCTGGCTGAATGGCTTCGTCAATAAACAAAATAAGCGGTAGTGGTCAGGCAGCAATCCACACGTACTCTATGAGTCATCATTGCATCCCGAAAAAATTACGGTTTGGTGTGGTTTATGGGCCGGCGGCGTCATTAGCCCGTACTTCTTCCGTGATGATCATGACCGGCACGTTACTGTGAATGGGAATCGCTACCGTTCAATGAAAACTCAATATTTTTGGCCTCAATTGGATGATATGGACTTGGAGGACATGTGGTTCCAACAGGACGGCGCCACAAGCCACACAGCGAATGCCACAATCAATTTATTGGAAACCAAGTTTGGAGAATGCGTTATCTCACGAAATGGTCCAATCGCTTGGCCACCTTGGTCGTGCGATTTGACGCTGATAGAGTCTATGGTCTACGCCAACAAGCCAGCGACGATTGATGAACTTCGTACGTATATCGAACGTAAAATTGCAGCAGTATCGGCCGATTTATGCTTGAAAACCTTCGAAAATGGGGTTCAGCGTCTGGACCTCTGCAAGCATGCCCATGATGGCCATGCAAAAGAAATCGAGTTCCATACATAATGGCATCAAACGTTCTTTCACAGGAATAAAGAATTTCATTGATATCCAAAACCGTTTTTGTTTTATTAAAAAAAAAAAAAACTTTTGTATCGCTCTTATTGAAAAACCAAAAAGAGGATGAAAAACTATGAAATCTACTAGGGACCGTGTTAAAGTGAGCAGAACCAGCGACTATTTGGATGCGGATTCGTACCAGACGTAGGCAAGAAATATTGTGTTTCCAAGACATTAGCGAACGCTAATTAGCATTAAGGCCAAATTTGCCAACAAAAGTCTTAGATGCGCTCACGCCCCGACGCAGGAAAAAGATGATATAGCCATGGATTGCTTCTACGAGCTCCTTGACAAAACCGTTCGAGAGAGATTTTAACGAAAAGGTAGGACAACAAGACATCTTAAGAAGTATTGTCCGAAAAAATAGCGTCTGGCAAAGGGCTTTGGCTTATTGATTGCCAGCTCACGGTTTCCTCACCTCGATATCCATAAGGGGACATGCCATTCATATTGCAATAGCCGAGAAGTTTCTCACGTCCACCAGCAAGAAACCCCAGGTTCATTGAGGAATGCCAACAGATGTCTGTATAACCAAGAACGAGGCCTACAAGACTAAGCTGCAAGTGAACACGAGAGCTGCCGTTAAGTTCTATAGACAGAGAAGAACATAACACCGGATTTACAGAAAGAAGGAGAAAGAGGAAGAGAAGTGTGCGAGCGAGAATAGTTTTACTATCGACCAATGTTTAGAACTTCAATGCCAAGGATAACTCGTTTGAACAGAATCCTGTCGAGATGATGAAATCTTCGATGCTGAGGACATGGAAGAACCACTTCTGCAGACTGTTGGACGTCGTTGAAAAACAACATTCCGCTGTCAGGCAAAACGAACCATGGAGTCTTGGCAACGACAGCGAAAAGGAGATCATCTGAACTGCATCAACTGCATCAACTGCAGAGGCATAAGTCTCCCCAACATCGCCTTCAAAATCCTATCTGCCGTAACATGTGAACGCTTGAAACCGCTTACCAACAACCTGATCGGCTCTTATCAGTGTAGTTTTTGGCATGGTTAGTCCACAACTGATCAAATCTTCACACCACGGCAGATCCTGGAAAAATAAGATGCCCAAGTCAATTTCAAAAGCGCATACGACATAATTTATAGGAACGAACTACAAAGACCTATGTGTAGTTTTGGTATAACGCCCAAACTCGTACCTCTGTATGGGATACTGGTGGAGAATTCTCGCTGCTCCAGCATGGTCGGAAATAACCTCACCGGCACATTCGATACCAAAAAGGTTTTAGGCAAGGCGATTCGCTGTCATGCGACATCTTTGATTCGATTCTTGACAGGATTATGCAAATCTCGCGAGCTAAGAGCAGAGTCACAATTTTCCAAAAATCGGTGCAGCTACTAGCATACATATGAGTCTATTGCCATCATTGGTCGGGTTCAACGGGATGGAGGCAGCAAAAATGTGTTAAACAGTTAAAAAGGGTATGACCAAATATGTGCTCTCTTGACAGCGAACGTACACACAACATAGACGAATCAGACAGAACGTCACCATTGATAGATATAATTTTTAGGTAGTACGTGACTTTGTCTACCTCGGCTCTACTATTACCTCTGACAACAATATCTCGTCAGAAATTAAACGAAGAATTACTCTTGCCAACCGCTGTTTTTTCGTACTAAGAAGGCAATTCAGTAGTAAAGCACTCATTCGAACTACTAAGGAAGGTCTACTATGTTAGCCTTAGCCCTCATTCGAACTACTAAGGAAGGTCTACTATGTTAGACCCTGATCATCCCAGTGCAGCTCTACGGCGCTGAAGCATAGACCGTATCAAAAGCGGATGAAGAAATACTTGGTAGATTCGAGAGGAAAATTCTTCGAAAAATCTTCGGTCCCGTTTGCGTTGACGGTCTATGGAGAGCTAGATTCAACTGAAAACTATACGAACTGTAGGTACAGCGACATCCGAAGTGAAATCTCATATCATTCTTATTCTTATTCAATCTCATTGCCTCCAGCTCATAATGTAAGGCAAACAAGACTTGATCAATAACTGTCTGGTATATAACGCTAATGTCAAAACTGGTATGCGCCTATTGTATGAGAATGGTGTACAAATCTTTATTGGTCGTCGAGTGGAAGTCAAGGGTTGAAAACTCTAAACACTAATGCAAATCCTGGGTGCTCCTCAAAACCTGGCAGCAACAACAATCAGGCGATCTGAGGCACCAAAAAGCTGAAAAACAAGAAGGTACACGATTATGATGGACTACCAACAGAACTTCTTAAATACTGAGCTACGAAAGTGTACATGCACCGAAACAACAAAAAGTTTGGATTGATAAAAGCATGCGAGATGACTGGAATATTAGCTACAGATGCCCCATCTACAAGAAAGAAGTTCCATCTCTTCTACTATGAGATTTTAGCCAATTTAATGTGTGAACGTCTTCATTACCATTATCGCCAAGTACCAGTCTAGTTTCGGGCTTGGCAGATCGACCTTAGACCAACTTTCAAAACCAAGCGAAATCCTGGAAAAGACCAAAGGAACCGCGAGTCGTCCTCTTTTGCGAATGACAGCACCCATCACCTGGGGCTTTATATTTCGGCAACCCATCGAAATTGATGAAGATACTGAATAATTCATCAACTTCGATGCGATCCCGAAATATAAAGCTCCAGGTGATGGGCGCTATCATTCTGAAAAGAGGACGACGATGCGATGCAAGTAATTCATCTGAATGTTTCCAAACATGTACCAGATGCCGATATGGAGACGCGCTATATGCGATTTATTTTAACTCTTATTAGAACAGATATTTCTCAGCGCATTTGTAAACATGGAAGGCACTTCCCACGATCGCAGCAATCGTACGTTTGTGTATAGACTTGCTCTAATCTACTCGAACTTTAGGATCATTGGTTTGACTTCTTTATTTTATTATTTAAAATTGAATCACACCTTTTCCTGAGTAATTTTTAACTCGATGGTTAATGCTATGAACTGCCGCTCAGAAGTTGTGGGTTCGATTCTCAGCCATAGCAACACCTTATATGATTTTTCTCTGGACCTCCTCTCGTGATGATCGAACAAATCATCCGAGTGGTATCAACTGTCAAGAATATGTTGTCTCAACTTCGCTGTTTGGATTCAGCATACAACAGGAGGTCCCGCCTGTGCGCAAGAAGTACACACGCACACATGAATGGTTGTGAGAAAGCTAGGCCTTGGATACAAACGCCTTGTAACAAATCCGCATACAGGTAGTCGTTTTTTTTTTTCACTTTAACCAAAGAGTATAGAACTGCATAGATTACGCATCACAACTTTAAATTGTGTAGATGCAATACTCCAAATTGCATCAAATTTTCAAAATTTTTATTATAATCGATAAATAGCCTTTGGCATTTACGTTTTAAAGACAAGGTCATGCAAATGTTGTCCGCGGCTTCGTTTCAAATGATCCATTTGGAAGGTCCAATTTTCCGTCACTTTTTCGAGCATTTCGGCGATTATTCCACGAATTACGGTGTGATGTTATCCCGTTAGGTTTCAATCGTTTTCGGTTTGTCCACAAAGACTAACGACTTTACATAATCCCACAAGAAATAATCAAGAGGCGTTAAATCGCATGATATTGGCGGTCAATTCACAAGGCCATTTTGGGAGATAAGCTGCTCACCAAATTCTTTCATCAACATTTTCAATGTTTCACGTGCTGTGTGGCATGTGGCACCGTCTTGATGAAACCACACGTAAAAAAATATCAACTAAGCCAACTGGGGCAAAAATAAGAAGCGTCTCATAACTCGACATCGTTCGCCGTTGACGGTAACATTTCTTCCACCGTTTTCTTTGGGGAAAAATAGATGCCTCCAGCCCAAAACCACACCAAACTCTGGTTTTTTACGGAATGCATCGGTAATTCTTGTATAGTATGTGGCTGTTTATCACTCCAGATGCGACAGTTTTGTGAATTTACGTATCCGCTGAGCCAGTAATAAGCCTCATCGTTGAACACAAATTATCGATAAAACAGCGGATATTCATTTTTCACAGAGCACGAATTTTGATAATAAATTTCAATAATTTGCAATCGTTGCTCGTTTGTAAGTCTTACCATGATTAAATGACAGAGTATACTGAAAACTTTTCACTCTGACAGATGACTTTTGGACTCCATTACTATCCAGTACTGCCAACCTGATAAGCTTAACTCTTAAAAAAACACCCGATAGCTTAATTAGTTCTAAAAATAATGGAATTCTAATACCCCCCTACCCGTTGATGCATATGCGGCATCTTAACAAAATTTATTTCTGCTGGTAGAGTTGAAACAGGAATAGCTGCAATTGTTTTTCGAATGGATTGCTTTAGGACACTCAAATTTGTTGGTTTTGCTCTGTAGACTTCCTGTTTGCAATAACCCCACAACAAAAATTCAGGCGCATTAAGGTCAGCCGACCTGGAGGGCCAACGGAATTTGGAGTTTTTTGGATATCAGCCTATTCCGAAATTTCCGTCGCGATTCTGTCATAACAGAATTGCACCATCTTTCTGAAATCAAACAGATTTAAAAGAAATTCTCATTCGGCCTAATTCTGGATAGAAAAATTGTCTCAACTTGCTCGAGTATAGGTCTCCAGTTACGGTGTGACCTTTTTCTTCGAAGAAGTAGGGCCTGACAATGCAGCGTTATGAAACTGCACACTACACTGTGACACGAAGTGCAATTCAATCTCATGGAGTATCTGTGGGTTGATAGCACTTCATATTCGACAAATTTCTTTGTTAATGTTTCCGTTCAAATCGAATTGGGTCTCGGCAGACATAAAAAAGCAGTTCAACATGTTTTCGTCCTCTTCCACCATTTGTAACAACTTCTGGCAAAATTTCAAGCGAATTGGCAAGTCTCCTGCTTTCAGTTTGTTGGCCATTTGATGAATTTTATATGGGAATAAACCAAATCATTGTGCATAATTGACTGCAATGCAATACCCTCTTTGAACAACAACTACGGACTCCAGTGTATGATAGCGGCAGACAGTCCAAAATCTTTGTTTCAGTGTCCCAGTTATCCATATTTGTAAAATCTAAAAATAAATCTGTAAAATAAAAAATAATAAACAGATTTATTGAATAGAAAAAAATTTATAAATTTTATTTTGTTAGCGGCTTTCATCCGCGGCCATCCGTAGAACAGTTTTTCATCCTCCTTTTGATAAACCCATTTCATCATATTTCCTGGGTGACAGTAATGTCCGCTTCATTTCAGAAATTCGTCTATTAAATGTTCTAACATTTTTGTTGCAATTCCAATTTATCAGATACTGCTAGGATTTAGGGCCACTAATATCCACTTCATTATTGAAAGCTTTCATTTGCCTTTTCAGTCATCCGACACCATTTCTATTTAAGGGGGCTTACTTCCTACCTGCCTAAATTGCCTGCTTTTCGAATATTTTTGAGTGCAGCTCATAAGAATTTTTCACTTCGTCCTGACTAACTGGGACTATAGACACTACAGTTAACCCCATCTTAGAATTTCTTCCGGTATTTCTTAGTACATGTAGTTTTATATATAGCGTCGAATTTAAAAAAAAGATAAATAAGTTCTAAATATTGCCGTTGAAAAAGCCAGGGGAGGTATCACATTTGTCATACATAAAATTCATTCAAGTCATCCTTGTGATATTCAGAAGAACAATCATTCCTTTCTTGCAAACTCATACAGACTAAAACACTCCTAGGTTGGCATTGCCATTGCAGATATTCAGCCGAGCAGTGATAAGAAATCACTAACAAAGTCATGCCTTACTGGGTGTAACAAAAGCTTAGGGATGCAGATTATCCGTGCAGAAAGTTACATCTTTATGCGACAAAGGAGGCGTCTGTTGGTTATCACCTATGAATAACATACACAAGCAGCATTTGGTATTAATATATCCATGCATATGCGATATTATCAGGAATTTCATTAAGCTCGTCTGGTAAATAATTTATTATCCAGACTTGAGATCCGGTGGTGATTTGGTACCCCTCTGAGTGCAGCACAAGCTGAATGTTCAAGAGAGTGAAGCAATTGCCTATCATTACCATCGTCATTGGGGTCCTCATCGTCATCATCATCATCATCATCCGCCACTGTCACTGTCACTGTTGAACTTTGATGTTGGTTTACGTGCACCACCATTCCGGGTAGGCCAATCTGAAGTGTTATTATTTATTATTCGCACACACTAAACGACAGGACGCAGGACGGACGCATTCATAAATCAATGGCATCATCCATATGGATGTGTTACATTGTTGGCGAAGATTGGCAGACAATGGGGGGGGTAGAATAATTAATTACCCTTGCTATTGGAAGATTGATTCGCACTTAAGGTGATAAGATTTGCGCTCGTTCTGGGTAACACGACGCGTCAAATACTGAGGTACGAACTGCACTTTAGAAATTCACTGTAAATAATTTCGAAATAATACCGACGTACTGCTGAGAAAGGATACCGGCTGTTTAGTGTCGGCATGATCAACCATTTTAACACTAAATGCTCAACTATCCATAGACGTAGACACACAGGCAGTTTCACTGAAAATAGGGTCCTATAGGGTATCTCAACTGCCACAATGGATACGGCAACATGTGGAAAATTTTTAATTTACATAATTTGTAGGATTTTCAGTTTGCTGTTAAATTGAACGAACCTAATCGGAAAATCTGTGCAGAGTTACTTAATTGGCCAACAGGAAACTCAAACACCGGGCTAATATCGTGTTTGAGTTTCTGCTGCAAAATGCATTACATTGGGCATTTGGAATGACTCGCAGGAGCAAATTAAATAACTGTCTCTATGAAATTGTTCTATTTGGCATAAGGATAATAAATCACTTTGGATGTTTTATTTTGCATTACGTTCAGCATGGGCACCTGTTGTGAATTTTTGATTGAATGTGGATATATATTTTTTTTATTTATTCCTCTTCTATGCTTATATATAAAAATTAAATGTCGTTCGTTTGTCATCATCACTTGACCACTCTGACCATCAATTTGGGTTTAGAGGTAAACATTCGACTGTGGACCAAGTTCATCGAATTAGTGACGTAATTGAGAAAACTTTCGAAGAAAAAAAATTTGCTCAGCCGTATTTCTTTACGTGTCGCAAGCTTGGCATAGAGACCTTCAACACTAATGAAGCCAAGTTCTGCCTGAAAAATTTTATAAAATCCTCTTGTCGTATCTTAAGCATAGACTCTTCCGTTTGAAACTTATAAACGAATATTCGGATTTCAAAGAAATATTGGCAGGAGTACCCCAAGGAAGCGTTCTTGGACCACTCTTGTATCTCCTATTTACACGTGATATTACACAAACAAACGATACAGTATTTGGAAACAAAGTTTAAATTATAAAACGCCCTTAAAGAGGTTAATGAATGGACAAAATCCTGGCGGATTTCACTTAACGACAACAAATCGATTCATGTAGATTTTTCGTATAAACGGACGAACAATTTGCTTGTATTTCTCAATACGGCTCGAGTCCGTTTTGCAAATGAAGCGAAATATCTGAGAATGACACTCGATGCAAAATTAAAATGGAAGTCGCACAGTAAAAAAGGATGGCGAAGAAATTAAAAATAAATACAGAGAACTGTACCGGTTACTCGGAAAATATTCGAAGCCGTTCTGCAGAGAATATTGCTGCTGTAGTCGAAGATGTCATGGAAGCGCCGTCGACATTGACCAGACGACGTGCCACGCAAATGGGTATCAGTCGACGGTCTTTACAGCGAATTTTGGTACGAGATTTGAAGATGTTTCTGTACAAAGTCCAGACGGTGCATCAGCTGTTAGCTGCTGACCGCCAATCGCGTCTAACATACGCTCAAGCCATCCTTAATCACCACCAAGAGGAAGATGATTTTTCATCAGAAATAATCATGAGTGATGAGGCCCATTTCCATCTTAGCGGGTACGTAAATAAGCAAAATTTACGCTTCTGGGGCACTGAAAATCCGCGTGTAACCCACGAAGAGCCATTACACCCGCTCAAAGTCACTGTATGGTGTGCTGTTTTCGCTGGAGGAGTCATCGGACCTTTTTTCTTCGAAGACGTCGCGGGCCAAACGGTTACTGTGAATGGTGAGCGCTACAGAGCAATGATCAACGAGTTCTTTTTGCCGCAACTTGATGAATTGGGATTGGAAAACATGTGGTTTCAACAGGACGGTGCAACGGCACACACTGCACGTGCCACAACCGATATGCTGAAGGATGCATTTCCCGGGCGCCTAATCTCCCGTTTTTGGCGATTTGCACTGGCCAGCAAGATCGCCTGATTTGACCGCTCCAGACTTCTTTTTGTGGGGCTTTTTGAAGTCGCGGGTTTATGTCAACAAGCCTCAGACTCTTGCAGCTCTTAAAGACAATATCCGTCAAGAATGTGAGGATCTATCTCCGGAAGTTTTGGCCAAAGTGATGGAAAATGCCATAAAAAGGGCTCAAATGACAATCAACTGTGGCGGCGGCCATTTACATGACACCATATTCTCGACTTGATGTAAAAAAAATTAAAAGACCAAATTTAAAATAATCCACAAGAAGAATCAAAGTTTTTCATTTTTTTTAGATTACAGCCAAAAAACATCGGAAGGTTATTTTTGCGCCACCTTGTACTAGCAAGGGCTAAAGCCGTTTGAACATATGGGGTTCTACCAGTGAAACGAATCTAAGCATTCTACAAACTTTTGAAAACTAAATACTAAGATCATTCGTCAATGCGCCGTGGTACATAAGGAATGAATATCTACGCAGAGGTATTCCCGCGGTTAAAGATGAAACGAATTTTTATTGCGTCGTCTTCAAAGAACTTAACCCTTGGATTTGGCCTGGTAATAACCGCCTATAAACATTCATTACTTGTGATAAAACTACTGGTGTGTGCACGACTGGGGCGTGCGCAACTTTCTCTTTGACAGCGAGCTAATTTGACGTATTTAACAATTTGGCCAAAATACACAATAATATTTATTTCGATTAACGATGCTAAAAATCGTATAAATAATGTCGAAATCTGGTTATACGAACGTTTATTCCGTCATTGAAAGTCATCGGCGTCCATGTGAATAATAATGATTTTCCATTATTGGCCAAAACTTAAAATTCCGTTATGAGATAATTGGCCCAAAACCAATTAAGTGGAACTCATGAAAACAGTAATAGAAGTAAGCAAATTAAATTTTATTCAATTTGGCAAAATAGTTTGCAAGAAATTGACAATTTTCTCTATATGGCCCGTATGCAAAAATCCGTTGCATGGATTTTCTCGGAAAAACTGGGTACGCAGTTTTGTTGGAGCTTAAATGTTTATAGCATATAAGAAGTTTAATCAAAATCGTTAGAGCCGTTTCCGAGCAAATTGAGGTTATGTATGATTTTTATATGGCAGGTACCAGTAATAACATGGCTAAAAGCAAACAAAAAAAATTACGTAGAATTATGACCAAACAGACGCTGGATATGAAGTTTGAAGAAAATCGGTCGAGTCGTTTAGGCTGGAGAGGTTTGTACGAGCAGACGGACGGACGAACCGACGAACCGACGCGACGGACGGAATTCCAAAAAAACACTTTTTTGAGTTCCGCTATCATCGTAATGGTAGAATCAAAATCTCAAGGTCGAAAATTTTCACGAAAACAATATCTTTCTCTTTATAAGAGGAAGTTAAAAATTGCTAGATAAATCGCATACTTAGTTGCTATACAAATACTGGAAGGGTTGTGGTTTGAGTGACTTAAAATCTCCCCACCAAACCACGGGGGGAGGGGGGGGGGGGGGGAACACTCACGGCTACACCGATTTTGCTGATTCCTTTTTTTATAACTTTCGTTCTAACCCAACTTAGGTTCTTACAATGAGAAAAATTGACCACGCCCACTTTAACACCCTTTTTTTTTTATTTATCTAAAATCGGACAACGGTTGAACCGATTTGGCAATTTTCGTTTTAAATGATCGTCATAACCCAACATAGGTTTTAGATGAAACAAAATTTACCACGCCCACTTTTGTTGATTTATCTCGAAACGCCGTTCAACTACGATAGTTTCTTGTTCTATTCGAGGCTTGTATCATTCGCTTTGACGCTTTACAATTTGTTAAAACTTGCAGACATTGTTCCTGGAGTGACACCTCTCTCCATATTCGATCGCGAGCTTTTCTTGCTCTTTTTCTTCCTTCCATAAAGCCGGTGTTCATCCATTCTTCTTTGCATACAGAGCTCAATAACAGCTCTCATCTTTGCCAGCAACATATTCTTGTAGGCCTCGTTCTTCGGCATTACTCATGAAACCAGGGGTTTCTTGCTGGAGGGGGCGAGAAACCTAGCACATAAATTGCGGCTGGTCTAATGGCTTGTTGGCATCGTTGCGATTGTTCTTCGACATTCGATGTTGGTAGTATGGTGTGAATCTAGAGGTCAATTAAACTTAAAAAAAATAAAATAAAATAGAAATCATCACGAGGGTTAATTAAACTTGTTTCACCAAATTTCTGGATTGTCGTCGCGTGGTGGACATCCGCATTCTTACCTTGGCTGCAAAAAGGTAGTAGTGTGAGTCGATGTAAGCTCCTCGGAATTTTAGCGCATTCAAAATACTGAAGGCGTGTCTTTTGTCAATCGTAATTTGATCAATTTGGTTGACCGTTGGTTGATCTGGGGATCTTTTTGTTCCCTTATGGATATCGAAGTAAGAAAACCGTAGGCTGGCTATAGTCCGTTACCAGGTGTGTTGTCTTGAAGGCTGTCTTTTCCGACAATACTGCTGATGATGTCTTCTTTCCCCAGTTTGCGTTAAAATCTCCCAGCACGATTTTAACGTAGTACTTCGTTAGTCGCTCATAGGTTTTGTCAAGGAGTTCGTAGAAGCAATAATTATCTGTAGCTTTTTCATCCTTCGGGGCGTGAGCGGATATAAGGCTTTTGTTGGCGAATTTGGCCTTAATGCGGATTATTACAATGCGTTCGCTAATGTCTTGAAAACATATGCCTTCTTGCCTAATTCTATCACTTATAACAAATCCGCATCCGAATAGTTCCTGTTTCTGCTAAATATTACACGGCCCAAAGCATATATCACAGTTTTTCATCCTCTTTTTGCACGGCCCAACCCATTGTTTTTCCTGGATAGAAGTTATATCCGCTTTGTAGCCGATTTGGGCTTCCGCTAGTTGCTCGCTTTCACCTTTCCTGTTTTATGTACTCACATTCCAGCTGCAGACACGAAAGTCGTTTTTCCTTTTTTTGTTTAGCAGGGTCGTCAAAAATAAAATCAGTCCTTTCCGATCCTATTGGTTGCTTCGTAGCGTAAAGTTTTTTCCATGGGTGAGAGGTTAACCCAAACGCCAACCCCGTGCCTGGAGGGCCAGTTCCAATTTATTAGATACCCCTAATACACGGGGCCATCAGTATCCACTACAAGATTGAGCGCTGACGTTGATCTTTCGATTATCTCTGATCAAGGGATCGGACTTACCCTTGCAATTCGTAGACAACCTATTGTCCAAATATGTCGAAGCAGCTTTGTTAGGTTCGCCTGGGACAGCAGGCCGGGTAGGAATGCTGTACCGTTCTGACCTGGATGTTGATAGTGTTTCTATCTTTCGTCGTGTTATCAACACCCGAAGGTGACCACTTGGAGGTTAAAAGTAAGCACTCGATGTGTAGTCCGAGTCACAACCCCTGGGCGTTGCCAAGTTAAAGCCATTCAGAGCCTACCCTCGTTCTACAACACCCAACAACCCCCAGATACTTAACATATGACCAACCTCGCACTCAACCCAAATCCAACAGTGAGCCCAAGCAGGGGGCTTGCACAAGGGAAATCATGCCCCTCATCCTTTAAAACTTTGCATACACCCAAACTCGCACGCTGATGTATTGAGAAAGTGAAATAAGACCGAACATGGAAATTCGGCGTTATTTCACTTTCATAAACTGAAATAATGCCGAATTGTGGAATTCGTCGTTATTTCGCTAGGCTTTATTTCACGGCACCCCGCATAGCACGGCATTTATAGAGACAAAGTATACGGAGCCATGTCTACATTTGATATTCCACCAAAACTCCTTTGTCTGATCAGAATGACGATGGAGAATTCTCGCTGACGATTAAGAATTCTCGCTCATCTATCAGGATTGAAAACAACTTCACCGAAACAGTCGTTAACAAAAAATGGATTTAGTCAAGGCAATGTACTGGCCTGAATATGCCGTGTCCCATCCTCTTGTTTGGTACTGAAATGATTCCAACTGTTTTAACCTGCCCTGAGGAACTTCTCAAATCGGCAAAATCAGCGTATATTGTGCAAAATAAAAATTCACACAAGAGAATTGAAAAGCTGGGTTCAAGACCCTATAAAAACCGTTAATACCAATTATTTCATTTAGAGATTAAAACAAACCTACATTTACAAGCTCTGCTGGCTCAATTCACCCGTTAACGAAGCTAACCGGACGCATACCTACAGTTGGAGTCTACACAAGAATGGAAGTCATTTATCTAACGCAAACGTAAACCCAAAGACCACGGCTTCCTTACAATTCAAAGAGTTGAATAAACGAAACGCATTGAAATGTGAAAACCCGGTGTTTCCTATTCCATCAACCCAGTTTTTTTTTTTTTTTATTCCTGCTGTTTCATTCCTTAGCATTCATTCCAAGATCTATGTCCAACTACCTTCCTTTTATTGTCTCTCCTTTCGCACTGTTATTCAGATTTTGGTGGGTGTACACCTACATCGTGTACAACGACTCTCAATCAAACTTGCCGGTTAGAATGTTTACCCAGGGGACGCACAGAAAAAATTCTACATCTCGAAAATATTCTTGTTTCACCAAAGGATTCTCTCACCGAGTATCCTTTTGCCAGAATTCCAAACAGGCCTACCTTCGTCGTCGTCCACCAGAACACGCAACAACCGAAAAGGGTACTCAAACATGTAATTTGCATTCCGACTGGAACACTCAACCCCCGTTCCGACCCCTTGACCATTGCCCACAAGTTATATGGACCTTTGAGTAACAAAAGTGAAACAGCACTTATATCGCCACCTTACCCCTTCTATGTATACGAAGACAATCCCTTATTTGTTGTTCTGTTTGTTTTTATCCGGCTTCAACTGGCTATATTCAACGATCATTGAACACATTTGCAACGGGCTGAGATTTTGGCTTTCCAAGCAGATCCGCCGGGGAAAAATATGTCCTCCGCAAGGCAATCGGGTTTTTGCGTTCACGTGTGTTTGAGTGCGGGTTGGATTTTATACCCTTTTCTGTTTTATTATTTCATTTTGGGTCTTTGTCGTTGAGATTTTCATTTTAGTTTTCGGCTTTTCTTCCTTTCATTTTCTTTGTTTGGTGTCGATGAAAATTTTAAGGGGTTGTTTATATCCCTCCCACACTCATCCACATCCTGTGCACTTGCTAAAATAGCTCAAATAAAATATAAATAAGCGAACAATAATAACCGAAATATTACTGAGTTTCATTTGGATTTTGCTCCTTTTTTTTTGTTGGAGTCGTCGTCGTGTTGTAGTTAAAAAGCCTGCGAAGGATGTTATATATCAGCTATACCTTCACACCTTACAAACAGGACAAGGATATGTGTTCCACTCTCTGCCACATTACGCGGGTACTTCCGTTTGGAACCCACACCCACACAGCATGTCAGGCAAAAAAAAAAAAAATAAAGGAACAGCAAAAGGATAAATTTATATGAATTTTTTGATTTATTTTTATTTGTTTTGTGAATTTGTTTTTGCTGTTCTTGGTATATTTACCATACACGAATACGTGGCTCCTGTGGGCGGGATGGGGTGTCGCAAATTTATTTGGGCTTTGATATTTTTTGGGGCTTTTTTTGTTTGCTTAAGGTGCTTGTACACATTTCACCTGGATGTGTGCTCCCCAGCTAACTACTTATAGGTGGTATATGACTTTTTGGTTGTACACAAGTTAAATTATATGGATAGGATATCATTGTGTGTGTGTGTGTGTTGGGCGTATAAATGGTATTTCAATATTTTGTCACATTTTATGAGCATTAAAGATGCTGCCTTTGGAAAATGTAGAACTCGCGCAAAAATATGATTTCCCTTCATGAGTTCGTTATTAATTTTACGTTTGTTTGTTTTCAGAGGTAGGGGGCTTGAGAAAGAGAGATTTTTAAGGAAACTAATAAATTTAGGCTAGGATGGTGTATTTTTTTTTTTACCATGTATGTGTTCCTATTGAATGGATGAGTGGGTAATTTAAAAATTCCTCGAATATCAACACGATATGATGTGGGTATATGCTCATGATAGTATACGAGTATGTACAGTTCTAAGGCCATAATAAAAATGAGTGATAAACTGGTTGTGAAAATAATTCAATTTTTTGGTGTTTGTTCGTCATTCGTCACACGGTAATAAGAAAATAGGAATTGCTTTTGTGTTGGTATTACTTTTTTCTTTTATTCATATGTTGCTAAACCTTCAACACTGAATATCTGAAAGGAGGGGTGTTATATCACGGATTTTGTTATTTTATTTAATAATTTTTTTTTTTGTAATTTACAAGCAATTTTCAATTAAAGTGCCGACGAACATGAATGCAAACTAGTTTCGAAGGGTTTGATAGAGTATTATAAAATCTTGTTTATAGGCTACGAATCCCTTTATATCAGCAAAGTATGAAAAAGGGCTTAACGCCAATTATAGCTAGTTTTGTGGCTGAATCTAGGTATTTTTTCTCGTGGGCTGGTGGAAATTTCAAAAGACACGATGAGCACGAGCCCAAAGTAGTGTGGGACTTAAACCCACTAAAACCACCACCCTTATTGTATTTGTATTGCAACTACGAATGCGTCTTATCTCGTAATTTTTTTATCACGAGTAATGAATGTTTGGCAGGAAACCTTCCTTTAAGAGTTCCCGCCTCTTCCGCAATTTATAGCGCGGTTTGTTATTATCGGACCAAATCTAAGGGCTTAGTTCTTTGAAGACGCCACAATAAATTTCTTTCGTCAAGAAGAAGAAGAAGAAGACCGTTGTGTTAACGTGTCCTAATAAACGTTTTTAATGTTTGCGTGCAAAATTTTTCGTTTCATCTTTAACCGCGGAAATACCCAGATCTCTGGGTAGATCTTCATTCCTTATATACCAAGATGCATTGCCGAATGATCTCAACATTTTGTTTTTAAAAGATTGTAAAATATTTAGATTCGTTTCACTGGTATAACCCCATAGTTGTATACCATATGTCCAGACCGGTTTTAGCACTTGCTAGTAGCAGCTTGTTATCAAGGTTAAGCTTCGAATATTTTCCGAGTAACCGGTACTGTTCTCTGTATTTATTTTTAATTTCTTCGCATTCCTTTTTTACTGTGCGACTTCCATTTTAATTTTGCATAGAGTGTCATTCTCAGATATTTCGCTTCATTTGCAAAACGTACTCTAGCCGTATTGAGAAATACAGGCAAATTGTTCGTCCGTTTATACGAAAAATCTACATGAATCGATTTGTTCTCGTTAAGTGAAAACCGCCCGGATTTTTACCATTCATTAACCTGTTTAAGGGCGTTTTGTAATTTAAACTTTGTTTCCAAATACTGTATCGTTTGTTTGTGTAATATCACGCGTAAATAGGAGGTACAAGAGTGGTCCAAGAACGCTTCCTTGGGGTACTCCTGCCAATATTTCTTTGAAGTCGGAATATTCGTTTATAAGTTTCAAACGGAAGAGTCTATGCTCAAGATACGACAAGAGGATTTTATAAAAATTTTCAGGCAGAACTTGGCTTAACTTTCATTGAAGGCCTCTATGCCAAACTTTGTCAAAAGCTTGCGACACGTTAAGAGCAAGTTTTCTTTTCTTCGAAAGCTTTCTCAATTACCTCAGTAATTCGATGTACTTGGTGCACAGTCGAATGTTTACTTCTTAACCCAAATTGATGGTCAGTTAAAAGGCGTTTCCGATCATGGGGTGTAAGCGACCGAGTAATACTGTCAAAGTTTTTGAAATTATTGGAAGAATTGAAATAGATCTGTATGATTTTATTTCATTCGGTGATTTTCCTGGTTTGAGAACCATAATCACTTCTGCGACTTTCCACTGTCTTGGTATGTATTCCAATCTAATTTCTGCTTTTACAATGTACAGGAGTTTATTTAATGCTTTCACGGGCAACATTTTAAGAAGTTCTCCTATAATTAGGTCATAACCCGGAGCATTTTTAGGCGTTAATTTCTGTATTTCCCATTTAAGCTCGGTAATACTTGCATATCTAACCAGATTACTATCGGTTGTAGTCTCGAATAAATTAATGTTTTCTGGACCATCAAATCATTTGAATGTTACCTCAAGATATGCGGCAAAAACGTCTGCTTTTTCGTTATCGCTTTTTGCCCAAACGTCTTGAGTTACCCTAATTGGTGGCACATAGTTTTTTGGCTCTTGTATGACATTAATTGCTTTCCAAAGTGAATAATTCGATTCTTTTCTAGCGTTTAGGCTTTGCAGATAAGTTTCTACTGCATGATTTTTCAAGTTTTTAATCGAATTTGATAGCATGTTACTCAACCGATTGAGATGTGTAATTTATTTAAACATTAGATGCAAAATTACAAGCAGGTCATCCTGTAGTTGAATGAGTAAGTTCATCGCACTTACCACTGCTCTACACAACTAACAATTATTCCTCTGTAAGGCAATATTTTGCTCTTTTAGGCAATATTTTCCACAAGCAATTGTTTCTGTAGACCTTATTTATGGTACTTGTGCGCGGAGGTTGAGTATTTTTACAGTCGATTGCTGAGGCCTGTTTAAAACATTATGCATGATAATTCACAAGCTTTATAGAAGTTATGATGGTATAACCACTGTAAGATGGTTTTTAAGCTTCCAGAGATGTGTGTACATGTAACATACGTTAAGATGTTTCTGTAAACATGCAAAGCATGTATAGAGCTTACGAATGAAGGCTTAAAATAGCTAAGGTTAAAAGATCGGGAAAAGGGTGAAAAGATTGGGAAAAGGTGAAAAGACCGGGAACCTACCAGCAAATGAGTCAACACGATTCAAGTACTTCTTTGTACTGACTGTACTTTCATGTTGCACAGTACAGACTAGTGGATAGTGTGTTGAACTACTGTGCGAGAAAACTCGAGTTCGAATCCCAGAAAGATGAGGTTTTATTAAATATTTGCACTGAATATCATAATAACGAATTGGGTTGGAATAATTATGAAGGATTGAAATTAATAAAAGTAAATATTTAAATATTATCGGAGCGACTTTTTGCGAAGCCTGTAATTTGCTTCTATAAAGCCTTTAACAGCAATCAATTCTTTTTCTGTAAGGCTTTTTTGAAGTATCTTAAGAAGTCTTATAGAAGTAAATAGATTCCTAAAAGTTTGCCAAATGTTTTTCCACAAGACTTTTTACAGGTAATATTGCTTTAACGAAGAGAAATTGTTAGTCGGGTGCAGAGCCCCTGGTTTTTTAATTAGCACACAAAAAAAAAAAACAAAGTACAGCAGAACACTGCTATAATTTTTTTTCTAACGCATTTGAACATTTTGTAATAGCTGCAATATAATTTTGGTGCAATCAACAGAATCTTTACATCGAACTCAAGTTAGAGGTATATTAACGTTTTATAAATTGGGGTCCGATAAGAAGGTGTGAAATGAAATGCTGCAACATAGCGTCATCTTGTTCGAAATAAATGAAACGAAACGAAATAAAGCCCATTTGATGAATCAGAAATTGTTTGTTATATGCATCTGCAAATCTGTTTTGTGTTACAAAAAAAAAACATAATTTTAGAGCAACAGGCTCGTGTGTACTTCTTGCACTATGTCGGGACCTCCTGTATTATGCCGACTCCGAAGATATGCCGACTTTGGGGTAAGCTATTCTAGACAATTGATACTGTTGTGTTTTTCAGCTGCGGGAGCCAAACAGAGCCTAGATTGGAGCAGAAAGAAAAAGAGATAGAACGCTTTCACAAATTATGGTTCCCGAGAGGGTTTGATTTTATTCAAGTTTTTTTTTTTTAATTAATTTTACGACTATGGGATAGGATAGCTGGTGGAATTCCGAATAGACTCGGTCGTTGTTCGATCGGCTTTTTTATAGTCCTCCCTGCCTTTCCAAGGGTCTTCCAGTCTCCATTGACATCTCTGGAACGGTTTTGACGTCTTTTCCAAATGTCACACACTCGCTATGCTGGTATTTTCTACCAGGCTCATATTTCGGCAAATCAAGCATTTTTCCCGTACTCCTGGTGTAATTCCCTCTTCAACGATGTGCCATACGTCTATATTTGGTGTAAAAATTGTTCCCACCTTAGATTTGTAAGCACACCTGAATTCCGTTTACGAAATTCCACCAACAACACGTCTGCCTAACTCCCCTTTTCCCTGGATGCGTCCGCTGAAAATTCGGCTACTCATATATTGTCGTGGTTATCAGCTGGTCGTTTGACAGTTTTCGGAAGAAATTTATAACTCGTCACTTCATCAGTCTACCTGCGGCGAATACTTCTATTGTTTGTTGTCACCAGGCTCTGCCGTTCCGCTGTTCGTGTTTCAGGTGTGATCGGCGAATTCCCATACCTGGTAACAAACAACAATGTGAGCAGGTAAGTGTTTGTGTTTGAGGTTATGTGTGCTGCTGTGGTCTAATTCTATTTTCTGTTTAGGTGGATTTTGGCACAGAATGGTGATTGTCCACAACAATACTATTCGGATAGTTTGTCAGATCATCACGAGAGGAGAGCCAGTTAAAAGTCATTTTGGTGTTGCTACAGCTGGGAATTGAACCCAGACCTTCTACGCGGCAGTTCATCGCACTGACATCGCACCAACATTTCCAATGCATTCAAAATATTTCCTATAACTCTCTTTCTTCCCCTTATCTAAGGCTCGTACTCTGGTTGAACATATAAAAGGTATTCATAACCCCTATAGTTGCGCATTCCAAATTGGATGAGGTCAGTTTCTACTTGTACCCGTCACTTAAGGCGAGGTCTTCCACTACTGCGTCCAACGTCTGGCTGGGAATCGAAGACTCTGCGAGCCAGAATATTGTTTTTCATTCGTTCTACATGTTCTAGACATCTTTACGGTGTAATGCGGAGTTTTTTGACCACGGGCATATCGTTGTAGAGCTCATATAGTTCTTGGTTGAATCTTCGTCCACATAGCCCGTCAACGCAAATGGGACCGACGATTTTTCGAAGAATTTTCCTCTCAAATCGACTACGGATTTCTTCATCCGCCTTTGAGACGCGGTCCATGCTTGTCCGCCGTAGAGCAGGGCTGGGATGATCAGGGTCTTATATAGGATCTCCTTAGTAGTTCTAGTGAGGGCTTTACTACTGAATTGCTTTCTTAGCCCAAAGAAACAGCGGTTGGCAAGAGTAATTCTTGAATTAATTTCTGACGAGATGATGTTGTCAGAATTAATAGCGGAGCCGAGTTAGACAAAGTCCCGTACTACCCCAAAGTTATGTCTGCCAATGGTGACGTTCTGCCCAATTCGTCGATTTGTGTGTCCTTCCTTGTCTGTCGACAGCATACGCTTAGTATTTCCCTCATTTACTGCTAAGCCCATTTTTGCCACTCCATTCTCTTAACTAGCAACCGTGGCTATGACATAACGTTGAGTCCTACCAATGATGTCAATGTCGTCGGCGTATGCTAGCAGTTGCACCAATTTTTGGAAAATTGTGCCACGAGTTTTGGCGGTATACCAAAACTAGACATGGCTCTGCATATATCGTCTCCATAAAAGCTGTCGTGTGCAGCTTTGAAATCGATAAATAGATGGCGGGTTTGTATTTGGACTAGTTGGGACTGCCGAAGTGTAAAAATTTGATCAGATTTGGACTTTGCGCGCCTAAAATCATACTGATAAGTGCCGATCAGGTTGTTGGTAACGATTTCAGGAGTTCATAGGGATAGGGTCTTGTAGGCGATGTTGCGGAGATTTATCTGCAGTTTCCGAAGTTCAGCATCCTTTTTTGTTGATCGGGAAAACGATGCTAAGATTCCATTCTTCGGGCATACTTTCATACGACCAAATTTTGCTTATGAGTTGGTGGATGTTACTTGCTAAGTCATCTCCACCGGCTTTAAAAAGCTCAGCGGGAAGGCCGCCATTTCCGGCAGCCATATAAGGCTTGAGTTTAGATATTGCTATCCTCACTTCACTCAGATCGGGTGATTGGAAGTTTTCGTTGTCGTTGCCTACATTGAATCGTTCGTTCTGCCTGACAGCGGAATGTTGTTCGAAAACGCCGTTTAACAGTCTGCAGAAGTAGTTCTTTCATAGCACAATCCGTGCTGTTATCACCAAATTTCGCACCAAATTTACTTTGTTGGACAATAAACCATCGACTCGCATGCGTACAGTGCGCACCGAGGAGAATATTGCAGTCGTAGCGTCCAATGCTAATGAAGATCGTAAAATGTCAATTCGTTGCCGTTCTCAGCAATTGGACATGTGTTACTCACCTACATGGAGAATTATACGTGTCGATTTGGGTTTGAAACCTTATAAATACCAACTCGTGCAGGAACTGAATCCGATTGACCTACCACAACGTAAAATTCTTGGTGAATGGGCCTTAGAACAGCTCCATGAAAATCCGCTGTTTTATCGAAAAATTGTGTTCAGCGTTGAGGCTCATTTCTGGCTCAACGGATACGTAAATAAGCAAAACTGTCGCATCTGGAGTGATGAACAGCCAAATGCCATACAAGAATCACCAATGCATCCCGAAAAAACGAAAGCATGGTATGATTTATGGGCTGGTGGCTTCATCGGTTAATTTTTCTTTAAAGACGACCGTGGAAGAAACGGCGCACCATATCGACCCATGATACGCGACTTTTTTTTGCCCCAGTTGGCTGAGTTGAACTTGGTTGACATGTGGTTTCATCAGGACGGTGCCACATGCCACACAGTTTGTGAAACAATGGAAATGTTGAAGGATGAATTTGGATAACAGCATATCTCTCAAAATGGCCCTGTGAGTTTGCCGCCAATGTCATGCGACTTAACACCTCTTGATTATTTCTCATGGGGTTATGTTAAGTCGTTAGTCTATGTGGACAAGCCGAAAACGATTAAAAACAAACAGGAAAACAGAACACCGTAATTCGTGGAATAATGGCAGAAATGCTCGAAAGAGTGACGGAAAATTGGACCTTCCGAATGGATCATTTGAAACGGAGCCGCAGACAACATTTACGTGAAGTTGTCTTTAAATCGTTAATGGCATATATATCGATTACAATAAAGATTTTGAATATTTGATGCAAATTTGAGTGTTTTATTCGATTTAAAAATAAAAGCTAAATTAAAAAATCGCCCGTTACCTCACCATCTTCTGAAAATATTCTTGATTTATATGCACTCTGCCCAGAAGATCCATCGCATCCCTATTAGCTTAACAAATTAAGTTTGGTTGGTAGTGCTTGTAGCTTCCGTTTGTCAAGGCTGGTTACTATCCTCTTTGCTGTATGGTCCACCAAATGCTGAAGGGGGAAGCAAGTGGGCGGATATGCCATGAGTAAATTTGCTATTAAAACAATAAAATATATATACAGACTCGTTAGGGTTAGTACAGGCGGTATCCCGGTATTATACCACCGCTGCCGTGACGCTACCGGGACAAGCGGCCAATGCGCAACGGGTACAGTGAAAATGCTCTGGAGCTCCTTCGTTTAGGCACGGCGGTATCGGATCGCGATAGGGCCGATGCTAAAAAGCAGTACATCGAATTCTCGTGGCTATACGAGGAAAGTGATTCTGCACTTCCTCAAGACTTTTCGGACTTTTAGTCCATTCCTTAGTTTTAAAGAAATTTAAATATGGTACAAAATCTGAGGCTGGGGCAGTATGGTTGCATGCATGCTGGCCTGTCAGAAAGAGACTCAATCAGGACCTTCGAGCATATGCATCCAAGGCTTGCCACTCCGATTGTATTTAAGTAGGTTTAAGTAGTTCAAGTTAGGCTTAAGTAGCTAAGTAGTATTAAGTAGCTTAAGTTAGTTTTAATCCAGATTAAGCTTTTTGTATAAAACCAATAAAGTGCCTCTACTCAAAGTTTTCCAATTTTTCTTTGAAAATAATAACAGTAATTTAAGATTAAAAACAAAATAAATTTAAGCCGAAAAGCAAAATAAAACTAAGAGCTTACAGTGCCTGCTAACGGCCGATAAATTAGATCAAGTAGAGATGTTAACGAAAAGTTTGATTTAAGCATTCTTGTCTATAAGTTGCTGTTTTAAGAAAATAAAAATAAAACAGTTGGTTTCAAATACCACATATGATTTATGACATGAACTGGTAGGATATGTTTTTTGTAGCTCTTTTCAAACCCCATAAACTGTTAAAAAATGGTAAAAAAATTACTTATAAATAAAACAACCAAGAAACATTAATAATGTAAGATTTTTTTAATTAATATGCGATAATTGCAAAAAAAAAAAAGAAAATATAAAATTTCGTATTGTTTTCCCTTGAAAGAAGTTTACCAAGTTTGAAAAGCTCTTTCAATCTAACTAGTTATCAGAAAATTATTTTGCCGGCTGTTTTTGGAGCTCTGCTTATATTTTTATTAGAAACAATCAGACTGGCTGATCTAAAAAAACAGGTTCGGTCTATTTCACATACTCAGGTCAACTGGAGTATTAAAAAAAAAAAAGGTAAACTGACTCAGTGTCACAACTGCCAAATGTTCGGGCATGGCGAACGTAATTGCTAAGTAAAAGCCTACTGTGCCATCTGCGGAGGTCAACACAAGACTTCATTATGCGACAATGTTGCCCCGAACAAGTGCGTTAACTGCAACGGCTGTCACAAGTCTACTTACCCAACCTGTGCCAATAGGATCAAATATTCTGAGATGAAAGAAAAATCACAGAAACAAAAACCAAAAGCTTTTGTCAACAATAACTCTTCTCAGATCCTAGTTCACGTAAATGCTAAAAATACACCGAAACACATGTTATTCACTTCTATGTCCGATTCTCCTTTGCTGTCGCAGCCGCGGAACCGTAATCAAGAGAGCAGTAACTATGCTATCACTAGCTCTCAACCTCACGCTCATACTCAAACGGCATCGCGTAATGCATGGGAGAAGGACGATGTGAGCAGCTCTCTCAACCATACTGCCGGCAACATTCCTGGTAACATTCCTAGCAACATTTCAAGCAACAGCCCTAATACACAATCAACATTGTTCACGATCGAGGAACTCAACGCTTTAGCTATGGAAATGATCACGAGCTTGTATATTTGTAAATCCAAAGTAGGACAGTTTCAAGTTATTGCACATTTAGCAACTAAGTTTTTGTATAGTATGATAGATAGTTACATTAATATTGTCACTTGGAATGCGAGAGGTATTCGCAGCAAAACTGTAGAATTTAACGGGTGATTTTTTAGCTGGTTTGGTTTTGGCAACACTGGTTTTGACAGCTGACGTGTGTTTAGTACCTTGTGTCACTGTCAAACAGCTTCAGTTTGGTTTACAATTTAACCATGGATCGTCTTACAAATGAACAACGCTTGCAAATTATTAAATTTTACTATTAAAATTCGTGCTCGGTACGAAATGTTCATCGCGCGCTGCTTCCATTTTATGATCGGCATTCTCGACCTTCTGAGCAGTCTATTCGGAAGATTGTGACCAAATTTCGGACCAAATTTACTTTGTTGGACATTAAACCACCAACACGTTTACGTACTGTGCGTAGTGAAGAAAATATTGCGGCCGTATCAGCTAGTGTGACAGAAGACCGCGAAATGTCGATTCGGCGCCGTTCCCAGCAGTTAGGCCTTTGTTACAGCACTACGTGGAAAATTTTGCGGAAGGATTTGGGCGTAAAGCCTTTTAAGATACAGCTGGTGCAAGAACTAAAGCCAGCCGACCTACCACAACGCCGAATTTTTGGTGAATGGGCTCTTGGAAAGCTGGCCGAGGATCCGCTTTTTTATCGAAAAATTGTGTCCAGCGATGAGGCTCATTTTTGGTTGAATGGGTACGTAAATAAGCAAAATTGCCGCATTTGGAGTGAAGGTCAGCCAGAAGCATTGCAACAGCTACCAATGCATCCCGAAAAAGCCACTGTTTGGTGCGGTTTATGGGCCGGCGGCATTATTGGGCCATATTTCTTCAAAGATGATGCGAATCGCAGCGTTACTGTCAATGGCGAACGCTACCGAGCGATGATAACAAACTTTTTTTTGCCCGAAATGGAAGTTCTTGACTTGCATGATATGTGGTTTCAACAAGACGGTGCCACATGCCACACAGCACGCGAAACAATTGCGCAGTTGCGAGGCGAGTTTGGTGAACAGATAATTTCACGTTTCGGGCCGGTCAATCGGCCGCCTAGATCGTGCGATTTGACACCATTAGATTATTTTTTGTGGGGGTATGTCAAGGCTAATGTCTATAGGGACAAGCCCGCTTCGATTGACGCACTGGAAGCCAACATCCATGCATTCATTCGTGAGATACCGGCCGATATGTGTGAAAGAGTATGCCAAAATTGGACTCAGCAGATGGGCTACCTGAGACGCAGCCGCGGTCAACATTTGCATGAAATTATCTTTAAACATTAAATTGCAAGGTTCAAACTATCGATTCAAATAAATATTTCATTCATTTTTTCGAATTTTGTGTGTTTGTTTTTTAAAAAAAGTTCTAAACCTCTTAAAAAATCACCCGTTATAAACTTTAAAAAACAGCAGCATTGACGATTCCTTGGTTACTGAGACTTTGGCTTAAACAAGGTATTAATTTATCAACACCTCAATACAAATGCTACCGAAATGATAGAGTCGATAGGACTGGTGGCGGTGTTGCGATTCTTATCAAAAAATCAATTCAGCATTCGCTCCTGCCTGTTGTCAGAACACGTTACGTGGAAAATGTGGGGGTTGAATTAAAACTAAGAAATCAAAAGGTTGTTAAGGTTTTTTGCGTATACTTTTCAGGTAATAGCGCTACAGATGAGAAGAGAATTAGCTTTAAAAACGATTTATGTCAATTCCAGACATAGGAATTTGGGTTGTGTTCGAGCTAATGCTTGGGGAAACCTACTTGCTGATTTTCCTGTTATATTGCCAATCTCTGTTTTGTTTCCTCCTAGTCCAACTTACGTCCCAGCCAGTTCTCGTGGTAGTCCTTCCGTCCTTGACTTATTTATTACAAATTTCCCTTGTCTTATAGCAAATCCAGTATCACTTAATGAACTTAGCTCCGATCATAATCCGGTTTTTTTGTCATCTCATGTTGTCAAGGGAAATAAAAGTGCAATATGTCCAGGATTTAAAAAAATGCTAACTGGACACGTTTTCGTTCAGAGATTAAATCAAAACTTAGTAATGTCACCCTAAATATTGACGACATTTTAACTAAGGAAGACGTTGACTGTCAAGACACTAAACAAAGTTTTCAATTTTTTCTTTGTAAATTAAAATTATATATAAAACCAAAAAAACCGACAAATTTAAGCCTAAAGGCAAAATAAACAGCTAAATATAAGCTTACAGTGCCCACTAAGGGCCGATAAGTTAGATTAAGTAAACCAGTTATTGATAAGTTAGATTTAAGCATTTTTGTCTAGTAGTAAGTTAATATTTTAAGTAAATAAAAAAAATGAGTTTGAAAAAAAAATGACGTTGACTGTCTTGTAAATGATTGTAATGATCACATTCTCAGTGCGGTGGATACTAGTATCCCAAAAA